>VZQC01004335.1:353203-485677 GCA_009823505.1 Rhizomys pruinosus
TTCTTGGCCAAGCTTTGGTGATTCCCAGGATTTCAGATATTCATCCATTTCTTCTAGGTTTTCAAACTTGGTAGAATATAGGTTCTTGTAATATTCCCATATAATTTTCTTGATCTTTTCCTTGTCCGTTGTGATATTTCCCTTTTCATCACAGATTGTATTGATTTGGAGTTGTTCCTTCTTTCTTTTTGTTAACTGGGCTAGAGGTCTGTCTATCTTGTTTATTCTTTCAAAGAACCAACTTTTGGCTTCATTAATTTTTTGTATTGTTTACTTTGTTTCTATTTCATTGATTTCTGCTCTGATTTTTGTTATTTCTTCCTTTCTGTTGTGTTTAGGTTTCATTTTCTGCTGTCTTTCAAGTGTTTTTTACTGCAGTGTTAGCTCATTTATTTGTGTTCTTTCTATTTTTTTAATGTGGGCACCCAGGTCTATAAGCTTCCCTCTTAGGACTGTTTTTAAAGTGTCTCATATGTTTTGTTGTATTGTACTGTCATTGTCATTTAGTTCCAGGAATGCCTTTATCCCTTTCTTTATTTCCTCCTTGACCCATTCATTATTCAGGAGTGTGTTGTTTAGTCTCCATGTGTTCCTGTAGATAGCAGGGCTTGTCCTGGTGTTGATATTGAGCTTTATTGCTCAATATCACAATGCACTATGATCTGATAGAATGCATGAAATTGTTTCAATATTTTTGTATTTGTCAAGGTTTTATCCGTGTCCAAGTATGTGATCAATTTTGGAGAATGTTCCATGGGGTAATGAATAGAAAGTATATTCTCTGGTGTTTGGGTGGAATATTCAGAAGATGTCTGTGAGGTCCATTTGCTGTATTGTATTGTTCAGTTCAGATGTCTCTCTGTTTATTTTTTGTCCAGCTGATCTGTCCAAAGGACTTAGTAGGGTATTGAAGTCCCCTACTATGAGTGTGCTGGGGTTAGTCTGTGCCTTAAGGGCCTGTAGAGTTGTATTTATAAAGACTGGTGCACCAGAGTTTGGTGCATATATATTCATGATTCTGAAGTCTTCATGGTTAATTTTCCCTTTGATAAGGATGTAATGTCCCTCTTTGTCTCTTCTAATTGCTTCTACTTTGAAGTCTATTTTTTCTGATATTAAAATAGCAACTCCTGCTTTCTTTTTGGTACCTTTTGCTTGGAATACTTTTTCCATTCTTTCACTTTAAGTTGGTGCCTACCCTTAAGGGTGAGATGGGTTTCTTGTAGACAACATATAGATGGATTCTGTTTTCTAATCCATCCTCCCAGTCTATGCCTTTTGATTGGGGAGTTTAATCCATTAATATTTAAGGTTATAGAGCTGGGCGTGGTGGTGCACACCTTTAATCCTAGTACTCGGGAGGCAGAGGCAGGCGGATCTCTGTGAGTTCAAGGCCAGCCTGGTCTACAGAGTGAGCTCCAGGCCAGTTGGGACTAAAGGGAGACCCTGTCTCAAAAAAATACCAAAAAATATATTTAAGGTTATAATTGAGAGATGTGTGTTGCCTCCTTTCACCTTGTTATCTATTTGCATTTTTAGTCTAGGTTTCTACTTCTGCAGTTCTGCTTTTATTAATTTCTCTTTCAAGGTGTCTGGGAGTAGTTGCTCTCTTCCTTTGTCCTTTGAATTGCTTCAAGTATTCTCTGAAGGGTTGGTTTTCTGGACATGTATTCTTTCATCTTGTTTGCATCATAGATGATTTTTCTCTTTCCTTCAACTAGAATTGACATTTTTGCTGGGTATAGTAACTTGGGATGGCATTGATAGTCATTTACCACTGGGAATGCTTTGGTCCACGTTCTTCTTGCTTTCATAATTTGCACTGAAAGGTCAGCTGTAATTCTGATAGGTTTCCCCTTATATATAATTTGTTGATTTCTTTTGTGGCTTTCAGAATTTTGTCTTTGTTTGGGGCATCTAATGTTTTAACTATGATATGGCGAGGGGAGTTTCTTCTCTGGTCCAGTCTATTTGGTGTCTTATGTGCATCTTGTATTTGTAGGGGTTTGTCTTTTTTTAGTTTGGGGAAATTTTCATCTATTATTCTGTTGAAGATTTGATCAATACTATTCTCTTGGGATTCTTCTCCTTCCTCTATCCCTATGATGCAGAGGTTTGATCCTTTCATCATGTTCCACATTGCCTGGTTGTTCCATTCTTGTGTATTTTTAAACTTTTCATAATCTTTACTTGAGCTTTTTAGTTGTTCTGTGTTATCTTCTAGGTCTGATATTCTTTTTCTGCTTCATCCTACTTCTGAGGCTTTTTCCCATTAATTCCTGTTGATTGGGTGAGTGCTCAATTTCCTTTTTAATTTCATCTTGTGTTTTCCTTATTATTTCCACATCCTTTTGGAGCTTCTCAATCTTTTCTTATAGCTCCTTGTTTCACTTGTTAGTTTCCATTTTCATTTCAGTATGGGTTCTTTTCAGTGTTTCCACTTCCTTCCAGAGTTTCTTATTATATCCCTCTAGGTCCTTTCTGAGTTTTTCATTCTCTCTTCTTAGTTCTATGACTTCTTTGAGTATATCTGTGATTGTTAATTTACAATCTGTATCCTAGGCTATCTCTACAGAGAGCCCATTGTAGTGTCCTCCACAGGCTCTGTAGAGTTTGGTGTGGGGTTATTCTGGGCTTTTCCCATATTGTTTTTTCATTGTGTTTTTAGCATGTCATTTATTGCTTGCCTGTATTCTGGTGTGAGTCTCTATTGCCTCTTCACCATGGTGGATTGCTTTCCTTGATTCCTTCAGGTACTTTCATTGTAGCCTCCTATTTTATGGAGTGTTGACTTGCTTAGGTTTTGGGCTTTCAATTTTGGTTATACGTTGGAAGGTATAGTTCACTCTTCCCTTTCTGTTATGCAGGAACTGGGTGGGTAACAACCCAAATGACACCTTCTGAGCACTGTGTGTCCTCTGCTGCCAGCCAGTTCTTCTGGGTTGGTTGTAGGACTTATTGGAACCTCCCTCTGGAGTTCCAGTTTGGGGGGGTGTTGTTTGCTTAATCTCTGGGTACCCTGCACCCCAGGTCTCTGGTGTGGCCCAGCAGCAGCATCTATGCAACCCAGGCCTCACCTCCCAGGAGTCTCTGCTCCTGGCTGGCCCACCTGCCTGCCAGCCTGTACCTGCACCCCAGCTTCCATTGCCACACGATTATCTTGGGAGAAATTGATGGCTAACTAATTGGGCCTAAAGCCCCCTCACTGGGAAGAAACTCATATGTTTATGTTGTACTGTAAATGTAACCAGATGCACACAGCTGGAAAGGTCATAGATCTCAGAGAAATCCCAAGGTTGACACACCCCTAGGCTAAGCTAACATCTTACCAACTGCAAAAAAATAATATCCTTATATTTACAGACAAATATCCCACACTTTTGCACCAGATGAAGAATAGTGCAGAGTCATACAACTGGACACACAGAGACATGGTCTGTGACTTACTCATGCCTAGGTGAAACATCCACAATGGAACATTTACATGTAAGACCCAAGAAACTTAGAACAAGGACCCAAGAAAACATTAATTTACCTCTTAACTCTCATTAAGGAAGCTTCCCCATGCAACAGGAAGCCAAAAGGACATGAATGGATAACCTGTGGAGTTTAAGAGTCTTCAGAATGTGGTTCCATGGACAGTCCACCCAGGGCTCAGGGAACATGGTAGAAGATGGGGAAGAAAGAATGTAAGAAACAGGGAGGTTGTACAAGACCAAAGGGAAATGAATCCTACGAGCTCCTGGGACCCTGTTCATCTGAAACTACAGCATTGCTATCAGCATGGACAAGACTCATGCAAGCTCAGGTTGACAAAAACATAGGACAGAACTGCAGAAATGGGTAGTAGAACCCAATCTTGCCTGAAGAAATATTTGAAACTAAGTGAGGAAGAACTGGACTTCTTTAGGAAAGGGACTCCAGATGGGCTGACTAGAGCTCAGGAGATGAGCTGGCAATGAGGAATGGACACAATGAACCCTAGCACAAATGACTGAATATGTGAACTGGGGGGGGGGGAGCGTTGTGGGAGGGTGCCAAGAGAGAAGTAGGTATAAAGGTGATTAAGACTGAAAAATTATGTATGAAGCACATAAAAACTCAATAAAAATTTATAATGAAAAGAAAAGAAATGCAAAGAAGCAAAGGAGAACTATTACTATTTTCTGAAGAATTCAGAATTACAGGCAAAACTTATGGAGAACAAGATCCACTAGAACTGCATTAGGAGGCAGGCAAATTCCAACATCTCATTAAAGCAGAAGTTATTCTGCCCATCTCTTTAACTTAACTTAAGGTGAACCCACCTTCCAAGAAGTAGTCCTATGACCAGGTGATTTACCAGTGGAACTGGAAAGTTGGGTCTTTATCCAAACCAGAAATTTTAGTCCATTTTTTGAAGGGTTTGCTATTGTAACATTCCCTTCTCTTAAGGTGTAACAATAAAATATTTTAGGAATTATATCAGAGCCCCAAATACTTTTGGTATTCCTAGACTTTGACAGAGAGTAGGCTGCCAATAGGCCCAAGGACATTTTGGCTTCTAGCAAAGAATGAAACCAATGACTTTTCTTTAGTGATATTTTACTCTAAACTCCCTAGGTAATTTTTAACTCTTGTTCTTTTCATACACCATTTTGAAGAGTTTAGTCTAATTGTCAATGAAAATTGGGGCTACAACCTCTCTGACTTCTTCCATGCTTTAGTAGGTCTATCTGAAAGAGCCCTAAAGTACATAAGTGTTAGTTTTAAGGAGAAAAGGATGCTCTTTACTGGTGCCTGGGAGGAAATGTGAGGGAGTAGCAAAGGCAAAGAAAGTTGGCATTACAAATTCTAAAGGGGAAGCAGGAGTCAGGCTTCCTCCTCATTTTCTTTTGGCCTCCAAGGCAAGACCTCAAGGCCGCCATTCAGTTACCTTGATTGCTTGGAGATCCTTCCCAAATGGCTTCTAGATAATGAGAGAAAAGAAATTTAGCTATCATTCAAATTTAGCTATCATTTAGGGTAGAAAAATCATGTGTTAATCTTCCTTGGCTACAGGTCAGCACTGCAGTGTTGAATTAGGCCAAGATTTGAAGTCTTAAATCTGAGAAACAATTTTGTTTATTAATTTTTAAAATTAATTTTATTTATTTCTGTATGTGTATGAATGTACTGTCTGCATGCAAGTTTGTGCACCCGTGTCGTGCAATGCTGCGGAGGTCAGAAGAAGGTCTCGGATTCCCCTGGAACTGGAGTTCTCCTGGAATTGGAGTGAGAAACAATTTCTTATAAAGAACAAAAATCATTAGTTAAAAATAATTTTCTAAATAATATCTTATATAAAATTAAGCCTAATGTGAGAAGCGTATTCCCTTGGAATCTTAAAGATACTAGTCACTTTAATTTTTGGTTATACTTTCCTGCTTCATGTTTAAGGACATGCAGTTGGGCCAAGTTACCATCTTTTTATTCTCAAGGTCAGTTAAGGATTTGTTCCTCAGGGGTCACATGGGTGTGGGAGGAGCCCCTGGATTCTTTGGCCTTTCTTTTATAATTTTGTCTATATGAGGACAAATCTAAGGCCTTTTTGACCATGGATTCACTGGGTGAGATTGAGGAAACTTTTTCCTCTATATTGACCTTCCCTTTTGTTGACTGGACACTGGTTTCAGTTCAGTTCAGTTCATTTAATTGGGTGTCCATCACCTCTCTGAACAAGAGAACACGTGACTCACCACTTTTGCAGGACAATTTGAGATATACCACACAGTCCTCTGAGACTTGGTTGACCTTGGAGGGTGTGGTGGTTTGAATGTGTGCCCCCCATAGGCTCTAGGTATTCAGACGTTTGTCTCCAGTTGGTGGCGCTGTTTTTCGAGGTCTTGGGGTGTGTGGCCATGCTGGAGGAAATGTGTCACTGTGGGCAGGGCTTAGAGAATTTAACAAGCCTCGTGCTCTACAGGGTCTACAGTTGCCCTCTCTTTGCTTCCTGTGCTCATTGCAAGATGTGACCCTCGGCTTGCTGCTCCAGCCGCCATGCCTCTCCAGCCACCATGCCTCCCACCACAATGGACTCTAATTGCCTGGAACCGTCAATCATAAGGTCAAATAAACTCTTCCTTTTATAAGTTCCTTTGGTCATGGTGTTTTATCACAGCAACAGAAAAGTGACTAATACAGAGGGCAAGGGAAAAAGTTTCCCTTTCGGTCCCTCTGATGACATTAGTATAGGCCTCCAAACATGGTTATTAAGTACCCAGAAGTTTATTTATTCCAGTCTGGTATTTAATTACTTAGTGATATGTAGATAAAGCATGAACAAAACCAAGTGCTCTTAAATAAACCTTACCTGCACATATTTTTTTCCTTAAGTCAGTTCAGTTGACTGAACTTTGACCTTAGAACTTTTAAGATTATCTCTATATTAATTTTAATTCTCATGTTTCATATATCTTAACAAATTACTCAGACCCTCATCATTTGCACAGACCTTTTCATTTCCTTTCCATCTGGAAACATCCAACCATCTTCATTTCATATGTGAATCCTTCTTAATAAAATATCTCCATTTCATATCCTTCTAACATCTTTCATATTCTAATTTCCTTTCTTAATACCATGATACATAATAACATTAATGAATCTACAATCTGTTGTGAGAATTTTCTCCCTGGGATATTAAGCATTGTTTTCCACCTTCCAAGGGGTAAACCAATGTTTGATTACATTAAAGCTCACCCTGAAGAACTAACAAGTTCATTGAGCTTACTATCAAATGATGTGTGAGGGATTACTGACACATAGATGGATGACTAGATAGCAGTTACACTGGAAAGTTCTTATTCTTTGTAAATGTTTATTTCCACATAGCCTCACTGATTCAGGCCCCTCCTCCTAGCCTTCCCCGGATTATATACTTTAGTCCTGCTCCAAACCAGGAGACCAAATGTGATTAGGACAGAATTAAATACTACTGGCTGAGTAGAGTGGTGATACACAGGTGATACACAGGTGAGCGTTGAATGACCATGTTTTACCGCTCCTTTTATGTACAAACACAGTACTCAACAAGCACAACGTGATGCTATTTCACAATTAGACACAGCAGAAGTCATCGAGCTGGCCCAAAAGAGAGTGTTAGTGCAGCATAATCTTATTAAAAGAACTTTTAATCTAAATTACAGACATAAAATAATAAATTAATATTACCTTTGTACACAATGGGGCATCATGATTTCTGAGGTAAAACTTATGTAAAACAAAATACAGTCAAAGATAGTTTTGACTTCATGTAATTCAGAAAGAGGTCTACCAAAACCATGCTTTAGGTTTTGAATAGGTGTAAGCAGTAGATAGACGGAAGCATTGAGTACATAGCAAAGCATTTCCAAATTGATATGCATAAATCCTAACACAATCAGTTAATGAAAACTCGGATGCTAGAGTTAGTTAGACAGAGGAATTTTAGGCAGAGATTCTCTCTTTCCTCTCCAGGGATTGTAAATATTCTTTCTTTCTTTCTTTCTTTCTTTCTTTCTTTCTTTCTTTCTTTCTTTCTTTCTTTCTTTCTTTCTTTCTTTCTTTCTTTCTGTTCTCAAGTGTATAACACCTTTACTTTTAGGCTGTTTCACTTTTCTTCTTTTTCTTGTCCCAAGTTAGTTGGCCAGCCTGACCCAGGAGAAAAACCTTGGAGGACATTTTGAAATAAACACAATTGAGTCTGAAGTGGAATGGCCAATCCCAGCTTCAGAGTCAGCTTCACAGTGAGCTCAAACAGCACATGACAAGCTATCAGTCTAATTTATATAGAAAAAAGGCATTTTTTTCTTTAATACTTAACTCAGTATTCTACACTGCACAGGAGACATGATCAGTCCAGTGATTATTGGCTGGACTGAAAGCTCTCCTTCTCATAACCTGTATACTTTTTGCCTCAATCTTCTCATCCCTGGATTTTACACTGGGAGCAGAGACTGACAGGAGACAGAAGATGTGATTTTTAGATGTCATGTCACCTGCTATTTCTAAACTTTATGAAGATACAGTACATGGTAGGGAGGGGGATGTTCAAGCACGTTCAGGCTGACTGAAATGTCTGCCTTTACCTGAGATATTCCCTGGCTATACTTGAGGTGTCCAGAGGGATGGAAGTTATACCGACAATGAATTAGCTTATGTTTATTAATAGATGCAGACAACCTGAGAGAATTAATACATATCCCTTCTCTTAATATTTCTCATTAGGGGCCATGTTTTTCCACCAGTTTATCTTCAGTCCAGGCCTGTATCTAGAAAATCATCAATGTTTCTATCTTAAGGTTTGTGGATTGAAGAGATCCCAAGGTGGAAGGATAAGGATACAGCCTGGGGAGACTTTCCAAGTCAGGCCTGAGTTCTTTTGCCTGTATTATTTATATGAAAAATGACTACCCATCTGTAAAACAAAAGAGGTCATTTTAGAACATCTTTCAAATATTTTTCATCACTCTCTCCAGAGTAGTCTCCAGAGACCTAACCCCTTTCCCATGAGTAACACTTATTGGATTGGTCACTACTGAAGTGGGCTTGATTGCCTGTATTCTCTCCTTTATTGCTGATTCTAAAGAAAGGTAAGTCTGTTTAGAATATTCACTTTACTGATATGACTATCTAATGCACTGTGACCCTGGTGGATTCTTTCTGTATGTTTCATGGTTAATTTTATCCTGCATTATTGGCGCCCATAAGTCAGGAAACTCAGCTAAATTCTAATAATTATATAAGTTATGGAAGGTTTGGTACTCTCATGGACTGAATCTTAATTTCCCCTTAAATGTTCCTGCTGATCCTTCTTTGAAATTTTATGATTTGCCAATTAATATTTTATTTTTTAAGTAACTAAGAGTCAAGATTGATAGTTCTCAAGGTGAATTACTTTAGAGGCCTATCAATCAATCTTCCCAAGAGCACATGATCTGCCAGAGAATGGTTGTGAGTATCCATGTTTGATAAAATTTAAATTCCTTAGATCCAGTTAGAAAAACATCAGCCCTTATACCATGTGACCTAAGGAAGACTTACTGCCTGGGCGTATGGACAAACCTTCCCAAGCTGCTCTGACTATTTTCCATCTCCCAGCCCATGTTTTTGAAGAAAACCACTGTGGAGAAAAAAATCAAAAGCCTGAGAAATCTGAGAAACAATGCAGAGATATTTATGGTCTCAAAAGCCCCAAGGCACGATATATAAAGTAGTTGATATGCTTAGCCACCAAATCCACATGCACTGGGAAAAATTCTATGTGCTGCCAAATAAACAAGTTATTAGAATGTTGTGGGTCCCTTCATGGTTGCCACAATAATATGGTGAGAACTAGTGTCCCCCAAAGTGTCCTTAGTTTCATTCATAAAATAATCTAAGAATGAACTCAAATGGAAGCTTTAGACAATTTTATTAGAATTTAAGGGGAAAAAGTCCTCAGATCAGGCAATCTGTAAATCTCAGCAGCTTCTTTGAAAAGGAGAAAGAAGGAGAAGGAAAAATAACCATAAAGCCATGTAGGTTTAGAGACACCATGAAAGTCAGACAGACAAATGGCAGACTAACAGCCACATGACCAGGAGAAGATGGGAGTTGTAGAGAAAAAGGAATCAAAATATTGCAGCTACCCAAAGCATTCAGGAAAGCATAGTTAGAAAAGAAATACAAAAAGAAAATGAGAGATGACAGTTTTCCCCCAAAAAATTCAGAAGAGCAGGCAAATTTTCTGGAGAACCACATGACTGCCTCACAGATCCACAAGAACTACACTAGAAGCCAGGAACTAGGGGAAGAAAAGTTCACCACTTCATTAACACAGTAGGTAATCTGACCAATTCATTAGCATAACTTAAGAGGGTGGCCCAGGAACCAGGTGATTGCCAAGGAACCCGAAATGTTGGATCATTATCCAAGATGAAAATCTTAGTCTTAATGTTTTATGGGTTATTTTTTTTTCTTTGTTATTATAACAGAACTATATTTGAATTTTGACATTTGGCAAATATTAATACACTTAATTGGTATTTTGTTAATAATTTCCATAAATTTGTTGAAGATTTCTTTTTTTTTAAATTTTTTTAATTAATTTTATTTATTTCTGTATGTGTATGAATGTACTGCATGCATGCAAGTTTGTGCACCCGTGTCGTGCAATGCCGCAGAGGTCAGAAGAGGGTGTCTGATTCCCCTGGAACTGGAGTTCTCCTGGAATTGGAGTTTCAGACGGTTCTCGGCCGCCATGTGGGTGCTGGGGATCGAACCCGGGTCCTCTGTAAAAGTGGTTGGCGCTCTTAACCGCTAGGCCATCTCTCCAGCCCCGAAGATTTCTTTTTATTCAGTAAACAGAACCATGTGGATCAGACATTTATTTGGGATTAATCCCAGGATTTATTATATCTAAGGAAAAAGATAAGAACCAATAATTCTGAGCACATTAATCTATTATATATGATCAGTAATAACTAAGATGGAAAACAGAAAATAATGTAATAGCTTAATTTTTAGGCACAATAAGTCAATATTGCAAGTAAGAAAGAGATCTCTCTCATCAGCTGTAACTACAGAAGCAAACATTTTGATCAGCAACTGTATTAGCATCTGCTTTAAGACTATCCTTTACAGGATTCTCAAATATAGTTGGAATTCTGATACTAATTCTTTCAACAAATCTTCTAATATATATTAACAGAGCCATTTTCAACTGATGCCAAAAAATAATCCATCCTAGCTAATAGAATTTGTTTATAACAAAATTACATAAATTCTGATTAGTAACGTTAGCCACTCTAAGATATCAAATCCCTAAGCTCAGTGGATCAATAAATAGAAATTCACTATTCACTGTAATCATTTTCCTGGTTCATAGGCTCTTTTTTTCTTAACATTAAATACCTGAGCATTAGATTTTCCAAGACAATGTCTAGAATCAATCCATTTGATCACACAGAGAAATGCAGAACAGGTATTCATATGTGCAAGAAAGATTTACAAGATCCAGGGCCAAGCAAGCAAAACACACACATTTCTTTCCTCTCTCTCTCTCTCTCTCTCTCTCTCTCTCTCTCTCTCNTATATATATATATATAATTTGTTTTTAATTGGCCTCAGATATTTTCCCTCTTCCATTGCCCAGGCCCTTGCAGGGGAGTATTATATATTTTTCTTTACAAAGTAAAGTGTGCCTTGCAATTTTTAAAACATTCTTTGGTCAACAGATCATGGTGGTATGGCAGTGTACAGGCTCTGAGCCTATCCCTGCAGGCTCCTGGTCTGTTTCCCCTTATCTTTTGGAATCTTTCCCAGTCACCATGAAAGGAAGTCCCAACTGTCCTATTGGAGAATTAGAAGGGAGAACTGAGCTACCCAGTCAATAGTGAACTCTTCAAAGTGCAGCTACCTAATTAATTTAACAGATGGCAGCAGATACAAAAAAGAGTTCAGGTAAGGCTAGAAAAATCTCCCAAAGGGGCCTTCTGAAGGATTAAAATCTCCTAAACAAATGTTTTCAGGATCATTTCCTGGATAGGGAACTACTACATAGAAACACTGAATTAAGAATCAAAATTCACCCATATGTATTTAGAAAGTTGACAAGCTTAAGTATTCAGAATCTTGTCTAGTTTCTATTTTACAAAAATATAAAGAAGAATTTTCACTATTTTTTGAGGAGGACACAGTCGATTCTCATTTCAACCTGAGGCATTTACTAGTCTCTCTCCTCCTTGATAAAATCAAATAAGCAAGGAAGTAGCCAAAGCTTTGAACTAATGCATCCATATAGTCGCCAAAGGAAGCAGCTATTCCCACTGCCCCTTACTCACTACAGTGTTCTTGTCGAATAGGTGACAAATAGGAAGCCTAAGTTCAACATCCTTAGTGTAAAATGACATAGAAAGTAAATCGTCTAAGCAATCAATGAATTTAATTTTTCAAAACGTTTATAAAGATCGAATTGGCCAAGAAGAATAGGCTTCCTGCCTCCTAGCTAAGCGTGTTATAAATTCTTCTTTCAGGAACTTTACTTTGGCATTTTTTACTTTAATCCTATTTGGAAACACATGTCACTGCTACTTCAAAGGTAGTATGAGTACTGTTTTTGATAACCCTTGTCTTCATGCTGAGATGACTGTGAAAGAGAAAGACAAACTCTGAAAGGTTTAAAACCTACAGGCCTCATTGTTCTGCTTTCACTTATGTTTTTTTTTTTTTTTCCTCAGCCCAGATTTCAGGACACACAGAGCAAGTTGGGAGTGCACTGTCTTAGTGCCACCAGGAAGTGCGTGAACTCTCCATGGTCTTCTAAGATACATTCTACACAACTCATTGAATTCACTCTTTGAAGAAGTCTGTCTTTTCATTAGAGGAATCTACCAACTTCTGTTTTAGTAAGAGAGAGTCAGAAGATAGCTTAAGAGTGAGACATAGCTGTTTTCAGAAGGAAACTAGATTGCTTAATAGATATTAACAATATCAAGAACATATGTCTTGAAAATGGAGTTTAAAAAAAAGAAAGTGGAGTTTATACTTTTGAGATGACAGATTATAACAAGTTCCTCTTTTATTAAAAGTTTTCTCTCAAATAACATTTTTCTATTTTAAATTTACATTCAGATTCAGATGAATACATCAGATTGCTGTATTTTCTTTGTAATTACACAGATGTGAAGT
This sequence comes from Rhizomys pruinosus, assembly GCA_009823505.1. NCBI lineage: Eukaryota > Metazoa > Chordata > Mammalia > Rodentia > Spalacidae > Rhizomys > Rhizomys pruinosus. The sequence continues at coordinate 365,873 of VZQC01004335.1, forward strand.
TTTGGTTTGAGATTCTGAAAAATCTTTTCTTATGGTGTGCTGCAGGAGAGCTAGAGGGTATTTGGGAAGAAGGTGATGTTCATAACAGAAAGTTATATATCATTATATAGTTATCTATATCATATAAAATTGCAACTATTCCAGGAATTTCTCTTTACATTTTTTACAAATAAGCATTACCATAATACATTAATATAGAACTTGATTGAAAAATGAGAAAATCAAGTATATCCTAACAATATTTACAGCCAACAGGCAGAGCCATTGGCTTATCATATGTTTTTCATTGTCTTTGTAGGATTGCCTTAATATAGAAAAAGGGATCTATGGAATGAGCCAGAACTACATCTACTAAGTCCCACAGCAGAGCAGCAATACTGAGAGTAGAAAACTAAAACATGAAGAGATGCTAAATAATATTGCCTTGGGGATTGGATTGGCAGAAATTCTGCCTTATTAAAGTAACATTAAAAGTTAATTTAAAAGTCCCAACATGCAGTTTTATTCAATACCCAATATAGTAGAAATAAAACCCATCTCTACTCTGTTACAGTATTAGATATTATGTGGGCTTATGTGACTACATGTTAGCTGATTATATCCTGATGGAATAATGGAAATATCATTTCTTTCACAACATATATTTAAGCTATTCATGCAGTCTTCTAATTTTCTATACTATGAATAAAGACAAATTTCTTGTTATAGTAGCATATAGAAGATGCCTGATAGCATCAATATGAAACAACCTATATAATAAATATACATATGTGAATATCACAAGGTAAATTTGTAGATAAGCTTTATTTTTTTTTATTCCTGAGACAGAGTATGGCCTGGAAGTTGCTATGTAGACCAGATTGGCCTTAAACTCACAGAGATCTGCCTGCCTCTGCTTCCCAAGAGCTGGAATTAAAGGCATGTGGAAAAGATTTCTTAACTGCTGAGACATCTTCTCCAGCCCCTACATCATGAAAAGTTTAAACCATGACTAACTTCCATAGAAGGCACAGACATTCAGCACTTGATTCATATTGTTATTAAAAGATAGGTCCAAGACATGTTCAAAATGCATTTTTAAAATACCATGTCATGAACAAAAAAATCTTGTAACAAAGAACCATAAAAGGGATGATCTTGATCTCAGGATATGTCTAATCTTATGATCAATGAACTCAACCAATGGAATACTTCGTTTGCTGAATAAAATACATAACCAGAATGTATTATTGGAACATGGAGTTTCAGATGAAATTATTGGACTTTTTAATTACGATGACACTGAAGATTGAAAAGAGTGTCACATCAGTCAGGAAATTTACAGGATACGGACATTTTTATAATTTTAAAAATTATAACATTACTGTGTCCTGTCTTAAACAAAGGCACAATTAATCAGAAAGAGGAAACAGAGACAGTGTAGTGAGAAGAGAAGGTACTAACAGTTGATATTCTTCAAGGATAAAGTGCCTTGTGTTCTTACTCCTGATGGAATTGACAAATCCATCAGGATCTGGAAGAAAGTAGAGGTTGCCAAAAAATTCAGCCTCTCATAGTAGAAGAGTGTAGAGTGGATATAGAAGCAAAGTAAGGTGCACAGGATGCTGAGTGCCATAGTATAGAGGTGCCCTTAACTTATAATCACATAAAACACTTTACGCCCTTTCTCATAAACAAAGAAGATGAATTACATAAAAATGACTAAAGTATTATATTGACAGGTCATAGAACCCCTTGAAACAAGCCTTTCCCTAAAAGAGCCTTAGTCCCGATACTGAGATTTCTCTGCCTTTTCAGGGTTTTATTCTATCTATCTATCTATCTATCTATCTATCTATCTATCTATCTATCATCTATCTATCTATCATCTATCTATCTATCTATCTTCTATCTATTATCTATCTATTGTCTATCTATCTATGTATCTATCACTTATCTATCATCTATCTCTCAGCTGTATATAGAAATATATATTTCTTGTTTTGGCAGTGTCCATACTTTTTTATTTGTTTTTTTGAAAAGGTCTCCCTACAGCCCCTGCTGGCCTGGAATTTCCTATGTAGACCAACCTCAGCTGACCTCGGTCTCATTGAGATCTGCCTGCCTCTGCTTTCAGAGTGCTGGGATTAAAGGTGTGTGCCAGCATGTCTGGTGAAATATTTATATTTATTTTAAAAACATTCCAATATTCATGTATCATTTTGAACTTGGATTTATATATTTTGTAATTACATTTTGTAATCCGTGTTATTAAAAGTGGGGATAATTGATTCATTTTTCATTTTTTAAAATTTCCTGTATCATTATTTAACATACATTTGCATTGTTCTGGGCTTTTGGTGACCATGAAAACTTATACTCTGTGCATGTATCTTGAATATTTGCATGTAATTCCCTGTAGTGTGTGCTCCTGGCCACAAGGCTTTCCTAGGTTTGTACTGTCCAGAGATGTAAATTGCTTTCGGAAGGATAGAGGACATATAAACTTCTTTCCAAAATGCGACAGTACCCCTATCACTTCAAGGATATTCTGGTGTGGTATTTTCTATAATTATCTCATTGTTTGATCAACAGTAGCTCTTCATGTTAATGTAATGAAATTTCAGACATTACGTAGAGTTTATTTTGAATCATTTTGTATGAAAAATCTTTATCATCAATGTCATGGAAAGTAAAGAGAGGCATTTTAATGTCCTTGTTCTTTCAAAGGCGTTTAATCTCCCTGAAGTCACAGTTCTATATTATGTAATATCGGTGTAAAATTTCTTTTTATTTTTTCTTGTACTTTTTTGGCACACAATTGTTTTCCAATGATGTGTAGCATTATCTATGTTACAATAAAAATAGACAGTGGAAGTAAGATCCTTCTACTACAGGTTATAATAGTTTTAATTCTAATGAAATTTCTGTGAGTTAAGTGGTAGAAATAAGTAAAGGACTTTAAGGACAAACATATTTTCAGCCCCAAATGATGAGAGACTGTCAGGTTTTATACCAAGCCCCAGGCTATAAAGCAAGGCCCTTTTGGCACTCTGGCCAAAGGAAGAACTTTGAGCTTAAATAACACTTCAGTTAATTTACATCCTTTGGTGATCTGATTCCTTTCTATTTTTACCCAGAGTGTATTTATCTGTTTTTTTTTTTTTTCTCATTTGATATTCTTGCTTTAGTCTCTACTCATAGTGTTCTATAGTATTAGAAAACTCTTCTATTTAGAAACACAGTTCTCTGATTTTTCTAAGCCCCTTTCTTTAAACCTATTCTGTTTAATTTTACTTTGGTGTCAATTCCTAAAAGTCAGTATGATACTTGAAATCGTGTAAAAATGGAGCTTGTCTTCCACTTCTTCCCACCATCTTCTTCTGTTATGTCTGTTTTCTTTCATCTTCTCTGTAATCCCATATACCTCCCCAATAGCCCATTTGTTGAATCCTCCGTGTAGGGGACATTGGGCAGCATAAGTTAAGGGACTTGCCCTCTGTGCTATTCATCCAAGGTTTTTAGAATTGCTGCTTCACTTACAAAAGGATTCTCTGAGGCAAATTCTGTGCTAACATCTACCATCTGCACTAGTTATGTGGAACACAAACTCTATGCTTTGTTTACCCCTCTGAATCCTATTTATAGAATAAAGCAAAGCCAGTATTTTACATTAGTAAATTATAATTGAACCAAAGTGTAAACATATTCAAGTTTGTGGATTTGTCTAGTATTAACTAAAACTGGTAAAAATGTTATCTTCGTTGGGCGTGGTGGCACACGCCTTTGATCCTAGCACTTGGGAGGTAGAAGAAGGCGGATCTTTGTGAGTTCAAGGCCAGCCTGCTCTACAGAGTGAGTTCCAGGACAGCTGGGGCTACAGGGAGACCCTGTCTCAAAAAAGACAAAAAAAAAAAAAAAAGTTATCTTCATGTGTATATGCGAGTGTGTACGTTCATATGGTTTTGTTACAGATATGTATAGAATGAAGCCAGGGATCAACTTTGGGTGTGGTTTATCGGTAGCCAGCAATCTTGGATATTTTGAGACCCGGTCTCTGTTGACCAGAAGCTCATCATGTAGGGTAGGGTGGCTCTTCATAAAACCTGAAGGATCATCCACTCTTCACCTCCTCAGTGCTGCTGATTCAAGGGAACTCAGATCTGAATGCTTATACAGCAAGCACTTTAGGGACTATCTCCAACACCCCTGGATTATCTTTTCCTTATAGTAGGAAATGCAAACCAGAGCTACACAAAGCAGAGCTTGTGGATAAAGAGGAAGAAATAAGCCCAGTGTGAAAAGTGAGGCAGTAATTACAGAGTCTGAGAATAATTGGTGTGCGGATTCTAGAGCCCATTGAGAGATTTACATTATAACAACATAGTTGCCTTCAGATAAACAGAAATATAACAATATGGTCATTCAGCTTGCCTTTCGTCTGGGGGATTTGGTGTTAGCATCCACAAATGAGGGAAACCATTCTCCGTTTGTCTTTCTGGGACTGTGTTACTTCACTCAGCATAATGGCCTCGAGCTCCATCAATTTTCCTGCAAAGTTCATAATGACATCTTTCTTTACTGCTGAATAGTACTCCATTGTGTAGATCATATATGGGTGAAGAGTATGTATCCGTATTTTAGAGTAATATAAAATTAATGGAGGAAAATGTGAATTCCTAAGCATAAAAAATAAGACTGATAGAAAGATGCAGGACAGTTATGGCAGAATGCATGGTCTGGGGTAGAGTGGAAGGGGGTGGGGTTGGGGAAAAAGAAAGGGGACTATGCCTGAACTGAATTGAAAAATGATGTATGAAATACACAAAACATCAATAAAAAAGGAGATAAATAAAAAAATAAAAACACAAAAAACATTACAACTCAAATCACCCCACCTGTAATTTGTCTGCCCCACCCTATAAAAGTGTACGTCAAAACTCATCCTGCAAGACTCTAGTTTTCAGATCTGAACTATTTTTCCTAACATTTCCTAATTAGTGCATGTTTACCCTTGACAATGTCAAATGCAAAGGTATGTTTGATTTTCATTTAATGTATTATTTTTTATGACAAATAGTTCCAATGCAATTTTAATAAAATTTCAACCTAATAAAAAATATAAAGAAAGAAAAGTGAGGCAGACATCAAGCCAAGTAAGGTGATCTGGTGTTTGAATGAACTTAGCTCAATGGCAGTGGTCCCAGAACTGTCCTTTCAGATATTTCCTTCTTCGGCATTTGTGTGTATTCTAGAAGTGTCCATATGACCTTATGATCCTCTGAATTAACTTCCTGTCACCTGCAAGCAGAAAGGTTGATTAATCACTGCCCTTGCCATCGCTTTTTCTTCTTGATTAAAATGACTGATTACCATTCAGAGTTTATTCTATTCTCCCTTCTAGAATTTGATTTTAAATATTATGTTTAAGCAGGTCTTGGTGGCACATGCCTTTAATCCCAGTACTTGGGAGGCAGAGGCAGGTGGATCTTTGTGAGTTCAAGGCCAGCCTAGTATACAGAGCGAGTTCTAGGCCAGCTGGAGCTACAGGGAGACTCTGTCTCAAAAAAATAAAATAAATAAATAAATAAAGTTTATTATTCATTCTGCTAATGAATTTAATTAGCTTCACTCTTTGAATTTTTTGTAATTTAACTAAGAAAATTAATTAATTGCCAAAATTTGTAATTTTAAGTGTTGTAGAAAGACCTTTATGAAGTAGATGGCCTGGGTTGTGACTGTCTGTTCTCCATTTCTAATCCATTCACCTCTCAGGGAACTACTACTACTTGCATGCCCTGCCTACCACACCCATTTGAAGTGTAGCTTATAAAATTAATTTTGAAATGTAAACTTCATAGAAATATTACTATTTTTTTGCTTTATGTTGATCTTATAGAGGCGTTTCAGATATTGATAAGACCATAAGGGACATATTTACTGGACATTCCTTTTGCTCTCCTCTGAACATCACTTGATTCCCTTTTCTTCTACAATTCAAGTACTTCAGTTATTGAACTCAGAAACATCTCAACTCAACATGAAGTGTCAATGGTATTAAATCCAGTTCTTTGCTCTGAGCTTGCCCAATGGCAAAACTGTATTTATAATATATATTAATATATATAAATATATATATATATATTACAAATTTGGGTCAATTTTCTTACATTTAGAAAACTATTTACAGGGCTGGAGAGATGGCCTAGCGGTTAAGAGTGCTGTCTGCTCTTGCAGAGGATCCAGGTTCGATCCCCAGAACCCACATGGTGGCTGAGAACCGTCTTCGACTCCAGTTCCAGGGGAATCCGACGCCCTCTTCTGACCTCCGCGGCACTGCACAACACGGGTGCACAGACCTGCATGCAGACAGTACATTCATACACATACAAGAATAAATTTAAAAAAATTAAAACTATTTACACTTATCTTTCTAAAACAATATACAAACTTTAGACTAAGAAACAAAATAGTGTAACAGCAATTAGCTGCACTAAAATATAACTCTTCAAACTAAAGAACAAGCAAATACATATTATGAACAAAGCACCATGTTTAATTTTAGCCTGTATTTGGTCAAAAGACTGACTCTTACTTGAGATCTTAAGTATGTTGTCTATTGTAGGTGAACGAGTCAGCCTGACCTGTCTGGACACTGTCATCATATTGAGATGTTAAGGATCTAAACTCCCAAAGCTTCTCATGACTTCATTAGCTGTGCCATGTTCTTTATAGAAAACTCAGAGGTACCGCATGCAAGCCTGTCACTCCAGGTCATTCTCCTGAGGTGGAGTTGTGCTTTCTTTGTGTTTGTGACTGTGCTTTAGGGGAATATCAACCTTTCTTTTCATTTTCTGGCAAAATAAGGTAATTCAGGATGAGGTTAGAAAATAATGGGGCTGGAGAGATAGCCTAGCGGTTAAGAGCGCCGACCGCTCTTACAGAGGACGCCGGTTCGATCCCCAGCACCCACATGGCGGCTAAGAACCGTCTGAAACTCCAATTCCAGGAGAACTCCAGTTCCAGGGGAATCCGATACACTTTCCTGACCTCGCGCGAGCGTGGCAAGCGACACGGGTGCAACAAACTTCTAACTGCAGTGCAGTACATGATTCATGTACACATACAGAAAATAAATAAAATTAATAAAAAAATTAAAAAAACAAAAAAAAAGAAAAAAAACAGCACCCACTTCTTCCCTATGGAGTTCTATTCGTCATGTTTTTGCCAATTGAAAGAGCAAAATCCCTAGTTGCAAAAGAACCAAGAGAGCCTGTCACGTGACAACTGTAAGAAAGATCTGCTCCTTATCTTCCTGGTAGATTCACCAAGAAAGCTCTTAAGTCCACGTTTACGGACTACTATTATCTATGATTTTGATGACAGCCTTTGGTAGGTATAACGACGCCTAGTGGCGAACTATCGCGATCTAATCATGGCATAAAGATATAGAACCAGGGGTGTACCTAATAGATCTTAAAAGCCACTTGCAGCCTCAATTTCCTTTTGTTAAATTGCCATGTATCTCAGAGTGAGAGACACATTTAAGGATATCAGTTCCTCTTCCTACTTGTGTCTCAATCATGTCAACACACATCACTGCACTCGCTGTCCCAAAGAGCAAATATGTTCTGCCATAGGTCAAATGCTCACAGAATACATGTGTACATGTATATGTGTTTCCAGAAAAAAGTAAAAAGCATCATAGATACTGTATAGTATATTACCTATATAGTATTAATTATATTAATAATATAGGTTAGTATATATATAATTGTAAGGTCATAGCCCACCTAAAATAGGGATACCAGAAAGCCAACCACAGCAGATTCCTGAGAAATAATCACTTTTGATTGCGCTCCTGCAATCTGAGGAAACGTTACTGCAACCACCTGCAGTCATGCCTCACTGAAGGCAAGAAGAAAGACTCCCAGTTTCTCTCAGTATGCTCTTCCTGATACCAGCAACAGGCCCACCTTTGCCCTATTCCTCACTTACTCTCCTCCACTTCCTTGTATGCCCACTTCCTTCTATGCTTGGGTTTAAAACTCTCCCTCCAGCATGGCCTTAATGCTGGTCATTGTGCTCCCCAGTTAGGAAGGCCAGTTTCATGCCCAAAATAAAACCCAAGTTATCTTTATTGGAGTCTTGTATATTTTTCTGCTGGGTCTCCCTTTGATATGAACCTAACATTTTATTATATCAACATAGATTTAAATTAATAATATATTAAATAATTTATATTATGTATATGTAAAAATTACCACCTCTGTATATTTATTATATCCACATATACATACATTTTTTTTTTACTTGATAACGTAAAACAAAATAGTTAAATAAGGATTTGGATTTCTGGAACCAACACCCACATTTTTATAGCATATCAAATAGGTTGCTGAATGAACGAATATCTTGCTCACTGAAAGAAAAGATGCAATTCACATTTAAATGCATTCTCTTTACACTGATAGATGACAGCAGATTACAGCAGAGAGAACATTATACACCTACAATAAGCAGAGGCCTGAAGATAGCTTTGCATAATGCAGTGAGATCAGTGGACTGGAGGTTTAAAGCTGACTTTGAAAATTTTCTTGGAAATAAGACAATTGAAGGCAGGGTAACCATGTTAAGAATTTTTGAATTTAATTTTCTCTTTAAAGCTCCAGTGATCAGGACACTACACTGATGAATGAAGGATTTCTAAGAAATGAACAAATTTGGTCTCAGTGTGAGGAAGGAACAGGAGACAGGACAGAGACACAAAGTGACCAAGAAGCTATCAGGTTTCAGCCTTTGCCTCAGGGGGTCACACAGGAAGAATTTTCAGAGGGTATTTTTCCAGGTATTGGTCACATCTTTTTGGAAGCTGGCAAGTTCCGAATTATGCTACCCACAAACTGGAAAACTAGGGCAATCAATTGCTAATCCAACATCAGTCCAAATAAAGAAGACGTTTTTGGGTGCTGAGGGTGCCATTTAAGTCTGAGTATAAAGGCCTAAAACTGAGCGTGCCCAAGTCAGAGTGTGGAAGAAGGGAATCTCAGAGCTCCAGAATGAAGGTGATACCAGTCTGTTACATTCAGACCTTCAGTGGATTCAATGGTTACAGAGTCTCCTCAAGGCAAATCTTTCTCATTCCACTGATTCAAATGACATTCTCTTCTGAAAACACCCTCCCAGGATACCTTCCTAAATAGTTAATGTCTATCAGAATATTGCTACTATTGATATTAATATCCAGTAGCTTGACTCAATATTAACAGTTGCAGAAAGATGACTATCAGTCTCAAATATGGAAGTAAATGTAACAAAGAATGTAGACCACTTATCTGATAGTTCAAAGTGAAAAGAAAGGGATGTACAGAGGGCAAGTGACAGAGCACTAGAGACAACTTCTAGGACAGTGAAAAGATGAAGAGCCCATTGATTTAAACCTAGGACTGTCAAGGGAATTCACGTGGTCTCTTTTAATATCATTCTTTCAGATCCAGGTAGAAAATGCAAAACAAAACAAAACAAAAAAACAGAGAAAGATGCAGAAAAGTTACGGCAGAATGCATGATCTGGGATGGGTAGGGGTGGGGTGGGGGGAAGGGAAAGGAATATATGCCTGAACTGAATTGGAAAATGATGTATGAAAAATACACAAAACATCAATAAAAAATAATAAAAAAATAAAATATAATTGACTGAACAAAACAAAACAAAACAACAGAAAAAAGAAAAGAAAAGAAAATGCTCAGCAGAACAAGCCACTCCCAGACAGGTTCTACAGATTTCCACAGATCAACATCTTGCCATGGTATAAAACTTCATGTAAATGCTTCAGCCACAGGGATGTACTGAATTATCAGATATAGAACCCACATATAACCAGTGCATTTGGGAGAATAAAGGACAGAAATGGAAAAATATGAAATAGTAGGAATTTATTATATGATAAGCTACATTAACAGATATACAATTAATAAAAATGAAGTTAAGAAACAAATCAACTGGCTGCACTCACTTGGGCAGCACATATACCTGAGTCAGAAGAATGTAGGGACTAACATGTGCAAGGATGATAGCAAATTGATGAAGAATTCCATATTATTAAAAAAAGAACAAAAATACAATTATGAAAATAGAAAATAATGGAAGAAAGCTAGTTACATGCAATAATGCTTTGGGAGACAGTCAAAAATATACTTTGAAGCATCTACATTTAATTTTAATTAAAATTAATTTTAACTTAAAGAATATACATGTAAAGCATCTAATGAAAATATTACAAAGATGGAGAAGGAAAAGGAGACATACATTCAAATGAGGAGGTCTATAACTCTATTTAGAAACTCCGGGATGAATGGAGAGAGAGCTTGACAGGTAAGAGTACTGGCTGTTCATCCCTGCACTCAAGACGCCAAACTGGAGCCTGTGATCCCAGCACTCAAAATGCCAAGATGGAGCCAGAGATCCCAGGACTCAAGAGGCTGAGATGGAGTTGGTGATTCCAGAACTTTTTGGAGAAAAAAAAAATTAAAGGGAACAACAGTGTTTTAGTTTCTCTTCCATTGCTGTGAGAAAACATTCTGACTGACACCAACTTGGGGAGGAGAGGGTTTATTCAGCTCACATTTCCTGGGTCACAGTTCATCCCTCAGGGAACCCAAGGCAGGAACTCAGGGCAGGAACCTGGAGGCAGGACCTGAAGCACAGGCCATGGAGGAGTGCTGCTTACTGGCTTACTTCCCTGGCCCATGCCCAGCCTGCCTTCTTATATGGCACACAACAACCTGCCCAGGGCGGCACCACCCATAGTAGGCTGTGCACTCCTACACTTCTCAACAATCAAGACAATACTCCACAGATGTGGCCACAGGCCAATCCAATGGAGCCAATTCCCCAATTAAGGCTCCCTCAACCTAGGTGTGTCAAGTTGACACTAAAGCTATCCAGCACAAACAGCAACAAAAAGAGTTGCTCAAAGAATTTACCCAAACAGTAAACTTCTACATCACAAAAGTATGGCAGAATGCATGAGTATGGGGGTGGGGCATGGATGGGGGAGCAGGGGTAAACTTGATTTAGAAATGTTGTATGAAATGCACAAAAGCTCAATAAAAATTAAGGGAAAAAAAGAGTACTGGTTATTCGTTCTGGGATTGGAGTTTGGATCCTAGCACCTACATGGTGGTTAGCAACTGTCTGTATCTCCAGTTCTCAGGGGTCTCAAGTTCTCTTCTAGCTTCTGTGTTTTAATACCACTAATGGAATCTAAAGCACAATGAGAAAAAGTCTTCAAAATGCAGGCTTGGGAGAAATGGTCAAATTATACCCATTTCCAGAAACAGAACATGGCTACCTCAATTTTAGAACAAACAGAAACTTCTATTATTAGTGAATTTTTACCATGGCCAATTTATGAGTAATATAGTATGAGAAAATTTATCAATGAAAATTACTCAGTGAAAACTGGATAATGGATCAATGAAAAGAATAAATATCTACATGAGTGAGTTTCTTTAAAATATGCACTGAGCAACTGTGACATACTAATATACCTCTAATCAAATCCTGAATTTTGGGAGATGAAGTCCTAGTTCAGTTAGAAATAATAAACAACATGTTATAGAGAATTTATTGTTTATTCAAAACTTTAAAATGCTGCTAGGGCAATCCCCCCTGTATTGCATTTTTCACTCAGGGTTGCTTTAGCTATTTGGGGTCTTTTGGTTTTCCATATGAATTTAACAATTTTTTTCCAAGTCTGTGAAGACACTCGTAGGGATGTTGATTGGGATTGCATTGAATCTGTATATCAGTTTGGGCAAAATGGACATTTTCAATATATTAATTTTCCCAATCCATGAGCATGGGAGGTCATTCCATCTTTTGATGTCATTTTTAATCTCCTTCTTCAGGGGTTTAAAATTTTTGTTGCAGAGAGCTTTGGTATCTTTGGTTAGGTTTGTTCCCAAGTATCTTATTATTTTTGAGGCTAATGTGAATGGGAAGGTCTTCTTGTATTCCTTCTCCACATGTTTATTGTTGGTGTAAAGAAAGGCTACTGATTTTTCTAGGTTAACCAGTTGACCAATGGAACAAAATTGAAGATACAAATTTGAGCTCATAAAATTTCTGCCACCTCATATTTGACAAAGGGGCAAAAAAACCCTCAATGGAGGAAGGATAACATCTTCAGCATGGTGCTGGCAAAATTGGATCACCATCTGTAGAAGAACAAATTAAACCTGTACCTCTCACCCTGCACAAAAATAAACTCCAAGTGGATCAAAGATCTCATCATGAAGCCTGAAACCCTGAAGGTGATAAAAGAAAAAGTTGGCAACAACCTACAAGACATAGGTGTAGGAAAGGACTTTCTAAATCAGACAGCAGCCACACAGGAAGTAAGGTCAACAGTTGCCAAATGGGACCTCATAAAACTCAAAAGCTTCTGTACAGCGAAAGAAACAATCAAGGAGGTGAAGAGAAAACCCACAGAGTGGGAAGAAATCTTTACCAGCGACACATTTGACAGAGCATTAATGTCAAGAATATATAAACTACTTAAAAAAAAAAAGAAGACAAATGCCCTACTCAAAAGATGGAGTAAAGAGCTGAACAGAGTCTTCACCAGTGAGGAATTAATGATGGCTGAGAAACATCTTAAAAAAGTGTTCAGCATCATTAATAATTAAGGAAATGCAAATTAAAACCACTCTCAGTTATCATCTCACTCCAGTATGGCTAGCTAAGATCAAGAAAACAAAAGACAACAGATGCTGGAGAGGTTGTGGGGAAAGGGGAACACTCATCCACTGCTGGTTGGAATGTAAACTTGTGCAACCACTATAGAAAGCAGTGTGGAGAACCTTTAAAAGACTCCGAATGAGCTTACCACCTGACCCAGTCATACCACTCCTGGGTATATACCCGAAAGACTCATCCTACCACAAAGATACATGCATATCCATGTTTATTGCAGCTCTCTTCACAATAGTGAAGTGCTGGAACCAACCCAAATGCCCCTCCTCAGATGAGTGGATGACGAAAAGGTGGTACATCTACACAATGGAGTACTAATCAGAGGTAAAGAAAGATGGCATTATGAACTTTGCAGGTAAATGAATGGAGCTCGAAGCCATTATGCTGAGTGAAGTAACACAGTCCCAGAAAGACAAATTGAGAATGGTTTCCCTCATTTGTGGATACTAACACCAAATCCCCCAGACAGAAGGCAAGCTGAACAACAATATGGTTATATTCTTGTTTATCTAAAAGCAGCTATGCTGTTGTAATGTGAATTTCTCAATGGCTCTAGAATCCACACACCAATTGTTTTCAGACTCTGTAATTACTCTATATGGGTGGAGAGTGTGTATCCATATTTTAGAGTAATATGAAATTAATGGAGGAAAATGTGAATCCCTAAGCAGAAAAAAGGATTGAAAGATTTAAAAAAAAAAAAAGAAAATCACAAAATTTATTTTAAAAAACTGTAAAAAAATACTTTAAAATGGTGTATCAGTATATTTAAGAAAGGACTTTAAAAATGCGTGAGGTTTTGTTTTTTTTTCAGGTCTTTGCCTCTTTTACAGGGTGAGATAATGTGTAACATATTAGAACTTGTTAAATAATCTTAGCTGTGAAAAGATTAAAAGTCAAATTATAAAACTACAAAAAGAGACTAGAATAAGAAAAAACAAAATTACAAACCCCAATGGAATTGTGACTGAGATTCATTTAAAATAATTAAGTCTTTAAAAAGTGAAATCATGTCAGGGCAGAAAAACTTAATAAATTCTATAAATATTTACTGTAGCCCAGAATGAGTTAACTTAGAATAATATGGAATTCAGGAGTTTCTGATATAACAACTCAGCCCAGGCAGGGAAATGGGTTACTAAAACAGAACTCATTTATAGCCATGTCACTGGAAAACAAGATGGGATGCAGCTGCTAATCCTTAAATTCCCTTGCTCCATGGGAAAACCATCCAGGGACAGTCTTCATTTGATTTAATATATTTCTCCTCCTAGTTAGCGCTTTTCTCCTAATTAGTGCACACCTTAATTAGAACTTGAGTATTATATTGTTGCTAAACTGTCTTTCTTGCACACCTCTGAAATGCAAGCTCTAGATGTGTGGGAATGAAACTTTGTGTGTGGCTTGAAGGGAGAACTTATAAGGCCTGTCTCGGGAGATCTCCAGTTATCTGATATCTCTGTGGGCTTCCAGAGTTATCTGTAGCTGGAAGATTAGGGATATTACAATGATTCTTGCTTTGCCCTATCTCTGCAAAGTTCCAGGCCCCTTCCCTTGAGGCATTGAGCAAAATGTCACACCTCTAGTTACCTATTGCACAAACCGGAGCTCTGCAGCACTTACCATTAGAACCAAGTTGGCTTACCCCTCCCTTCTTCCTGCTCCCGACTTCCTTGCCCAGATCACAGTAGACTTAGATATATAGACCTCACTGACAGAAAATAGAGTTCCTATCCTCCCTGGCTATCCGTGTGTGTGTGTGTGTGTGTGTGTGTGTGTTCCTTCTGTTCCATAGGTGATCTCCTGCAGTTTTCCCTCCCCCTTCTTGTGGGAGCGAAGCCCAGAGACTGCCGGCCTGCAGGCAGGAAGCAAGTCCTGGAGCTGCGCCAAGAAGGGAAGAACAGAGTATGGAATGCCATCTAGAGTGACTCAAAGACACTGACTGACCCGACATAGATGAGTTGGTACAGATCCAAAAGCCCAACTCTAGGGAGGCAGAGAAGTGTAAGTTCAATGCCACTCTCCCTGCCCTGAAGAGTGACACACTGTCAGAAAAAAAAAAAAAAAAAAGAAAAAAAAAAGAAAAAAAGTAGCGAGATCCTGTTGGTTCTAACTTGTTTCTGATAAATATACTTTGAAAATTGTGTGCAGGGAGGTATATACGTCAATTGGATAGACCAAATGTGCAGACGGGTTATCTGAAACTCAGGGACAGTATAAAGTCCTGAGTTTAGGAGCTGGTATTGGAGTAGATGGCCCTGTTGATTATTCTTACCTTATTCCTGCTAAACACTGCAATTTCCCCATTCTCCTGTCCTTGTATTTCTTTTTACTCTCTTTGTTCACCTGGTAGTTTCTCACACCCTCGCCATTCTCAGTGTCACTTTAAAGTGAGCAGCTCCGATTGATGAAATTCTTGTTCATTATGCAGCACAGTGGATTACTGACCGGATTTAATATTTTTTGTATGAAATGATAAATAACAAGAAGCTTTTGTAGATTATTATTTTTATATATTTTTATTGTTATTAAAGTTTTTCATACATAATTTGTCAGTCCAATTTAGACTCATTTCACTTTCCATGCTCCCAACCCCACCCGAGTTCATGCATTCTGCCATACATGTCTTGCATCTTTTTCTGAGACTTTCCAG
Source organism: Rhizomys pruinosus (assembly GCA_009823505.1). Lineage (NCBI taxonomy): Eukaryota > Metazoa > Chordata > Mammalia > Rodentia > Spalacidae > Rhizomys > Rhizomys pruinosus. The sequence continues at coordinate 381,264 of VZQC01004335.1, forward strand.
AGTTTTTTCAAAGCAGAGGATTATTATATTTGGAGAACATCACTGTTTCAGTCATTTTTTTTTGTACCAGTTCTTTTGTTGTTTTTGTTGTTGTTCCTCCAACTTGTATTGGTTCTCTCTCTATCTCTCTCTCTCTCTCTCTCTCTCTCTCTCTCTCTCTATATATATATATATATATATATATATATATCACCTATACTAAAATTATGTCAACTGAAAACAAACTGTATGTAAGTTCCAAATCATATTTCAGGATTCACATTTTTCCCTTTTGATTTTATATTACTCTAAAATATGCATACATACCCTCAACCCATATACCAAAATTCTAAAGTCTGAAAATAAATGGTAGATTAATTCTAGAACGAACCTGTTAAGGGATTCACATTATATGAGCATAGTTGCTTTCAGATAATGAGGAAAAAAATTAGCATTGCTCGTTGATCAGTTTACTTTACAGCTGCCCCTCAACCAACCAGTGGATAGAGAAAATGTGGTATATCTACACAATGGAGTTCTATGCAGTGGTAAAGAAAGATGACATCATGAAATTTGCAGGTCAATGGATGGTACTAGAAGCCATTATGCAAAGTGAAGTAACACTGTCCCCCCAGAAAACACACAACAAATGGTATCCCTCATTTGTGGATGCTAGCACCAAGTACCTAGTTGCAAGGCAAGCAGATATTTTTTAACTTACCAATGTATTTTTAAAAAATCAATATAAAAGGCCACACATTTTTAGTCTCTTAAGAGTTCTCCACATTTGATCCAATTATACTACTCCTAGATATATACCCAAAGGATGCATCCTATAGCAGAGATACATGCACAACCATGACCATGTTTATTGCTGCTTTTTTCACAATAGCAAAGAGAGCAGTAAGCAGCCCAGATGTCTGTCAACTGACAAGTGGATAATGAAGCTGTGCTCCATTTATATACTGGAGTTCTGTGCAGCAGTGAAAAAGGATGACTTCATGAAATTAGTAGGCAAATGGATGGAATGATAAGCTGTTATGGAGAGTGAGGTGACACGTCTCAGAAAAACAAATGTCATATGTTATCCCTAATTTGTGGTTTCTAACACCAAATCCCTATGTGTAAATTAAAATAAATAACTGGTCAGTAAGGATAATATCAAAATGTTTGTTATTGCTATAGATATAGCTTGAAATATATGTCTCTATTTTTTTCTCATCAAATATATAAGACATTTTAAAGTTAGGGTTAGGGGATGAACTACTTTCAAAAAAGTTATTGTTACTTGTATTTTGGTATATAATGTCTATATTAAAAGTTACTAGTGGGATCACAAATATGTAATATCCATTTAATATTCTATTTTGTACATATAACCTCTACCTACTTATTGTTTACACTCCTTTGACACCTGAGGCAAGTTTTTTTTTTCTAACTTACTCACTAATAAACAAATTGTTGTCTATGCAAAGACTGTTAAATTAAAATAAGGTTCCTGATCCTTAAGAATAGTAGTGAATTTAAAGGAATGATTACTTCTGCTCCAAGGTGCAATTAATTTCTGTATTTAGATATGTTTTATATGTAAGATTTTTGACCACTAGGTAAAATATCTTTGGAGTGAAGAGACAGGCGTTTTTCCAAATGTTTGTAAAATATCTATGAACATTTGGAGAAAATTGGTCATCTAAAACCTTCCCCAAGGTTTGCAAGGACATCTCAAATTTATACTTTATAGTGATAGGTTTAAAACAACTGTTCCACCTGTATATATGGGAATAAATATTGAATACATATAAAATTTTAATAACTAGGAGTAAATCTCTTTGTAAATATTATTAAGTCTCACAGTATTAACTAAAAACCTCCTGTATAAATTTAAAATGGATGGTTGTCTCCAGAATAGATAATAGTAAAATACTTAAGCTAATAAGGGATACAGAATTATTAATTTTCAATCCACTCCTGACTTGTACTGGAGTCCCAGACACAGCTATTAGATTAAATGAACACAAATATTCTCTATGCTTCACTGTATTATACAAGTGTTAACTCTGACATTTCTTTTGCCCATAACAAAATAATTTGCCTCAGGAAAAGATGACTCTTTGAACCAGCAGTATGGAGTCCAGAAGGTGACAGTCTGAATAGGCATGGTAAACCATTTCCTCTTGGTTCCTGACTATAGTTATGTGGTACAACTCCTACCTTCTGGAAAACTATAAATCAGTATATGGGGTTCTGGGAAAGAAGAGAGGCTGCTCTGATTGTAGTGACAATTACAAAAACAGAGGGAGAAGGAATGTGCCTCTTCCCTCCAGAATGCAATATGATCTAGGGTTAAATAGAAAGCATTGGTAGATAAAGGCTTCAGTGCCAGCTGTGGGCTGCCCTACCAGGATTTGTTGGCCAGGGAGTTTCTAAAAGCCCCCCAAACAAAAGACATTTGCCTATAACTTTGGGTACACACAAGAAATGGACAGTAAGACCCTATTGATGAAGATACAGAGTGATATGAGCATGAGGAAAAAAATTATGCTGACACCCTGCACTGCAAATCAACAGCCAATCTTCATGGTTCCAGAGAACACTATGCAAACTGCTGGAAAGAAATGGTCTCTAAAGTTTTACTACAGACCTCACATGGTGCACTTTTACATGCTGAAGAAGCTGAAGAGCAATAGTGGCAGCCTGGTACATGTACACAAGGAAAAAAATTCCCAATTGGATCTGTGGTCCATTCCCTGGGGGGCAGGACACACAGCTGATACTGCTGCCTTGTTGCCACCTAGTGTCAGGAGACATTATAAGCCACATTATAAGCTACTGCCATCCCTTTGTCAAAAAGCTATAATGCCCTGATCAAGATACCATCCAAGCATATTTTTCTGCCCATTGTATAACTTGTTATAATGGTTAATATTTGTTACTAGTTGTGTTTTATTACTAGAATTAAAAGGAGACTTCTAAATGAGCCACCAGTCCATTGAAAAGAGAACCTGGACAGACCCAAGAGTTTGATGTGACAACTCAGAGAAAACCTGGGTCTTCCTATCCCTAACCCTCTCTTGCCCTCCCCTCCAAAGCCCAGGGACTCTTGCAGAAGAGGTTGTCACATCAGATTGGTAAGGGCCAAGGAAGAGGGAGTAAATCATGAGATCACAGCAAAAACAGACTGGACTTTTATTTGATCAGCATGTTTGTGTAAGCAAGCATCTTCAACTGGACTTTGGGATTCTGGGTTGTACAAGAACTGGACTCACATGTTTGCTAATTAGGTTTACAGGGATTTATAGTGATACTCCTATGTTTATTGCTTATTGGTACTAACTGGTCAAATAAACAATTAAGAAAGCAAAAAAAAAAAAAAAAAAACCTGAGACTGACTATGTTTCCCCCTGATTTACAATTTTCTGTACTCTGTAAAGTATTTTTTCTGAGATTTGGAATATTTAAATGAATGTATTGTCTTGTAACTTTTTTTTATCCTTAGATCAGCTAGAACTTATAACTTAACAGAGCAGCTAGCTCTAACCCTAGTAGCTCTTATTTGTGCATAATGACTTCATTTGTTGTTATATTGGTATCATACCAGATCTGAAGTGGAGAAAGGTTTTGAAATGAAAAATGAGATATATTATAAAAATGCATAGTAATGAAACGTTCTTTTCTTTTGGAGGTAATTAGTCTTTTTTTATTTTAATTTTTTTATTATTTATTTTTGTATGTGTATGAATGTACTGTCTGCATGTAGGTCTGTGCACCCATGTTGTGCAATGCCGCGGAGGTCAGAAGAGGGTCTTGGATTCCCCTGGAATAGGAGTTCTCCTGGAATTGGAGTTTCAGACGGTTCTCAGTCGCCATGTGGGTGCTGGGGATCAAACCCGGGTCTTCTGCAAGAGCAGTCGGCACTCTTAAATGTTAGGCCATCCCTCCAGCCCGGAGGTGATTAGTCTTATAATTAATCTGCTCTGCATGGTGTTGTATTAAATGGAATTTGTATGTATATATTATTTTGAAATCAATAATAGACTCTTTAAAATTGAAAAAAAAATTAAATTTACAAACAGGCCATACATGTAAGCAAATCCAAAAATTGTATGTTTATGTTAGATTACCTCATATCTTAAAACAAGAAAAAGCTAAGTTAATGGGCAAAGCATTCATGTATTCATTTGGGTATACTTGCATAGAAAATAAATCCAACAAGAGGCTGTGTTTAAAGGCGGTTGCTGAAGCCAGTGGTACCCTCAATGAGGGGTCACAGTTGCCTGTACTCCATGTAAGTGCATCATACACAGCCTAAAAGAAGAGCTACAGCAGAACTTGGAGCTAGGTGAGCAGATCCCAGGGCCCTCTATACCTACATGGATGGATAACCTGGAAGCAGGAGTGTGACACTATATCTGAATCAGTCTTCATACCAATGTTTTAATGAGGTCAATTAGAACCCGCCATAAGCCCTCAGACTCTGCATATCATAGCACAGAAGAGGCATAGCTCACCACAGCTGTGGCAGAAACTCAAAAGAGTACTTTGTCTAACCCTGTATTGTACAATATAAACCCTAAATGGTTTTCTGGCTTTGAACTGGATTTGCACACTGTACCTTTGCCATCTGTGCACTTTGCTACATGGAACATCACATAAAAGCAAAGAATTATAAAAGAAAGAAGCATCACATGCAGTAAGAATGATGCGATTTAAGAAAAATCCAGAATATACTTTTTTTTTGAGACTACACTTTTTATTATACGTTTGTCTTTTCTGCTATTGTCAAACTTTGTTGTTGTTGTTTTTTTTTTTTTTTTCTATTGCTAGAGATTGTACCTAGGACTTTTGATATTCTTGGCAAGTGCTCTTCCACTGAGCTATAGCTCCATCCCTAACGGAAGATTTAGTTTCCTTTTCTGTTTGCTTTTCAATTTTAACTGTCCTTGTTACACAGCTGTCTTATAATTAGCTTTCATTAGTTTGCATACCACTGTTAGGTTGCATGATTGTTCTGTGTTCACTCATTCTGCTGTGGAGAACTCCCTATTTTTCTCACACACGACTTATATATTTTCACTGTCATTTCTACCTATTTTCCTCTGACTCTTTTCTCTATCCACTTTTCTTTTTATCTCAACCTATGGCCTTCAATAAGCTCTAAACTTTCTGGATCCAAAGAATATCCCAGCTTTCCCTTCCTATATTTTCCCACCTTGAACTTTTACTCTAGTGATCTAATAAAATCCCTACCCTTACCATCCTCATTATCTTCTACTTTTAGCTAATGATCTAGCATACACTATACTATACTTTTTGTTCTCCAGTAGGTATTAAAGGATCCCTGCTTTCGACCTTGAGCAGAACATTTGCCCAGGGGCTCTTTTAGCAGTGCTATTGTGACTTCACTTAAAATTTCTACTCAAGCAGAAATAGAGGAGTTTCAATCATGGGCACATGGACAAATATCCATCCTGTGAACTGAGCAAATGAACTCTACCACAACTTATCCTCATTTGAATACTACACACTTAACTGAAAAAGTGCAACTGATTAAAATCCAACCAAGTAAACCACTTGTTTAAGTATTTAAATAGTAAATTATAAATATGAGAATTTAAGGCATTACAGATGCCTTGTCCCTCCAAAGTACCAAATCCATAAGATTGGCTCCCAGGAAGTGTAACTTGTATGAATCCCAGAAAAAGATTCTAAAGAATGATTATGAGAATGTCTAATGAAGTCAAAGAGGATACAAGTAAACTAAATGAAATAAATGTGAATAAAAATAAGCATCAGAATGAAATAAGCAAGCAATACAGGATGTGAAATAAGAATTTAATAAAGAGAAATACTGAAAATATAATTGAAGTCTTACATATGAAAAACTTAGTACATAAAAATCTCAATGGAAAAAAAATCACTGAGAGAACAGAACAAGTAGGTGACAGACTATTGGGGATTGAAGAAAAGAAACAATAAATGGATAAGAACATTTAGTCATCAACAAAGATAAAATAATAAGAAAATCTGAAGAGAACACAGAGTTATATGGGACGGCATTTAAAGAACAAAGTTATGAACCATGGGGATAGAAGGAAAAACTTTAGGCTAAAGGAATAAATAATATATTCACTAAATTCATGGAAGCAAACACCCAAATCTATAGAAGGAAGTTATTCTTCAAACTCAGTGGCATTTCAAATCCCAAATGGAAAAGACTGGAAAAGAATTTTCCTATATCATGTTGTAGTTAAAACAGTAAACATGGCGAACAGAGAAAAATATTGAAAACTACAAGACTGAAGCACCAAGCCACATACAAAGACAAACCCATCAGAATTATAGAAGGCTTCAGAACAGAAACCCCAAAAGTCAGGAGAGTGGACAACATATTGCAAGCATTGAAAGGCAACTTTTTTTCATCTGCAATCCCCATATTCAGGAAAACTACCTGTTATAATTGTATGAGAAAGAGGAAATTTCTGTAATACAAAACACACTAAGGAAATTCATGACAATTAAATTAGTACTACAAAAGATACTTGAAGGAATCCTTTCTGATTAAAAATAAATAAATATATCCATTAGGCTATAGGAAACATTAAGTCATGTTGGAAGACACTAAATACTGACACCTCAATAAAACAAATGGAATTAACACACAACTCTCCTTAATAGCTAAGTATTAATGGAATAAATTTTGCAATCAAAAGACAGACACACAGATTTAATTTAAAAAATGGAAGCCAGGTGTGGTGGTGCACATCTTTAATCCCAACAGTGGGGAGGCAGAGGCAGGTGGATCTCTGTGAGTTCAAGGCCAGTATGAACTGCATAGTGAGTTCCAGACCATCTGGGGCTACAGGGAGACCCTGTCTCAAAAACACCAAAATATAATAATGAGATCTATAAATTTATTGCCCCCTAAAAATATAACTTACCATCAAAAGAAATGCAATCTTGAGGTGAAAGGAGGGTGAGCAGTATTCTAAGCAAATAGACAAACCAATCAGGCTTGCCATACTAATATTGGAAAAAGAATAAACTTCAAACCAAAAGAAGGAAAAATAAAGGCTTACTTCTTACCAATAAGGGAAAAATCAAGAGGTAATTATAATTTTAAACATAGGTGCCCTGAATACTGCTGCATATAATTTCATAAAACAAACACTACAGGAAGTAAAGGTATCAATTAACCACAACACGATAAAAATGGGTAATTCCATTACTCTGCTCCCATTTATTTACAAGTTATCCAGACAAAATTTACCAAAAATCATTTAAGTTAATTGATATCACAGATCAAATAAAGTTAATGGACATCGAAAGAGTATTCCATCAAATACTGAACAATACATATTCTGCTCAGTAGCCCAAGGAACCCTCTCTAAGATATACATACTATGGGAAAAATAAAGTGTATATATATATATATATATATATATACATATATATGAAAGTTGAAATAATTATTACCAATTTATCTGACCAAGCTGGAGAAAAGCTAGAAGCAACAAATAGAAAATTTGAAAAACGTGTACAAACTCACGGACACAGAACAGTACCTTATTGAATAATGAATAGATCATTGACGATAAAATGAAATAAACTGAACAATTTTTCGAATTGAATAAAAAGAAATAAAATGAAAACACAACATGTTGAATTCTATGGGATGCAAGCAAAGCAGTCCTAAGAGGTAAGTTCATAGATATAATTATATTAATATAAAAAGAGACATCTAATAACTTAATGATACACTTCAGGCATTTAGGCAAACAAGAACTAACCAGACCCAAATTGAGCAGCAAAAGGAAATAATCAAGATCAGAGCAGAAAATAATTAAATGGACATGAGACCAGAACAATATAAGAAATAAATGAAGCAAAAGCTTTAATATTTGAAAATATAAATGAGATAAAGAAACCCTTAGCTAACACAACCCAAGAAAGAATAACCAAATTACATAAAGGAAATTTAAAAGGAGATATTACCAGAGATACTAATGAAGTTTAGAAAAGGAGATATTAAAACCTTACTTTCCATCAAATTAGAACCTTTAAAGAAATGGATGAATTTCTAGATTCATATGACCAATTAAAATTAAACAAAGAAGCTGTGAACAACCCAAACAATTATAACAAAATTGACAATAAAACAGCAATGAAAATATCTCCTAACCAAAACAAATCTAGGGTCAGCTGCTTTTATTACTGAACTTTACCAGAGTAGGAAAGAAAAACTTACACCAATGATTTTTACATGATTATATGAAAAAAGTTTCTCTGAATTCCTTCTGTGAATCCTGTATTGTCCTGGTATATGCCCAGATAAAGATAAAGGGTTGAGAGCATGTATCCATATTTTAGAATAATATGAAATTAACAGAGGAAAATGTGAATTCCTAAGCATAAAAAAGACTGAGAGAAAGATGAAGGACAGTTATGACAGAATACATGATCTGGGATGGTTTGGGTTGGGGTGAGGGGAAGGGATAGGGGAATATTCCTGAACAGAAATGAAAAATGATGTATGAAATACATAAAACATCAATTAAAAACAGATAAAGGGTTAATGAAAACACAACATGCTGAATTCTATGGGATGCAAGCAAAGCAATCCTAAGAGGTAAGTTCATAAATAGATTAATGAATCTAGGTCCGTATCATTCACTCTGTACAAAAATAAACTATGACAGTTCAAATACCTTAACATAAGACCTGAAACTCAAAAACCATTAGAAAGAAAAGTACTAAGAAAATTTTAACATACAGCAAGCGATTTATGAATAGGACTCTAGTTGCTTAAGAGATACCCAAAAATTGACAAATGAAGAATCTTAAAATTACAAAAAAGAAGAAATTAATTGAGTGAAGAGACAACATTCACAGTAAGGAAACATTTTTCCTGGTTATATGTCTGACAGAGAATATACAAAGAGATAAAAAAAATTAAAACCAAATAACTAGGGTGCAGAGCTTAGATCAGAGACTTCCCAGGACCACCTGAAGCACAGGTAGGAGCGGGTTGTTGGAAATATCTTTTTCTAGGTTGTTGGATAATTGTTTCATTGATTTGTTGGATAGCTAAATCATTGGATGGTGTGGTTCTCAGGGCAGAGTTGCCCTGCTAGCTGCTATTAAAGTTGGGCCTGTTGCCACTGTGAGACTTGAGTGGGCAGAACTTAGATCAGGGACTTCCCAGGACCACCTGAAGCACCCCCCCTCACCAACTGGAAGTGCTGAGGGAGTGTCCAAGTGGATTTTTTTGGAGAACCTTCATAACAGAAAGGGAAGAGTGAGTTAGGCCTCCAATATATAAACAAAATTGAAATACTGAAACCTAGACAAGTCAGTACTCCATAAACAAGGGGGGGGGGAGTCATCTGAAGGAGGCAAGCAAAGCAAGCGTTCAACATAGTGAAGAGGCATTTGTGATTCACATCAGAATACAGGCAAAAAAGGAAACACACATGCCAGGGACATGATGAAGGGACAAAATGGGGAAGGTGCAGGATAATTCTACACCAAGCTGTACCAACGGTGTGGGAGATTCCTACAGTGGGATGCCCCTGGGGATGGCCCAGGACACAGATCTTAGAGGAACAAATGCAGAAATATTCAAAGAAATCAAAGACTATAAAGAACAAGTGAGAGAAATAGGGAGAGAGAGTGAAAAACTCAAGAAAGTCCTAGAGGAAGTGGAAACACTGAAAAGGGAAACCAACAAGGAGCTACAGGAAGAGATTGAGAAGCTCCAGAAGGAAGTGGAAATACTAAAGAAATCACAGGATAGAATGAAAAAGGAAATAGAACACTCATCCAGTCAGGAGGAAAGGAATGGAAAAAGGGTCAGAAATAGAATGGAGGAAGCAGAACAAGGAATATCAGATCTGGAAGACAACACAGAACAACTAAAAAGCCCAAGTAAAGATTATGAAAAATTTAAAAATACACAAAACTGGAACAACCAGGAAATATGGGACACTATGAAAAGATCAAACCTCCACATCATAGGAATAAGGAAGAAGAATCCCAAGAGAATGGTATTGATCAGATCTTCAACAGAATAATGGATGAAAATTTCCCCAAACTAAAAAAACACAAACCCATACAAATATAAGAAGCACATAGAACTCAAAACAGACAAGATCAGAAAAGAAACTCCCCATACCATATCATAGTTAAAACGCTAGACGCCCAAAATAGAGACAAAATTCTGAAAGCCACAAGAGAAAACAATAAATTACATATAAGGGGAAACCCATTAGAATTACAACTGACTTCTCAGTACAAACCATGAAAGCAAGAAGAACATGGAGCAAAACATTCCCAGTGTTAAAGGGCTATAGATGCCAACCCAGGTTACCATACCCAGAAAAAATGTCCATTATATTTGAAGGAGAGAGAAAAATTTTCCATGACATTAACAAGATGATAGAACACATATCCAGAAAACCAACCCTTAAGAAAATACTTGAAGGAATTGAAAGGACAGAAGAGAGGAGCAACTACCCCAAGCACCTAGAAAGAGAAATAAATAAAAAACATAACTGCAAAAGTAGAAACCAATACTAAAAATTCAAATGGATAATAAGGCAAAAGGAAGTGACAGGCATCTTTCAATAACAACCTTAAATATTAATGGACTAAACTCTCCAATCAACACACATAGACTGGAAGATTGGATTAGGAAATGAAACCCCTCTATATGCTGTCTGTAAGAAACCAATTTCACTTTCAAGGATAGGCACCAACTTAAGGTGAACGGATGGAAAAAATATTCTAAGCAAATGATACCAAAAAGAAAGCAGATGTTGCTATTTTAATATTGGACAAAATAAACATTAAAGTAAAACAAATCAGAAGAGACAAAGAGGGCCATTACATCTTTATCAAAGGAACAATTGACCATGAAGATTGCACAATCATGACTCTATATGCACCAAACTTTGGTGCACCAAACTTTATAAGGACAATTCTCCAGGACCTCAAGGCACAGATTAACCCCAGCACACTCATAGTAGTGGACTTCAATACCCCACGAAGTCCTCTGGATAGATCGACCTGACAAAGAATAAACAGAGAGACATCTGAAATGAATGATACTATACACCAAATGTACCTCACGGACATCTACTAAATATTCCACCTAAATACCAGAGAATACACTTTCTACTCAGCACCCCATGGAACATTCTACAAACTTGAGCACTTACTGGGACACAGAAGAAACCTCAACAAATACAAAAAGATTGAAATAACTGCATGCATTCTATCAGACCGCGGTGCAATAAAGCTCAATAACAACACCAGGATGAGCCCTGCTATCTACAAGAACACATGGAGACTAAACAACACTCTCCTGAATAATGAATGGGTCAAAGAAGAAATAAATAAATAAAAGCATTCCTGGAATTGAATGGCAATGATAATACAACACAACAAAACCTGTGGGATAATTTTAAAGCAGTCCTAAGAGGGAAGTTTATAGCCCTGAGTGCTTACAACAGAAAAACAGAAAGAGCACAAGCAAAAGATCTAACACTGCAGCTAAAAACACTTGAGAGACAACAACAAATGAACTCTTAACACAACAGGAATGAATAAATAACAAAAATCAGAGCAGAAATCAATGAAATAAAAACAAAGAAAACGATACAAAAAAAAAATCAATGAATCCAAAAGTTGGTTCTTTGAGAGAATAAACAAGATAGACAGACCTCTATCCCAGTTAACCAAAAGAAAGAAAGAGCAACTCCAAATCAATAGAATTTGTGATGAAAAGGGAAACATCACAACAGATAAGGAAAAGACCCAGACAATCATATGGGAATACTTCAAAAACCTATACTCAACTAAGTTTGAAAACCTAGAAGAAATGGATGAATATCTGAAATCCTGGGAATCACCCAAGCTCAACCAAGAAGAGATCAATAGCTTAAACAGACCCATAATATAGGAAGAAATTGAAGATGTAATAAGAAACTTCCCAACTAATAAAAGCCCAGGCCTAGATGGTTTCAGGGCAGAATTCAGCTAACCAAAAGAAAGAAAGAGTAAATCCAAATTAATAAAATCAGAGATGAAAGGGGAAACATCACAGCAGACACCAAATATCCAGAAGAATCAAAGGAATAAATAAATAATAAGGCATTAAAATCTATATTCTATTAAATCAGAAAATCAGAAAGAAGTGGAAGAATCCCTAAATTTACTGGAATCACCAAAGTTAAACCATAAAGAAATCAAGAACTTAAACAGATCCATAACAAATAAGGAAATCAAAACATTAATACAAAACCTCTGGACTAACAAAGCCCATGCCCAGATGGATGCAAAGTAGAATTTCATTAGACATTTAAAGAAGATCTACAACCAATACTAAATTTTAAAATATTAAAAAAAATAGAAACAGAGGGAACTTCCAAATTCTTTCTTTGAAGCCAGTATTTGTCTAAAAGTAAAACCAGGTAAAGACACAACCAAAAGAAAAAATAAGGGTCCCTACTCCTAATGAATATAGAGGCAAATTTTTTCAAGAAATATTAGAAAATCACATACAGACACATTTCAAAATATCATCCACCATGATCAAATTGGCTTTATACCAGAGATCCCAGGTTGGTTCAATATACATAAGTTAATAAAGGTAAAAATTCATGTAAATAGACTTGTAGACAAAAATCACATGGTCATCTTGATATATGCAGAAAAGGCCTTCAAACAAAATCCAACATGCATTTATGATAAAAGTCCAAGGGGGAATTGGACTGGAGGGAACATACCTCTACATATTAACACTATATACAAAAAGTCGACATCCACCTTCATTTGAAATGGAGAAAATGCTGAAGAATTCACACTAAAATGAGGAATCAGAGAAGGCTTCCACTGTCCACACTCACTTTTGTTATAGTGCCTGAAACTCTAGCTACAGCAATGAGACAAAAGAAAGCAATTTGAAGGGTACTAACTGGAAAATAAGAGGTTGAATGTATTAATATTTGCAGATGATAAGATATTATACATGAGATCCCAAATATTCCACCAGAAAAATTTTCTGAAGATCAAAACTCTCAGCAAATTGGTAGGATATGAAATCAGTCTACAAAAATTACCCGCCTCACTAACTAGCCATGAAGAAAGAGTTTATGGAAACACTCCCTTTCAGATTGGCACATTTTTCTCTCCAAAATGTTAAGGAAAATAGTTATCAAAGGTATTAAAGATCTCTAAAATGAAAATTTTAAATCTTTGAGGATAAAGATTGAGAGAGACAAGGAAAAGGAAATAATGAATTGGTAGATTTAATATTATGAAAATGATTATCTTGCCCAAAGCAATTTTTAGATTTAGTGCAATCTTAATAAAACTACCCGTGACATTTTCTACACAAATCAAAAACTTCATAAAATTTACATGGAATCACAAAAGATCCTGGATAGTTAAAGCAGTACTTGGTACAAAGATGAATGCTGGGGGCAATTACCATACTGTGTCTCAAATATATTAAAGTACTACAGTCATAAAAAGAGCATGGTACTGCCACAAAGACAGACATGTATATAAAGGGAACAAAATAGAAGACCCAAAGATGAATACACACAATTGATATTTGTGTGTACAACGAATACAGCCAACTGATACTTGACAAAGGTGCCAAGAACAAACACTGGAGGAAAGACAGCATCTTCAACAAATGAAGCTGTAAAAACTGGATCTCCACACATAGAAGAATGAACTTGGACGCTTATATTTCACCATATGAAAAAGTCTATACCAAATACTTTAAAGGCATCAATGTGCCACTCCTCTTCAATATAGTGCTTGAAACACTGGCTAGGGCAATAAGACAAGAAAAGGCAATTAAAGGAACAATAATTGGAAAAGAAGAAGTAAAACTATCCCTTTTTGCAGAAAATATGATGGTTTACCTAAGGGATGCTAAAAATTCCACAAGAGAACTCCTCGAAATGATTAAAAGTTTAAGTAAAGTAGCAGGTTACAAAATTAACCTAAAAAAGTCAGTAGCCTTTCTCTACACCAACAACAAGCAATTGAAGAAGGAATACAAGGAGTCCTTCCCACTCACAATAGCCTCAAAAACAATAAAATACCTAGGAATAAACCTAACCAAAACCACTAAAGATCTCTACAACAAAAATTATAAGCTCCTGAAAAATGAGATTGAAGAAGACATCAGAAGATGGAAAGACCTCCCATGCTCATGGATTGGAAAAGTTCATATAGTAAAAAGGTCCATTTTTGCCCAAATAAACGTACATTTTTTTTAATTTTTTTATATTTATTTTTGTATGTGTATGAGTGTACTGTCTGCATGTAGGTTTGTGCAACCATGTCGGAGGTCAGAAGAGGCTTTCAGATTCCCCTGGAACTGGAGTTCTCCTGGAATTGGAGTTACATATGGTTCTTAGCCGCCATGTGGGTGCTGGGGATTGAACCCGGGTCCTCTGCAAGAGCAGTTGGTGCTTTTAACCACTAGGCTATCTCTCCAGCCCCAAATATACATATTCAATGCAATCCCAATTAAAATCCCAAGAACATTCTTCACAGGCTTGCAAAAATAATTCTTAAATTCATATGGAACAACAAAAGACCCCGAATAGATAAAGTAACCCTGAATGAAAAGAGCAATACAGGGGGGATTTCTATACCAGACATCAAACTATATTACAGGGCTATAGTCATAAAATCAGCCTGGTACTGGCACAAAAACAGACCGGTAGACCAATGGAACAAAACTGAAGATCCAAACTTGAGCACATACAATTTTAGCCACCTCATATTTGACAAGGGGGCCAAAAAGACTCAGTGGAGGAAAAACAGCATCTTCAGCAAATGGTGTTGGCAAAATGGGATCACCACTTGTAGAAGAATAAAATTAAACCCCTACCTCTCACCCTGTACAAAAATCAACTCCAAATGCATCAAAGACCTCAATGTGAAATCCAAAACTCTAAAGGTGTTAGAAGAAAAGGTTGGCACCAACTTTACAAGACATAGGTGTAGGAAAAGACTTTCTTTTTTTTTAATTAACTTTATTTCTGTATGTGTGTGAATGTACTGTCTGCATGCAAGTCTGTGCACCCGTGTCGCGCAATGCCGCGGAGGTCAGAAGCGGGCGTCGGATTCCCCTGGAACTGGAGTTCTCCTGGAATTGGAGTTTCAGACGGTTCTCGGCGACCATGTGGGTGCTGGGGATCGAACCCGGGTCCTCTGCAAGAGCGGTCGGCGCTCTTAACTGCTAGGCCATCTCTCCAGCCCCAGGAAAAGACTTTCTAAATCAGTCAGTGGCTGCTCAGGAAATAAAGTCAACAATTGATAAATGGGACCTATTAAAACCAAAGTTTCTTACAAAAAGAAACAGTCAGGGAAGTGAATAGAAAACCCACAGAGTGGGAGGAAACCTTCACTGCTGACCAACTGACAGAGCATTAACATTCCAGAATATATAACTATTCAAAAAACAAAGAACTAAGAAAACAAATGACTCACTCAAAAGATGGAGTAAAGATCTGAGCAGAGACTTCACAAGCAAGGAAATAGAGATGGCTGAGAAACATCTTAAAAAGTGTTCCACATCTCTAATATTAAGGAAAGGCAAATTATAACCACTTAAGATACATCTCACCCCGATAAGGCGGGCAAGGATCAAGAAAACAAATGACACTAAATGATGCGGAGAGGGTTGTGGGGAAAGGGGAACACTCATCCACTGCTGGTGGAATGCAAACTGTACAACCCTATGAAAGCAGTATGGAGAGCCCTTAAAAGACTCAAATGACAGGTGAATCTCTGTGAGTTCAAGGCCAGCTGGTCTACAGAGTGAGTTCCAGGACAGCTGGGGCTACCAGGGAGACCTTGTCTCGAAAAGACAAAAGAAAAAAAAAAAAAAAAAAAAAAAGACTCAAAATGAGCCTACCACCAGACCCAGCCATACCACTTCTGGGAATATATCCATCAGACTCTTCCTACAGCAGAGATACTTGTACAGCCATGTTTATTGCAGCTCTCTTCACAATAGCAAGGTGCTGGAACCAACCCAGATCGCCCTCAAGTGATGAATGGATACAGAAAATGTGGTACATCTACACAATGGAGTTCTATGCAGTGGTAAAGAAAGATGACATCATGAAGAACTGGAAGAAATTATCTTAAGTGAAGTAACACAGTCCCAGAAAACAATGAATGGTATCCCTCATCTGTGGATGCTAGGACCAATAACCCAGTTGTAAATATTCCTTGTGGGGAGTGACACATATTGGAAAGAACAACAACAACAGAAAAGACTGCAACAAGAACTGACTGAAACAGTGAATCTGGTTGGGTGGGAGGGTTGGGAGGGGAACACAGGTCTACATTAGATTAAGGTATAGTTAATTGATGTGAGTTTAACAGGTATCCAAATTTGCTCAAACTTTGTCTACATATTATATGGTATTCTAGGTCTTAGTAAAAGTAAAAATATCTGGGGGCTGGAGATATAGCCTAGTGGTTAAGAGCTCTGAATTTTCTTGCAGAGGACCCAGGTTCAATCTCCAACACCCACGTGGTGGCTGAAAACCGTCTTTAACTCCAGTTCCAGGGGAATCCGACACCTTCTTCTGACCTCTGCGGCATTACACAGCATGGGTGCACCAACTTACATGCAGACAATACATTCATACACATATGAAAATTTTAAAAAATAAAATAAAAAATAAAAAATAAAAAAGTTAAAAAAAGTAAAAATGTCTATATTAAACAATATTGGTTAAAAGGTTTTAATAAAAAAGGTAATACATTTAAGCTAATTGGAAATATAAATTGTAGTCCACATCTGCTTCATGTAAATTTGTATAACAAGAACTTTGGGTTTAATGGATACAAATATTCTCTACAATGTTTGTGTTGTACAGTATCAACTTGTAACTCTTTCTTCTACCTGTAGGATAATTTAACTAAAGGAATTAAGATGGCTTCCCAAATTAACAACTTACTGGCAGTGATAAACAGCTTGAGTAAATTTAATGCAGAAAGGTTGACCCAGCTAAACATTAAAAGGAAGAAAAGCCTCAGACTGCTACAGGCATCAAACATCTCTGTGGATCCTAATTGTAACAACTATTTATAATGTGTTCTAATGAAATTTACCTTTCAGGTGTTGCAAAGTTTTAATATGAGAGACTTCCTTACCTCCTTTTCATAGAACTAAGAAAAGCATGATGGTAATGAAGTCATTCCCTAACTGTAAATTAGAGCTGACTGTTATAAAAGTAATCTCTTATAAAAGTGATATAGTTGCCTTCTTTAATTGACTGATAGTCATAGGAACTATGAAAGGATAATTCTCTATTCAGAGCCAAATATAATATTAAAGTCTATATAAGCTGAGTAATTGAGCAAAATATATTAATACAGGAGAGCTCTGTTATCAGAAATGGATTATTCAGCCAAGGAGATGTTGGCTAGGGGATCCAAGCCCCCAAAAGATAAAGGCTTTTTGCCAGCAAACTGGGATACCTGCAAGAAGAGAGGTGGTAAGGCCCTGCTGTCGAAGACCTGGTGTAAGCATGGGAAAGATATAATGAGACCACACTTGCAAGTGTACAGTTGGCCTCTGGAATACTAGAGAGTGTTACCAAAGGCCACTAAATCAATAAAGCAAATATCGGTCTCCTTGAGTCAAGCAAGACTCCTCTGTCAGCATCAGCTACACCTCACCTGCCTGGAAATACCTGTGCAGTAGTGGCAGCCAAATGCCTGTATATCCCAAGTCTAATTGGCTATTAGCTCTCTCCTTGGAGGAATAATTCAGGGCTGATGCCACAAGCTTAAGTCCTCTAGTGGTTAGGAGATGTTATAAGCCACAGTATGACCTTGTCAGCTTTTACAGAAAAGCTATAGTCCATGGATTAGCATACCATCCAAACCTCTGTGTCTATACCAACGTAACCTACCATAATACTTAGTACTGTTTAAATGCCTGTATATCTAAATGCTTCTGCTTCATCAGTAGAAGTAAAAGGTTATTCCTGGATAAACTGCCAACCCATGAAAGGAAACAGCCTGGACTGATCAGAGTCCAAAACAACATCTTCAGAGAAAGTAGACTGCTTGGCTTCTCACCCACTTGTGTGTCCCTTTTCTAAAGCCTAGGGAACAACCTGCAGAAAAGGGGGTGTGGTAGAATGTAAGGGCTGCAATTGGGGTGAACTACAAAACTACAGAAACATAGACTGGACTTTTATTTGATCAACATGATTGTACATACAAGCCCCTCCAGCTGGACAATGGGGACCTCGGGCTGTATACGTTTGGGCATAGCTACCTGCAAATTGGTTTTACACGAAGGATGCCTTTATTCATTACTTATGACCTAATATTAGAAAATAAAAAAGAAGGAAATTAAAAAAAAAACTCATACACATAAAATAAAAACAAATAAACATTAAAAAGAAGAGAATGACAAAGACTTTTGAAATCAGTATGTTTTCTCAAGGAAACTTTAAAAATACACCATTTTGCAAAAATGTAGGCTTAAGTCTGTATTTTTATGTATTAAAATATTATTTATAATAGGACCAGAGAGTTGGTTCAGCATGTAAAAACACTTGCTATGAAACCTGGAAAACCTGAATTCCTTCCTTGTAACTCAAATGAAAATATAGATGGAAAGGGAGCTGTAATTCCAGCACTCCTACCATGAGGTGGGGGTGGGGGACAGAGACAAAACTTAATCATCTAGAACCTCACATTCATAGTACCCAGTGTGATAAAAACAAAAGCCCTTTTCTAGAAGAAAAATGAAAGGACACAACCAACTCTTTAATTGTTCTCTGACCCCCATATGTGCCATGGCACACATATACCCACATTCAAACACATGCACACACACACACACACACACACACATACACACACACACACACCCCACGTTGCCCTATACATACATACATACATACATACATACACCAAATAAATATTAAATCTTTAAAACTACATATTATTTAGAATAAATGTAGCATATTTATTATTTGAGATAGTATCCCTAATGTATAAATTCCCAAATGTAACATACATGGTATATAAATTAAAAAAAAAACTGGGTATGTTGGTACACACCTTTAATCCTAGCACCCAAGAGACAGAGACAGATAGATCTCTGTGAGTTCAAGGACAGTGTGGTCTACATAGTGAGTTCCATGCCAGCAGGGGCTACAGGGAGACCCTGTTTCAAAAGGACCAAAAATATTTGAAAAATAAAAATGTTATTGAATTTCTAAGGTATGATGCTAATCCATCTATTATTCATGAATATATAGGAAATATAGAAAAATATAAGAATAAATTTTCAATACTCAGAGCTGATCTCAAATTTTTAGGCTCTTTACAAAAATGTGTCCATATATATGTTGATATATTGATACAGTGTCAAAAATAATATAAATTAATTTATGTAGATAATTTTGCGTGCTCATTTCTCAATCAAATTTATTTTCTGAGTTTATGAAAATCTTTTGTAAATTCCTGAATATTATGAACTTGCATAGTATTAGTTTGGAGGTAACCCAGATTGTCTAGTTGTTACATATCTAAGTCATTTTTGAACTCCTCATACTAAAGAAATTGTATTTTTATATTTGTATAAATCCTTTTTATCTCTTATTCATTAATGAGAAATATCAAAGAGTCCATATAATTGAAATGATTTTGATGCATATCCATCCAGATACTGTATACATTATTTAGTAAAATAGAAGTAAAATAGCTTTCATATTTTTTATTTTTAATAATTTATTGAAGGTAAGATGAGCAGTCAATAGTATTAATAGTAAGCACCAAGAAATTTCCATTTAAGATAATGTTGTGTTATGCTTTTATTTTTATTTAATTATTTTATTTTTTATTATTGAATTTTTGAGATTTTCATGAAATATAATTTGATGGGATTTAGATCCTCCTCCCCTATCTGTAGCCTTTACTTTCTCCCACCTAATTTAATGTATATACTCATGCACAAACACATACACATATATGTCTATGATGGGATTTTGTCTGGTTTTGGCTTATGTGACACTTGTTCATGCTGTAATCATTCCTGTGAGTTCATGTGAGTAACTGACCGACCACCCATCTGGAATGGGTTTCCACCACCTGTGGCTCTTACAGTGTTTTCACCTCCTCTTCCATGATGACCTCTGAGCTGTGGGAGACAGAAGTTTAAATTGAGGTGAGCACTCTGAAGCCTGGTGTTCTCTGAACATTGGCCAGTTCTGGGCTTCTGTGGTAATAACCATCTGCTGCATAATGAAGCTTCTCTGGTAAGAGCTGAGAGTTGAATTAAACTATGGGTATAATAACAAGTCATTAGTAATCAGTTTAATATGGTAACTAGTATAAGACTGGAATTACATTCTCCCCTATGCCCTTTGACCTGTCCAGCCTAAGATACCTAAGGCTGATGTCAATATCAGATACGGGGTCCATCCTATAAGATGAACAGCAAGTCCACTTATAGAATAGTTTGTAATTCAAATTCTATTAGTGCCATTGTTGTATAGGTGGACATATCCTGCCAGGCCAGTTGTTGAAATCCTAGATATTAAAGTTTCAATTGAAAAATGCAGAGATTTCAGTAAACAAATAAATGACAGTGAGTGGAGGAGCTTCCTGGGAGGGAGGAAGAATGCAGTGATATGGAGGAGGAATGGGGAACATTAGAATAGAAAGTGTTCAATGGGGTGGGGCACAGAAGAGCAGGGCAGAAAAGGGACTCTTGGAGGGGAGGGAGGAGTAACACTAAAGGGGTAAAATAAACAATAAAGCCATATGGAAACCTACCACTTCTTAAAATATATATATTTATACTAATATATATATATATATATTTACTGTAAAAAGACATTAAAGGGTATTACATTATAACAATGATACATTGCCCCTTTAGGAACCATAGGCTAACAAAATAAAACCCCAATGCCAGGAGTAGACTCTCTGTTGACCCTGTTGGGAACCCCAATGACTGTTACCCGAGCTCTTGGTTACCCACCAGAACCTGAAGGTCAATCCCCTTGCTGAAAATATTACATACATGCATGCATTACAGAACAAACAGGGAGAAATCAAGCTGAGGCTGACTTCACAGGCTCATCACTCCTGGCTAGCTTTCACAGGGCAGGAAGGTGCTTCAAGTATGGATGTGACTTGAAGAGAAAATTATTAATCAACTGCATTACCCAGCTGTGAGTCCTTTTTTTTTAAATTTTGTTTTTATTTTGAGATAGGGTCTGCCTGTAGCTCCAGCTGGCCTTGGAATCCTATTTAGACCAGGCAGGCCCTGAACTCAAAGAAACCCACTGGCCTCTGCGTCCTAGTGCTGGGATTAAAATCATGTAATGCAATGCCTGGTAACTTTTTAAATAGAATTTTTATTACTTTTTTTGATTGCAGAAGCAATGCATTATTAGGTTTTCAAGGGTTCTTGATTGAGCACATACTTGTCTGTATACATGAATACTCACTTTGACAGCTTTAATATTTTGGTGGACAAAGACAGAAAATAAAGAAATGCAAAAATAAGTAAAATTAAAACATTGTTGTTTGACAGGAAATTGATCCTGTAGCCAAGGCCCATGAAAGGATTAAATTCATCAGTTTCCCAGATTTTTCTCCACTTGTTTTTGACACGTTTCTTCCCATTTATTTTTTTCATATTTTACTAATTTTACTTATGTTTAATTTCTATGCAATTTTCGTTACATTTCGATGTAACTAAGAAATCCTGCTTTCATGTACTTAGCAGTGATTGCAGGTCATTAGAAATTCTGGAATGTAAATTGTGTTCTAATGCTAGTTCTTTAGCATTCATATTTTCTAGTTTCCAAAACACTTGAAGGGCCAATTTTAGAAAGAAAGCACAATGGCACTGAATGTAAAACTATATCTCAGCATTTATTGTCCAGCTTTATGTAGGAAATATCAGATTGTGGAGATATTTGGTACAATGAATACATCTAAAGAGAACTTGCCATATGCCTGTTCATGCATATGCGATTCAGTAAGGATGGCATCCTCATGAAGATTTCTTTTTCTTTTTGTATCAGCATTGGTTTTGTCCAATAATAATATGTCTTAAAAATAAAGTTACTCACCAGAGCATGATGCTAAGGCACTATTGCTGAAGACACTACATAAACGAACCATATAGCTGGACGGTGCCATGCCTGCTACCTGAAGAGAAAAATCACCAGCCTCACCTAGCTCTGAGTCTTGTGATATTCAACAAATGGCCTGGTGTGCAAACGGAAGCATACATATTACGGATGCAGCTAACCTCTTTCTAATTGGATTTACGTTCCATTTCACACCATAGAACCCATATCTGACATTGATATCAAGCTTAGAAAACTGGCAAGAAAGATCACAGGCCATAGGGAGAACCTACTACTACTATTTTTCTAAATAGACCTAGTATTAAGTAGACTCCTAATGGCTTACTGTTATACATATAGATTAATGCATCTTTCAATACTCACCAGAGAAGCTTCCTTATGTAGCATATGGTGATTAATACAGAGATCATGGATTAGCCAATGTGCAGATAATAATGGGCTGCAGAGTGCTTATTCCTGAGTACAACACCTATATAAAACTTCTGCCTCCCACTGCTCAGGGATCTTGCAGAAGGGGAGGGGGGTGCAATGAATGTAAGAGCCAGAGGTAGTGGGCCATAAGAAAACAGTTTCTCAGACAGCTGGGTAGTCACTCAAGAATTCACAGCAATGATGTCAGCATTCACAAGCCCCATGTAAGCTCAAGCCAAGCAAAAATCCCAGCAGGGCTGTGAAGAAGTGAGTAAGAACCCCCAATCCTGCCTGAGGAGCCATTGGCAACCAGTGTCTGTTGGGAGAAGGAGTGTGTGTGTGTGTGTGTGTGTGTGTATGTGTGTGTGTGTGTCTATGAATGTACAGAAAGAACAAGAGAGAAATAATATGAAATTGAAATTGGAAGGGGTTAGTGGAGTGCTGACATTTTAAATTAATAATTTTCTAAGAGAAATAATAACTGTGACCTTGTTACCTGTTGACAAATAAGGACCAATTATGACAAACTATATGTGCCTTTATGTATTAAAAATATCAGATTTCCTTGAGTCCTAACACTGAAGAACTTTATCAAATGCTGGTATAGTATGTTCATATATTAGTGAATCTACATACCGTTCTTTTCTATATACATGTTTTTATATGAATAAAGCCATCCAACATGCAGCATAGAAATAATCTACTTAATATTTCCCAATAATGACTATGCTGACAACAGTTGACAGTAATAGTGGTGTCTAGTCCCAATGCTCTCATTTATTGTACTAATAAAAGCTGGGACTATGCTAAGTACAACATGAATGACTCATGTGATGAATGCTGCTACCAATCCCATGTGGAAGGGGCCACAGAGGAGAATTTGAGGTATGAAGCACAGTCAAGACCACAGGATACAAACATAATAACATGCATTTTTCAGTGGATTTAAGACAGCCCATGTCCCCAACCATTTTTCACCACTTTCAGCATAACTTTGTTTTGATCATGACCTTAGCATTGTTTAGTAATACTCATTTTTTGTGAGGCTCTCTGCTTCAGATTGTACCTTGTTTCCCAAGATACTTCAACCAACCCCCTGCCAAGACCCAGACAGCTTGCATTTGTTAGGAAACATGGTATAAGAACATGAAGGTAATGCTTTATTTCATTTCACTTTTAGGAAAGACATTATTTTAGGCCTTAGTTAATGGATGTAAAACAACACAAAGTGAGTTGAAAGCATGATGATTTTTCTAAAAAACTTTTACCTTCAGTGTTTCCCTCATTTGTGCATTTGTTACAGTCAAGTAATGCATCTTGGCATCTCACTATCAGTCATCTTAAATAGACTCTCAGTCTTCTACCATTCATAGTATCATATATTCTATAAGCTGGGACAAATATGTAATCACATACATTCACTGTTATAAAACATAAGAACATTTTTACTGCTCTAAAATTCCTGGATGCAATACGCAATTACCTTCCTTACACCAATGGTTGAGAAATAATTGTTCACTACCTACATTATTTTGATTTCATCAACAATGTCCTATAGTTGAATGTTGCTTATACAGATTGGCTGTGGAATTAGCATACATTAAAGTAGCTCCATATCTTTTTCAGGGAACAGTGATTCATTTTTACTTATTACTAAATAAGAGACATTCTGATGTGCCACATTTCATTTATCCATTCGATTACTAAGAGACATCTTGGTCATTTACAATATTAGCAACTATGAATGAAGATATTATACACATCCACATGAATTTTTGGATATACATTAACTTTTAATTAGATTAAAAATATCAATAAACATTGCAAGCAGATTATATGGTATGAACAATTTTAATTGAAAAAGAACTGCTAATGTTCTTTTCAAGTGATCATACCATTTGGGTTTCCACAAATAACAGGGGAAAATTCTGCTTTGCATTTTTTTTGTTTGTTTGTTTGTTTTGTTTTGTTTTGTTTTTTCGAAACAAGGTCTCCTGGTAGCCCAGCTGGCCTGGAACTCACTCTGTAGACCAGGCTGGCCTTGAACTCACAAAGATCCGCCCGCCTCTGCCTCCCAAGTGCTAGGATTAAAGGCGTGAGCCACCACGCCCGGCTTGCTTTGCATTTTTTTTTAATTTAATTTTTGTTGATGCTTTGTGTATTTCGTACATCATTTTCCAATTCAGATCGGGCATATTTCCCTTTCCCTTCCCCCCCACCCCCACCCCATCCCATCCCAGATCATGTATTCTGCCATAACTGTCCTGCATCTTTCAGGTTTTTTTTTTTTTTTCATTTTTTTAGCTATAAGTGATAATCCATGAGTACAAGCATCCTTCGTGCAAAACCAATCTACAGACTGTTGTCCCAAACCCCCACAGTCCACCATCCAGTGGGGGGGGGTGGTGACGGTTGTTTGTCAATCAAGTTGATCAAATGAGGTGTCCAGAATACATGGCTTGTAGTTTTCACCATTCACCCCAAATCGCAGCCTTTACCTTCTACCACGCCCCCTCTTCCGCAGATTGTTCCCTGGGCTTAGAAAAGGGGCACAGGTGGATGAGAAGTAAAACTGTCCTCTCTCTCTGGAGCTGTTGACTTGGATTCTGGTCAATTCTGGCTGTTTCCCAAAAGGTTGACCTGTCTGAACATTGAAGGGAAGAAAAGCCTCAGATTGCCATAAAACATCGAACCCTCTGTGGATCCTACGTGTAACAATATTTATAATGAGTCCTAATGAAACTTATACCTTCTAGGTGCCACAAAGGTTTTGATATGACTTTCTTGCCTCCCCCCCCATAAACAGGAGAAATATGACGATGATGAGGTCTTCTCCAACTGTAAATTGGAGACAACTATTATAGAGGTAATCTCTTATAAAACCAGTAAAACTGCTTCTTTTAATTGACTAATAGACATAAGAACTGTGAAAAGGATTATACTCTGTTCAGAACCAAATATAATACTAAAGTCCTTGGGCTATGCACTTAGGCAAAGTATATTAATGCAGGAGCTCTGACATCAGCAATGGATTGTTCTACCAGGGGGATGTTGGCCAGGGGATCCAAGGCCCCACAAAAGGTAAGGGCTCCTTGCCCCTAAGTTGGGATACCTGCAGGAGGAGAGGCGATAAGATCCTGCTGCCGAAGACCTGACGTTAACATGGGAGGGATGTATTGAGACCGCACATGCAAGTGTACAGATGGCCTGTGGAATGCCAGAGAGTGTTACTAAAGGCCACTAAACCAATAAAGCAAATACGGGTCTCCCTGAGTCAAACAAGACTCCACCATCAGCACCAGCTACACCTCACCTGCTTTGCATTTTTGTAAGGTATCATATGAACATTGTTCTGTTTGGCTATGCTATTAAGCTTAAAGTGATATCGTATTATTATGTTAATTAGTGATTCTTTTTGATAAATGATGTAGTACATCTATCTATCTATCTATCATCTATCTATCTACTTATATATTTGAATTTGTATTTTCCTATGATTTACTTTTGGCATTATATATATTTAGCATTTTATGTATATTTTTTTAAATTTAGAACTTTTACAGTGCTGGAGGTTCAATCCAGAGGACCTTTGTGTGCAGCACGGGTTCTAGCACTGAGCTTCCTCCTCAGGCCCTAATATCACAGTATTTTTTAAGTAAGGATAATAGTGTAGCCATGCATAATGATTCATTGTGTTATTGCCAGCACAAGGCTAAGAGCAGAGGACTGCTTTGAGTCAGGAGCCACCATAAGGTTTCACACCAACCACAGACACAGAGTGAAACACTGTCTCAGGAAACTCAAATCAGAAAAAAGAAAAGAAAAAATAACAACAGAAAATGCCCTTCAAATTTCCATTATAAAAAGTTGAAATTAGAGGAGAGAGCTTCCACATTCAGTTATACAATGGATGGGGAAGAATCATCAGGAGCCAATTCCTTTATTGTTGTTAGAACAGCAGTGGACTTCTCCTTCCTAAGCCAGTTCTCTTCTTCTGGAAGCCTGGGATAGAAACTGTGAGTGGAGATAGTGTGCTGATAACTGATTTGGGGTAGGCACTTCCAAAATGGCCATATCCATTCACTGCAACTGTCACCTTCCTGTCTCAGGGATAAGGCTGACACTGCAGAGCATGTGGCTGTCTCTGGAACTGGCAGGAGCAGAAAGCCAGGAACAAACTCTTACCTGAAATAAGGGCAAAATCATTCTGGGATAAGAAGACAACTTTCTTGGCAGGAAGACACTCTTCACACACCTTGCTATCTTTCAGAGTGATCTTTCTCTGCATATAGTACAACCTGTATATAGTGGGATTCAGTGTGGACAACTAGCATAAGTGATCCCAACCTAGATGCTAGGAAACAAGAATAGTCTTCATACCCAGCATGTATTTCAAATCCCCATTTGAGGGTTCTTCTTTTCTCTGCCACTTTAGCTTTTGGAAGGTTCTGAGATCTTTGAAAGCATGCCATAAAAGGGACTGTAGAACCCGTTTCTTTCTTTTCCTTTTTGATCCCTGGCTTTTGAAGGAAAGGACTGGTTTATTTGGCCATGGGCTGTCATCATCCTTTGCTGCCTACCCAGAAGACTACGAAAGGAGTTGACACCTGTGGAAGTATGAGACAAAACGAAAGTCAACAAGAGTTAATTGTTCAGGCATCTCATTAGAGTGATGCAAAGTCGCTCATGCAATAGATCTATTTTTCAGGGCAAAAACAAGCATCAATATTCAGACTAGAGTTCGTAGGTAAGGCAAACGGCATCAAGGCAAAAACTATCTGTAAGGTAAAGGCACACTGGACTAATTAAAACCTCTAAAAATCTCTGGCAAAAAGTTGTAAGCAAATTTCAAATCTAGCATGTGAATGAGAATAGAACAAATGCAATTTTAAATTTCAGTTCTTTTTAAAATTCCCAAATATGCTTTGATATAAGTATTAGAAGTATGTCTACCTTACTCTGGATAAAGTGGATTTCTGTTCTCCTTGAAACAAATTGGAAAAGAGACAAAATATAGAAAATTATACTTTTAGACATTGGATAACAGGGAGTATGGAGGTTTTATTCCAAGAACAATAGCAACAAAAAGAGGAGAGGAGATGAGCCAGTTACTTACTGTGGCTGGAATTGGTAGTTCACAGAGGACAGTGAATTCTGACAGTTTATTCAGTTGAGAAAATGAGGTTGGAATTGGAGATACAAATAAGTAGAATTTGACATGCCGAATGCCAAGAAGGAGAAGCTTACAGAAAGTGTTCTAGAGGTTGAAAGGAGTGATTCCTTGAGAGGTTCAGTTGACTAAGTAATAAACCCTAAGAGAACAACATGTGAATATAGAGAATTAACCTGGGAACTAAGAGCAAGTGGTATCCAGCGTTTGAGTGCTGATCACTGTGTGAGGTCATTTATGCTCCTAGAATCCAAAGTGTACATAAAGAATGGAAAGTTACCAAGTGAATATTGCTTTAGTGGTAGTACTTACCTTGACACTGAGCTATGCAAAGATCAAACACAGTCTAAGTAACTTGACCTCATTCTACAAAAATCCTACCATTAGGTAAATATGATCCAATTAAAATAAAGAAAGAAAGAAAAAAAAGAAAGAAAAACAATGTAAGATTCAAATCTAGAAGCCAATAAAAATTATCCAGATTTAGTAAAATATGATCTATAACTCAACTGTAATTAAATTAACAGACATCAAAATGAGAGATGGCCACAAAATACTGTTATGAATATCTTCCACACAAGAAAGACAAAGAGAGGAAAATTATGTGGCCCAATTAATATTTTGTGAAAAACGTAAGTGTGTGAGATTAGTGTATCAGTGTTGTGACAAAATACCTGAGAACAACAACCGTGGCTGCATTTTGGCTCATGGTTTCAAGGGTGTCAACCTGTGTTTGGTTGACTCCACAAATAACACACCATAGTAAAGGAGATAACCATCTGGGTGAATATTTGATGCCAGAAAGACATTTCCATATGGTGGCTGAGAGCTTGGATGGATGGCACAGTGGGTAGATGACAAAGAGATGATAGATAGATGGTAGATAGAGAAATTAGATAGATAGATAGATAGATAGATAGATAGATAGATAGAGAGAGAGAGAGATGATAGATACAGACAGACAAATAAAGATGATAGCCACACAGATAGATGATAGACTAATAGATGATACATGGATACACAGATAAATAGATGATAGACAAATAGATGGTAAATAGATGGTAGATAGATATTATAGATATATAGATACACAGATAGATAGATGAAAGAAGAAACACTTCAACCAACTTCCTCAGATCAAGTTGTATCTTTTACAATTTCCAACACACCTTCTATTTAATGGTCTATTAAATTGAAATCCATCAATGGATGAATTCTTGATTACATTAGAGTTCTCCTGACCCAATCTCCTCTAAAACTTACTTCTCTGGATGAATATATTGAATTGAAAACCTTGATCACATGAACCTTTGATGGGAAACTTTTAAAATCAAAACCCTAACAGTATTTTCTAAATTTCAAAGATACATGATAGAGCAATGTAATAAATTAATTACAAATAAAGATCAATGAATTTTATCTTATATCAATGCAAAATATCTAAATAGAACCATAAGCAACTATAAGGTTGAAATAAGCCAATATAATAATATAAAGTAACCTAATATTTTGGAAGCAATAGGTACTAAATATGTTTGAAGTAATAATGTCAAAGAATTTTGCAAATGCAATGGAAGATATTATCAAAACACAAAAATACAAGTACAAATTAGATGTCCCCAATAAAGATACCAAAGACACATTATAATCAAATTGCAAAAGCATCTTTAAAACAGAGAATAAGGCATATTACCTACAGAGAAACACAAATGGAAATTATTGCCATTTTAGGGTACTTCACAAGATTGAAAAACTATACTAATGTGGTAATATATTGTAAAAATCAAATAAAATGTGTCAGAACTGAATACTGCATACTCAGACTATTTTTATAGGTTAGAAACAAATAAATTAATAGTTTGGAGAAAGGGGAGGGCACTTTCATACTGTTGGTGGAAGGTAAATTAGTATAGCCATTATGAAAAACCATGTGGATGCCTAAAATGTCAATAAAAAAGAGCATAATAGAGAAGAAAAGATTAACATGTTAGAAGATTTTTTAAAAATTAAAACATTCATATGATCTAGTAATCACACATTGGAACAGATCCAGAGAAAATGAACTCAGCATGTCAAAGACACATTTGTTTCCTGTGTTCATTGGGACATTCACCATAGCAAGAAATGAAAAGAGCTGAAGTTTCTATCACCTATCAAGTCGATGAAGAAAATCTGATGCAAAGACTCAGAATACTATTTTACCATAAAGAGCATAGAATGCAGTCACTTAAGGCAGGATTTATCGATGAGTTCACTCTGCTGTGTGAAATAAGCTTGGCTCAAAAGACAGGTGTTGAATTATCTCACTCATATATGAAATCTAAAGAAGTTGAGGGTAGAATGGTACCTAACAGACGGTGAGGAGAAGAGTGGACAGAAATGGATGAACGAAGTGTGATTCACAGAAGACGTGAGCTTCAGATCGCAGAGGAAATACCTAGTGCTCGATGCTCAGTGAGGTGAGCACAGCTGAAAATGATTACTGTGCATTTCAAGAAATGCCGATGGTCAGGAAAACGGTCCAGTTCTTATGCTGATGATGGAGATGTGCTGGGGCCCTAGTTTCTCATCTTCTTGAAATGAATTTAGTCCAGAGGCAGAAAATTTGAATAGAAATGTATTTAGCAAAGATCTGAAAGCAGCTTCACAAAGCCCACACTCCCATAGCGATTTGGAGAGTGCTACCTCCTGAAGGAGAGCAGATTAGTGGAGTCTACACTGTGGACTTTTTAAAATTTTATTTATTTATTTGGTTAGTTTATGTGTATGAATGTACTGTCTGCATGGGTGTTGGATTCCCCTGGAACTGGAGTTAAAGACGTTCTCAGCCGCCATGTGGGTGCTGGGGATCAAATCCCGGTCCTCTGCAAGAGCAGTCGGTGCCCTTAATCGCCAGGCCATCTCTCCAGCCCCTATATTGTGGACCTCAAAGATCTTTCATGAACATGGAGTAGGAGCATATTGATGAGGTAACGTTACTCCTTTTTCTCAAATCATGGTGGGCTGGATCTCCTCTTTATGTTGTCTTTTTTCCCATAACCCTCACAAAATGTGAGGGGTGTAAAAAAGTCACAGTGTAAGTGATACTATATTGATGTCTTTGGGGGACTCAGTCCCTTCCTTAACTGTGTTCCTTAGTTTCTGATACAGTGGGAACAACCTATCTGCATCTTCAAACATCTTTAACTACAAAGGGGCGTTCTCCTCAGCAGACACAGGTATGGAGAAACATTTGCAGTTTTCCCTGATTGTCTCCTGACTCCTTGACTGGGGATGGTCTGCTTCCTAGAATGCAAGCACACTATTTGAGAAGGCATTGTCACAATTTTGTCTGTTGCAATTAGATGCATTAGGGGCAAAAATATGTGAAAGAGCAAGGGTATCTTGCATATGTTCTTTAGGGGAGAGGAGATTCTCATGGACACCAGCAGGAGCTGGTTAACAATGATTTTTTTTTTTTTTTCCCTCAAGCCTTTTTCTTCCTCTTACCTGGTCAGTTTTATTCTCTTCTACTCAGCTGTTGGGCCTTTTTGTTTTCCACAAACCTATTATTCCAAACATTTATGTTTTTAGCATCTTTCCTTTTATCTTAATGCTTTATCTTCATTGACTATTTTTACCACAAAGAAATAATAATTGGTTGAAGAATGAGATATGCTTACTCTGATTTAAACATTATTCAAATTATATAATAGGCACATATTATATGTATGAAAACATCACCTAATTCAGTCTGAATATGTATATTCATATATCACTTTAAAGTAAATTGCATTTAAAATTTATTTAAAAATGAATCTTGGCCGGGCGTGGTGGCGCACACCTTTAATCCTAGCACTTGGGAGGCAGAGGCAGGAGGATCTTTGTGAGTTCAAAGCCAGCCTGGTCTACAGAGTGAGTTCCAGGACAGCTGGGGCTACAGGGAGACCCTGTTTTGAAAAGAACAAAAAAAAAAAAAAAAGAATCTTAAATTTTATATCAGCATTGAATTTAGCTGGAATATTTTGTGTGAATAGGTAAGATATTCACTGAACAACTTTTCTATTTGTATAATTAGCAAGGAAGAAAAATTTCCCATGGAAAAGAACAAATTAAAATAACCAGTTGGATAATTCAAACTCTGATTAATTGAGAGGCTTATATCCTTAGAAGCAAAAGGAATTGCTTTAAAATCCTATAGATATTGCCCTAAACCTGTAATTACATCAGCACATTTTTTGCATTCTTTTATGGATCATCCCAGCATGAAAGAAAGAATAAGTGTGTTTGCCAAAACTGTACTCACTTTATCATTCAGAATGGCTAACTGTACAGTAAACATATGGTCAAAGGCCATTAAGAAAAGAACTTTCCCATCTATAATTATATATGCTCAGAATCTTATGAAAGACAGTGTGGCAGACTTACTCATACAGAACATATTTCAGGTACTGTTTTCTTAATAAAATTGCAGAGTCTGCCTGAGAACAGTTGGGGACTAATTATACTTAGGTGAGGGAGAGCAGACCTTCCTTAGGTAGGCTGACTAGACTGCAGTGGATGAACTTGCACTGAAGGACATCTGGGTAAAGTGCTTGACCAAATGGAACTTAACATGTATGGCAGAACACATAAGCCCAGTAGGGGTGGGTGTAGGGGCATGGATGGGAAAGGGGGGTCTGAATTTGATTAAGAACTGTTGAATAAAATATACAAAAGCTCAATTAAAATATTTTTAAAAATTACAAAGTCTGAAAACAAAATTAGGAAAATGTTACAACCAGAAATGAACTATAAACTTGACATTATATTTCTGTCTCATTAAGAAAATAAGTTTGTGCTTGCTACTCATATATAAACTTGTAAGACTTTTTATAATCAAAATATTTTAATAAACTAACACTAAGATAAAACACAAAGTCTGTCCAGGAAACTTGTCTATTTTTTCTTGCTTTAAAAAGAAGTCTTGCAGGGTGTGGTGGAACATGCCTTTAGTGCAGGCAATCAGGAGGCAAAGGTAGGAGTTCAAGGCCAGCCTGATCTACATAGCAAGCTCCAGGCTAGCTGGGACTAAAGGGAGACTCTGTCTCAAAAAGACCAAAAAAATAAATAAATAAAAAATAAAAAGAATTCTTTTTTAAAAATATTTTTAGCAACTGGGTTTCTTTTTTAAAAATTTTTTATTAATTTATTTACTATTTTCTGTGTATGAGTGTACTCTCTGCATGTAGGTTGGTGCACCAGTGTTGTGCAATGCCACGGAGGTCAGAAGAGGGCATCGGATTTTTCTGGAACTGGAGTTAAAGATGGTTCTTAGCCACCAAGTGGGTGCTGGGAATGGAACCCGGACCCTCTGCAAGAGCAGCCGGTGCTCTTAACCACTGAGCCATCTCTCCAGCCCCCAAAAGAATTATTAATGAAAGTCATAAACAAGGATTATATTAAATTTGCATTGAACAAATTTTAGGGAAAAATAGTAGGTCATGACAAACCTTAGGCATGATAGTAAAGACTAACATTTAGATTCCAACTGTTACTTCGTATCCAAGAGAAGTATTCATATTCTCTCTGAGAAATCTAATTATCATTATTAGCCTTAGCTATTGTCCAGTTCTGAATAAAACTGTTGCTTTGATCTGCATATAAGAAAGTTATTCAAAGAAGTGCAACATTTTTCCACTTAACCAGTAACTTATGGCTTTATCACAGCTATTGACTTAAAAACTATTTTACAGCCAGGCATGGTGGCACACACCTTTAATCCTAGCACTTGGGAGACAGAGACAGGCAGATCTTTGTGAGTTCAAAGCCAGCCTGGTCTACATAGTGAGTTCCAGAACAGCCAGAGCTACAGGGAGATCCTGTCTCAAAAAGACCAAAGAAAACCCACCTATTTTACATATATATAGTCTATGTACATGAATGTGAATGTATATGAAATCTGTTTCTATTGTGTTATTTGTAATTACATATGAATATATTTACATATGAGAAAGTACAATGTATATGGGGGCTGGAGAGTTGGCTCAGTGGTTAAAAGCACCGACTGCTCTTGCAGAGGACCCAGGTTTCATTCCCAGCACCCACATGGCAGCTAAGAACTGTCTTTAACTCCAGTTCCAGGGAAATCTGATACCCTCTTCTGACCTCTGCATCATTGTACAACACGGGTGCACCAACCTACATGTAGACAGTACACTCATACACATAAAAAATAATAAAATAAAAAAGAAAGTACAATGTATAATATCGAATCAGAAGAACAGAAATGTAATAAACCCAAATTATTAAAATATTAATATCAAATTTTTCTTAAATATACTTGTATGGGAAACATCTAGTGTTAAAATGATGACAAATTCAAGGGACACAGGCTTGTTCTTGAAATATAGCAAAGACTACTTCAATAAATAACATAAAATCAAGCATCAATCTCTTAACAGTCAGTACAACCTTGAAAAACAAAATAAAATATGCTGATAGATAATACCCAATTTTAAGAGTTATTACAAAACCATAATAAAACGAGTATGTCATTAACATAAGACAAACACTGTATCAAAGATATACAGTGTACGTTTCCATACTCAATGAGAATATTTCAAACAGAGATGTTGAATCATATCAATATCTATATTTTTCAGTTAATAATTTCATACGCACAAGTGAATATTTTGCATAATGACACATGAAATCTGGTTCAAATTGATTCATAAGTTAGCTAGAGCTATATGAAAAAAGGAAGAAATTAAAGAGATAAAAATAGGAAAAGAAGTCAAATTATCCCTATTTGCAGATGATATGCAAAAGAGGTCCAACAAATTCTACCAGAAACCTTATCATCACTTTCAGGAAAGCTGAAAGCTACAAAAATCAAATTACAAAAATGAATAGCCTTCCTGTACACCAATAACAAGCATGCTGAAGAAGAGATCATGGAAATTGTCCATTCACAATAGCCTTTATTTAAATCTAGAAAAAAAACTGACAAAAGACTCAAAGACCTCTACCCTGAAAACTTTAATTCTCTTAAGAAATAGAGGAAGACACTAGAAAATGGAAAAACTTCTTATGTTCATGGTTTGGTAGGACCAATATGGGAAAAATAATTATTCTACCAGAAGAAATTTGCAAATTTAATGGAATCCTAAGCAAATTCCCCATAACACGCTTCAGAGAAATAGAAAACCATTCTATAATTCATCTGATACACAAAAGATTATGGATAGCCAAAGTCTTTCTGGAAGGATTATGTATAGCAAATTTCAAGTTATATCACCGAGGTACAACAATAAAAACATAATGGAGCTATCATAAAAACAAAAAATTAGGTTAATTTAATACAATAGCAGATGTCAACATGAGTACAAGCAATTACAGTCATCTGATATATGACAAAGTACCAAAAATAGACACTGGAGGAGAGAAAGCAATGTCAACAATTGTTGAAGGGAAAACTTGTTTGTCCTCATGTAGAAGAATGAAATTAGACCAGTATCTATTACCCTGTGCGGGGTCAAACAAATGTGTTAGTGTAAAGTCTGAAGCACTGAAACTGCTGTAAGAAAACACAAGTGGTGCCTTACAAGATACAGGTGCAGGAAAAGACTTTCTGAACAGAATTCTATCTGCTCAGGAAATAAGGTCAACTGACAAATGGGACCTCAGAAAATTAAAAAAGCTCTTGTATAGCAAATGAAAGAATCAAGTGAAATGAGAAGCCCACAGAGTGAGAATCTTTACCAGCTCTATACCTCATAGAGGATTAACACCCATATTATACAAAGAAGGTAAAAGCAAAGGATCAAAGATGAGTGGCATAATTTAAAAAATGAACTCAAGAGCTTAAGAATGAATTTTCTGGAAATGAATCTGTAAAAAGTCTTTACAAGTCAAACCTAGCTACAAACTTGAAACAAGTTAATCATGTCATAGGCTTTGAAAACATTTATAACTATGTATTCACTTTGTTTACCTACTTTGTATCAGCCTGTTTTGAATTAACTGACCCTTTGGAAAGCAATGTACTCAATATTAAAATGCTTTGGGTTCCACATGTAAGTGACTTAAAAGGTAAGCTGAATGTATAGGTTTCATTTTATATGATGTTATTTAGTACTTTTTCATGACTCATTTATGTGCATTAGTCAGAAAACTCTAAGTGTGTGAGATGTGTTAATTAGACCTAAGGCAGCCTGTTGAAAGCAGTGGAAACAACATGGTCCCCAAAAGAAATGTTGTAAGCAATACGTGATCATAGATTGATGACATCTGTTTGTGGTGTTATATGCTGTTTTGAGTCACTAAGGCCAGAAAAATTCTTATAAATGATTGATCATTCCTTTCTCATACCTTGTTTCATCTGATGTTCAATAAAAAGATAGGACAAACTTTCTTAAAGAGAACAGAAAAGTTCTGAAAAGACAGTTGTGCGAGAACTCAGAACACTTTAGACAGATGCAGACTCATTCTTGGTCGGTATCTAAAATTCCTTCTGGCAGGTACGAATGATGTCCAGCCCCCTACTCTCTCCTTGACACCCTCCTCCCTTTGTTCTTACCACAAACTGAAGTCTTGATTTTCCCAAACTGCCATCTGGGAAAGCACTGAGTTTATTAGATGTACTTATAGAGCAATGGCTGAAGGTTTACTTAACAGAATGTGGGAGCTACCTTCCTAAGGCCATACTTCAATGTCCCTATCCAGGCACATAGATAGTAACTTCCCCATAGCCAAACAAAATGTTGAAAGAACCTCTCATTGGCTTTCTGAACTTATACACCATCAGACCCCCTCATTCCTTATGTAACAAGGGCAGAGTGGTTGATTGGGATGTTTGGTTGATGGTCCCTGCCTCTCCTTTCTTGGTAAGAGTAATAGTCAAGGAGCTAAGGTGAGATGATCCTAGGAAGACAACATCTGTCTGTCAGATGATAATTCTATGCTGCAACGTGTTCAATATCCTTAGTAATTAGGGAAATGCAAATTAAAACTACCTTGAGATTCCATCATATCCCAGTCAATCATACTCCAAACATAAAAGCTAAAGAAACTTCTAAAGGAATCCATTATTAAAATTTGTAAGATATTGATTAAGAAACATTTCAAAGAGTTATCAGAAATTTAGAGTTCCTTTTTGTGGATTCTTAGTCTTTTAGATAAAACAATTTCAAACTACATTCAGAAAGTAGCTTGAGAAACAGTTTTTCAGAGAGAAAAATAATAACGGCTCAGGAAAGCTGTAAATTTAAGAATTCATTAGGAAGAGGAAGATGGAAATACAAAGAAGAGAGAGCCATGTCTTCTGAGCTAGGGTTCAAAAAAAACAGGCAGATTCAGCAGCAGGTGTTAATGTGCATCTGGATTTTCTTCAAAGAAATGATGGCAATGTCTGTAGTGTTAGACAAGCTGCCTTGACTTGCACTGTATCCAAAGAAGGGTTTAAAGGGGGGGGGGGAATGTTATACATTTTGTGTTACATCATGGATAGGCAGCAGGTTTACCAGAGAAGATTTTCAAGCAACTGAAAGCAGGGAGAAGGTTTGGGGGTGTATAAGTAGATTATCTCATTAAAGGGGTAATTATTTTTTTCTATTTCCTAATATGGGGTAATAAAGTTGAAAGGAAGAGGAAGATGCATAGGAATAAAGTGGGAATTATATGAGCTTTAGGAAAAGAGTACAGAGTGCCTCACATTACACTGGGGGGGGCATTAAGAAATAAAAAGAATACTTACTGATGGCTAAAGAGATGGCTCAGAACTTAAGAACAGTGTTGCTCTTGCAGAGGAGCTAGCACCCACATGGGGGCTAACAACCATCTCTAACTCCAGTTCCAGGAGATCCAGGACCCTCTTCTGATCTTTGTGGGTATTGTACGCACAGATACACTGACACACATGCAGGTAATACACTCATACACATAAAATAAAAATAATAAAGTATAAAAGGGAATACTTATTGAATGTGTTTTGGTAAGATTTATGATACCAAACAGATAAGACCAGAAAAGACCCTCCCCCATCATACTATAATTAATCACTTACTATCCTGAACAAAGAAAGCATTTTCAGAGTAGTGAGAGAACACAAGTTGCAAATAAAGGCCCTTGAGTCTCATGGCAGACTTGCCACTGAAACATTAAAAGACAGAAGGTCTTAGAAGGATGGAGTTCATTATCTGAGAGAGAATGACTCTCAACCCACACCACTACAATCAGCAAAGCTCTCTGAAATAATTGGAGAAACAAAATTTTTCCATGTTAAAAATAGGCTATATGACTATGATCACTAGTCAGCTCTACAGAAAATCTTTGAATGAGTCCTGTGGAATAAAGAGAGAAAAAGTGCATCTACGAGGCCACAGGAAAGAATAAACCACTCTTAACTAAAAGTTAAATAAGATAGGAAGAAGAAAAATTCAACACTACAAAACCAACAAAATGACAGAAAATATCTTTCAATCATAATTCTCAACTTTAATGTTCTCAGTTCCTCTATCATAAGACGAAAACTAGCATAGTGGATCAAAATTAAGAATCGTATAGGTGGGGCTAGAGAGATGCCTCAGGGGGTAAGAAGAATACAGGCTACTCTTGTAGAAGACCCAGGTTCAAATCCCAACACATAAATGGCTGCTAACAACAATCTATAACTCCAGTTCCAGGGGATCTGATGCCTTCTTCTGATCTCCTTGGGAATTGCATGACACAGGTACACTTACATACATGTGGAGAATACAGGCATACACTAAAAATAAATAAAATATATTTTTAAATATCGTATATACATTAACTCTAAGAAACACAGTCAATATAAAATACATACTATCTTTATGTGAAAGTATGGAAAACATATTTCAAGCCAATAGACCTAGGGAACAATCAGGTGTCTTTGTTTCAATATGTTACAAAATAGACTTCAAAGGAAAACTCATCAGCCAACAAGGAAACTTACTTAATACTTATTAATGGAGCAATCCATCAAGGGGCAATTCTAAACATGTACACCCTAAACAAAGTGCTTTCACTTTCATATCATGAATGCTATGTTGGAAGGGCACAAAAGAACTCCAGAACAGTAGTAACTATTGACTTCAATATCCTCTTCTCATAAACTGACAGAAATACATGCCTTTGGATCCTGACTGGTGGCTGCAAGTGGCTGGTGTGCCCTGAGCACTCGGGGTGACTGGTGATGGGCAGGCTGGGGCGGCTAGCGCACGCCACAGTCAGGTGAAGAAGGTGGGCAGAAATAGTGCCATCGCCATGGGCGCCCTCTTCATCAGATGATACATATACTTCAACTGCAAGAGGCAAAGCGACCCCAACTTCAAGAATAGGCTTCTCGAATGAAGAAAGAAGCAGAAACTTGCCAAGGAGAGAGCTGGGCTTTCCAAGTTACCAGATCTTAAAGATGCTGAAGCTGTTCAGAAATTCTTCCTTGAAGAAATACAGCTTGGTAAAGAGTTACTAGTGCACGGTGAATATGAGAAGGGTGTAGACCACCTGACAAATGTAATTGTCATGTGTGGACAGCCTCAGCAGCTGCTGCAAGTACTACAGCAGACTCTTCCACCACCAGTGTTGCAGAAGCTTCTGAGCAAGCTTCCAACCATTAGTCAGAGAATTGTAAGTGCTCAAAGCTTGGCTGAAGATGATGTGGAATGAACTAGTTAGCTACATGATAAAATCTCTGTTTAAATTATTTTAAACATTCTTAACTTGGAAGTTGAGCAGCTCCAGGGGAATAAGGGCAGATAATGCTTATTGTGTACTATATTAATCACTTTTCTGTTGCTGTGATAAAACACCAGACCAAGGAACTTATAAAAGGAAGAGTTTATTTGAGCTTACGATTGGCGGTTCCAGGGAATTAGAGTCCATTGTGGTGGGAGGCGTGGTGGCTGGATCTGGAGCAGCAAACCAAGGGTCACATCTTGCAATGAGCACAGGAAACAGAGAGGAAGCAACTGTAGACCATGAGGCTTGTTAAGCTCACTAAGCCTGCCCCCAGTGACACACTTCCTGCAGCATGGCCGCACACCCCAGGACCTCCAAAAAACAGCGCCACCAACTGGAGAAAAACATCTGAATATCTAGAGCCTATGGGGGACACACATTCAAACCGTCACATTCCACTCCCTGGCCCCCATAGGCTCCTGACCATATAAAATGCAAAATGCATTTAGTCCAACCTTAAAAGTCCCCACAGTCTTTACCAGTCTCAATGCCATTCAAAAGTCCACAGTCCAAAATCTCTTCTGAGACTCAGGCCAATCTCTTTTTTTTTTTTTTTTTTTTTTTTTTTAAATTTATTTATTTTTTATGTGTATGAATGTATTGTCTGCATGTAGGTCTGTGCTCCCGTGTCGTGCAATGCCGCGGAGGTCAGAAGAGGGTCTCGGATTCCCCTGGAACTGGAGTTCTCCTGGAATTGGAGTTACAGACGGTTCTTAGCCACCATGTGGGTGCTGGGGATCGAACCCAGGTCCTCTGCAAGAGCGGTCGGCGCTCTTAACCGCTAGGCCATCTCTCCAGCCCCCTCAGGCCAATCTCTTAAACTGTAAGCTCCTGTAAAATCAAAAGACAAATTACTCCCAATGTACAGTGGAACTGAATACATATTCCCATTCCAA
Organism: Rhizomys pruinosus; assembly: GCA_009823505.1. NCBI lineage: Eukaryota > Metazoa > Chordata > Mammalia > Rodentia > Spalacidae > Rhizomys > Rhizomys pruinosus. Next base: position 421,613 of record VZQC01004335.1, read on the forward strand.
AAGGGAGGAATAAAGCATAGTGAGGAAATACTGGACCAAAACAAGACTGAAAACCAGCAGGACAAACACCAAGTCCTGTAGTTCCACATGCAACTTCTGGGACTTGACTTCCAAAGGGCTTAGATGGCTCAGCTCTTCCAGCTTTGCTTGCAACATACATCTCTTTCTTAGGCTGGTACCACTCCCTGTATGCAGCTCTCCTTGGCAAATATCTCACAGGTCTGGCATCTCGAATGTCTTCTTGGGGTCTCCGCTGCCAACCAGGCTTCACACTCACAGCTTCACGCAATGGCCTATCAGGGCCTTCTTTATTCAGGGACACCCCTGCTGTTCTCTGCCTGGCCTCTTTGGCTCTCTGAAACTGTGGAGGAAGAACTGATGACCCCTTCACTCTTGCAAACTTCATACCTCTAAAGCAAGCACCACGTGAATGAAACTGCTGAGTTTGGCTGCAAGTTCGGGATGGACTCTCTCCTACTTTAACCACATTTGTAATTTTTCTCTGCCCTGGACTTGCTGGAGGATTAGCTGGGTGTGGTCTTGCCCTGAAGGTACTGATTCTTTTGTTTACTTGTAAATCTCCAGGCCTCTCCTTAATGGCTTTAATCTCCTTGTGAAAGGGAGCCTCTCCTTCACATGCCTTGGCCCCACCTTTAATCTTCCTAGTGCAGTTTTCAGATCCAAACTGTACATTCTGCATTTCTTTCTGCCCCATCTGCTCTTCTTCACTGTAGATCTTCACAATATTCACCATTAAAAGCCACACCACCATTTCTACATTAGGCTGTCTTGAAATATCCTCTGCCAAAGGCATCAGTCCACTGCTTTTCAACTTAGCATCAGGCAAGCATTTGGGCTGTGGGCAAACTGCTGCCAGACTATTTATCAAAATATCCCGGTTGCTGCCTAAGTCTTTATTTTCCCCTGGAACCACATCTTTTGCAGCCATGCTTTCTTCCAGGCCTCCACTAGAATGGCCCTTTAAGCTCTGCTTACAATAGTCAACAGCCTTTCCAGCCCAAAGTTCCAAAGTCTTCCACACTTCTCCAAACATACACATGGTCAGGTTCTTCACAGCCAACACCCCACTCTCTGGTACCAATACCTGTATTTGTCACTTTTCTGTTGCTGTGATAAAACACCAGACCAAGGAACTTATAAAAGGAAGAGTTTATTTGAGCTTACGATTGGCGGTTCCAGGGAATTAGAGTCCATTGTGGCGGGAGGCATGGCGGCTGGATCTGGAGCAGCAAACTGAGGGTCACATCTCGCAATGAGCACAGGAAACAGAGAGGAAGCAACTGTAGACCACGAGGCTTGTTAAGCTCACTAAGCCTGCCCCCAGTGACACACTTCCTGCAGCATGGCCACACACCCCAAGACCTCCAAAAACACTGCCACCAACTGGAGACTAACGTCTGAATACCTAGAGCCTATGGGGGACACACATTCAAACCACCACATGTACTGTCTGTCCTACACTGAAATCTACTAAAGTGAGTGTTGACTTTGAGTAGATCCATTGTCTTGTTTTATTTATTTTTTCCAGTGAAAATGTATTTTGATAGAGCTCTTCATTTTATAAATACACCGAGTTACCAAAATATCATGAATTTTGCTTGTTCCTTAACATATGCAATTAAAATGTAAATACAGTATAACAATACTTAGGTTAAAACTCCCAGTGATCAGCTTCAAACTACTGGAAAAAAATGTGGAAGATAGTTGGAGAATGCATTTTTTTAAAGGCAGGTACATTTTACTGTAAATCATAAAATTGGATAGAAACTTTGTGAAAACTGAGCATTAAAAACTTGAAGACAGAAAAAAAATAAACACAAATAATTAATCAAATGTCATCATGCATCAATGCACTAACATATCTATAGAGCATTCCATCCAAATACTGAAGAGTAAACTTAAACCTTCAGATAGAATGAGAGCCCTTGGAAGAAGAAGGCTGACCAGATGGCTTGGTGGTGGAGAATGCTCCCTGCTTTTCTAGATGACCTGAGGTAGTCCCCAATCTCTCATGTTGGATGGATTAAAACCACCTATAACTCTAGCTTTTGGGGATCCAATGCCCTTTTGCCTCCATGGAGAACCACACACATGTAAAGAGATATACATGCATACACATAATTAAACTTAGAAGTAAATTTAACAGGGTCTTGCTATCTAGTTTTCTTTGATAATAATGATCCACAGCAACACCCTGTATAATTTGGGGTAGGAGTGTCTGAGGCCATTCTAACAACAGTTCACTGAATGATATTCTATGCTTGGTACTAGAGCTTTCATTGGATAACTTCTGAACCTTGGTTACCCTAGTCAATATAGAAATCCCCCCCAAGAAAAAAGAAATCTCCAATTGCATCTAATATTTTCTGTAAATTTTATTTTTCTTCACAGATGAACAAATTTCCATGACTTATATTACTTTTCTCCATTATCCATTAATCATTGATAGACATCTAGGCTGATTCTACTTCCTAATTTTATACATAGAACAGCAATAATCATTAATGTACAATCATATTTGTAGGAGAATATAAAGTCCCTTAGTTTGTGTCCAGGAGTAGTATAGATGGGCCATGTGGTAGTCCTCAACGGGACATCTATATCACCCCCCCCATGACTCAGGGAACCTCGAAGAAGAGTTTTCAGAAAGAAAATAAGACTATGGAAAATGAGCTACCACCTGACCCAGTCATACCACTCCTGGGTATATACCCACAAGACTCATCCTACTACAGAGATACGTGCACATCTATGTTTATTGTAGCTCTTTTCAAAATAGCAAAGAGCTGGAAGCAACCCATCTCCCTCAACTGATGAGTGGATAGAGAAAATGTGGTGCATGTACACAATGGAATTCTATGCAACAGTAAAGAAAGATGAAATCATGAACTTTGCAGGTAAATTGATGGAACTTGAAGCCATTATTCTAAGTGAAGTAACACAGTCCCAGAAAAACAAACAAGGAATGGTATCTCACTACAAACCATGAAAGCAAGAAGAACATGGATCAAAGCATTCCCAGGGTTAAAGGACTATAAATGCCAACACAGGTTACTATACCCAGCAAACATGTGGATTAGAGTTGAAGGAGAGAGAAAAAACTTCCATGACATAAACAAGATGATAGAATACATGTCCAGAAAACCAACCCTTAAGAAAATACTTGAAGCAATTGAAAGGAAAGAAGAGAGGAGCAACTATCCCTAGGCACCTAGAAAGAGAAATTAATAAAACATAACTGCAGAAGTAGATACCTAAACCAAAAATGCAAATGGATAATAAGGTGAAAGGAAGTGACATGCATCTTTCAATTATAACCTTAAATATTAATGGACTAAACTCCCCAATCAAAAGACACAGACTGGGAGATTGGATTAGGAAACAAAACCCATCTATATGCTGTCTGCAAGAAACCCATCTCACTTTCAAGGATAAGCACCAACTTAAGTTGAAGGGATGGAAAAAAATTCCAAGCAAATGGTACCAAAAAGAAAGCAGGTGTTGCTATTTTAATATCAGACAAAATAGACTTTGAAGTAAAAGAAATCAGAAGAGATAGAGAAGGCCATTACATTTTTATCAAAGGAACAATTGACCATGAAGATTTCACAATCATGAATAAATATGCACCAAACTCTGGTGCACCAAATTTTATAAAGAAAATTCTCCAGGACCTCAAGGCACAGATTAACCCCAGCACAATAATAGTAGGGGACTTCAGTACCCCACTAAGTCCTCTGGACAGATCAACTGGACAAAGAATAAACAGAGAGACATCTTAACTGAATGATATGATACAGAAAATGTACCTCATGGACATCTAATGAATATTCCACCCAAATACCAGAGAATATGCTTTCTACTCAGCACCCCACAGAACATTCTCCAAAATCGATCACATAAAAGCACACAGAAAAAAAAACCTCAACAAATACAAAAATATTGCAATAATTGCATGCATTCTATCAGACCACAGTGCAATAAAGCTCAATATCAACAGCAGGATAGGCCCTACTATCTACAAGAACACATGGAGACTAAACAACACTCTCCTGAATAATGAATGGGTCAAGGAAAAAATAAAGAAAAAATAAAAGCATTCTTGGAATTGAATGACAATGATAAGACAACACATCAAAACCATGGGATACTTTAAAAGCAGCCCTAAGAGGGAAGTTTATAGCACTGAGTGCCTACATCAGAAAAACAGAAACAGCACAAGTGAATGATCTAACACTGCAGCTAAAACGAGAGTCAACAACAAATGAGCAGAAATCAATGAAATAGAGACAAAGAAAACAATACAAAAAATTCAATAAATCCAAAAGTTGGTTCTTTGAGAGAATAAACAAGATAGACAGAACTCTAGCCCAGTTAACCAAAAGAAAGAAAGAGCAACTCCAAATCAATAGAATTTGTGATGAAAAGGGAACCATCACAACAGACAATGAAAAGATACAATCACATGGGAATACTTCAAAAGCCTATACTCTACTAAGTTTGCAAACCTAGAAGAAATGGATGAATATCTAAAATCCTGGGAATCACCAAAGCTTAACCAAGAAGAGATCAACAGCTTAAGCAGACCCATAATATATGAAGAAATTGAAGATGTAATAAGAAACTTCCCAACTAATAAAAGCCCAGGCCTAGATGGATTCATGGCAGAATTCTATAAAACATTTCAAAAAGACTTACAACCATTATTACTCAAATTGTTCAGAAGGATTCGAGTAAAGGGAAATCTCTCAAATTCCTTCTATGAAGCCAGTATCACTCTAATACCAAAACCAGGCAAAGATACAACCAAAAAGGAAAACTATAGACCCATCTCATTAATGAACACAGATGCAAAAATTCTCAACATAATACTTGCAAACTGATACAGACCCACATCAAAAAGATCATCCATCATGACCAAGTTGTATTCATACCAGAGATGCAAGGATGGTTCAACATATGAAAATCAATAAATATCATAAAATACATAAATGGACTGAAAGACAAAAACCACACTATCATCCAATTGGTGTAGAAAAAGCCTTTGACAAAATCCAGCATCCCTTCATGCTTAAAGTCCTAGAGGGAATTGGTTTGGAGGGATCATTCCTCAATGTAGTCAAAGACATATACAGGAAACCCGCAGCCAACATCATCTTAAATGGAGAAGAGTCAGAAGCATTCCCCTTAAAGGTAGGTACTCGACAAGCCTGCCTCCTGTCACCACTGTTCTTCAATATAGTGCTGAAACACTTGCTAGGGCAATAAGGCAAGAAAAGGAAATTAAAGGAGTACTAATTGGAAAAGGGGAAGTCAAGCTATCCCTTTTTGCTGATTATATGATTGTTTACCTAAACATGCTAAAAACTCTACCAGAAAGCTCCTAGAAATGATTAAGAGTTTCAGTAAATCAGCAGGATACAAAATGATCCTAGAAAAATCAGTAGCCTTTCTTTACACCAACAACAAACAACTAAAGAAGGAATACAAGGAAGCGTTCCCATTCACAATAGCCTCAAAAACAATACCTAAGAAAAAAACCTAACCAAAGACACCAAAGATCTCTACAAAAATCAAAACAAACAAACAAACAAAAACCCTTTAAACCCCTGAAGAAGGAAATTGAAGAAGACATCACAAGATGGAAAGACCTCCCATGCTCCTGGATTGGGAAAATTAACATAGCAAAAATGTCCATTCTACCAAAACTAATATACAGATTCAACATGATCCCAATTAAAATCCCCAAGAGTTTCTTCATAGGCTTGGAAAAAACTGTCCTTAATTTCATTTGGAAAAACAAAAGACTCCGAATATCCAAAGCAACCCTGAGCAAAAAGAACAATACAGGGGGGGATCTCTATACCAGACTTCAAACTATACTACATGATTAGAATCATAAAAGCATCTTGGTACTGGCACAAAAACAGGTCTGTTGACCAATGGAACAAAACTGAAGATCCAAACTTGAGCATTTACAATTTCAACCACCTCATATTTGACAAGGGGCCAAGAAGACACAATGGAAGAAAGACAGCATCTTCAACAAGTGGTGTTGGCAAAACTGGATCACTACTTGTAGAAGAATAAAGTTAAACCCCTACATCTTGCCCTGTACAAAAGTCAGCTCCAGATGGATCAAAGACCTCAATGTTAAATCCAAAACTCTGAAGGTCATAGAAGAAGTTGCCAGCAGCCTGCAAGACATAGGCATAGGAAAAGACTTCCTAAATCATACAGAAGCTGCGCATGAAATAAGATTGGCAATTGACAAATGGGACCTCATTAAACTCAAAAGCTTCTCTACATCAAAAGAAACAACAAAGGAAGTGAAGAGAAAACTCACAGAGTGGGAGGAAACCTTCACTGCATATACATCCTGACAAAGTATTGATTTCCAGAGTATATAAACTACTCAAAAAACAAAGAAGAAAGAAAACAAATTACTCTCTCAAAAGATGGAACAAAGACCTGAACAGAGACTTCACAAGTGAGGAATTAGAGATGGCTGAGAAACATCTTAAAAATTGTTCAAAGTTGCTAATAATTAAGGAAATGCACATGAAAACCACTTTAAGATATCATTTCACTCTGATAAGAATGGCTAGGATCAAGAAAACAAATGATACCAAGTGCTGGAGAGGTTGTGGGGAAATGACAACACTCATCCACTGCTGGTGGGAATGTAAACGTGTACAGCCACTATGGAAAGCAGTGTGGAGATCCCTCAGAAGACTCAAAATGAACTTACCAAGTGACCCAGTCATACCACTCCTGGGTATATACCCACAAGACTCATCTTACCACAGAGATACATGCACAGCCATGTTTATTGCAGCTCTGTTCAAAGTAGCAAAAAGCTGGTACCAACCCAAGTCCCCCTCAACTGAAGACTGCATAGAGAAAATGTGGTACATCTACACAATGGAGTTCTATGCAGCAGTAAATAAAGATGACATCATGAACTTTGCAGAAAAATGGATGGAACTAAAAGATATTATGTTAAGTGAAGTAACACAGTCCCAGAAAAACACATGAAGAATGGTATCCTTCACCTGTGTATGCTAGCACCAATTACCTAGTTGTAAGTATTTCTTGTGCATGGCCCCTTGAGCTTTTGTCCAAGTAGTTGGGAGTGATGCATATTGGAAAAACAACAACAACAACAGCAGCAACAGAAAAGACTGTGTCAAAGAACTGACTGAAATGGTGAACTTCTGCTCAAAACAGTCAACTTCCACATTGAGAATTTTGAGAAAGACTGAGAAAAAGATGAAAAACACATTTGGCAGAATGCATGAGTTCTGGTAGGATGGGGCTAGGGAGGGTGGCACGGTCTAGATTTGATTAGTAACATAATCTTGTACAGAAAAATATACATATAAAAAATTACAAAAAAATCACTTTCTGACTTTCCAGCCTAAATTCCCCACCCCCACCTCATCTATGTTCAGCTCTGAAGCAGTTACAGAAGAAAGACCTCCACCCTTTTTCCTATAAAAAACAAAAGGTTGGAATGTCAGGATATGAATTCCTGAAGTCCCTTGAAATGAAGAGGCATGGATCCCAGGGTCCTGCTCTACTGGCCAGTCTTTGGTTATGGAAAAATGGGCCATCACAGCATACTCAGGAATATTCTGCCCTTTTGATAAGCCAGAGACTTACACAAAGTGCTCTACCCACCCCCACTCTCACTAAATCCTGTTCCCACCTTTTCCCTTAAATTCCCATGCCAGATGCCATTCAGTCCCAGCTCTATTTTTCCTTTGAGCCTAACCCTGGCTACCCTGAATTAAACTTTGTTTTGGAGGGGGGAAAAAAAAGAAATCAAAACACTTAAAAAAATAATTGCCACAGAGGTGATGCTAAGATGTATTCTCTTTTGACAAAGTTTGTGAGCTCAGTGACCTGGCCCAGGCCAAAATCTGCAGGAGGATCAGGAGTTCAAAATCCTACTGAGCTTCAGGAGAGTATGGAGCCAGCCTGGGGTACATAAAACCTTTTCTCAAGACAGACACTCAAATGAGATGCAATGTTCATCCTTGGAAAAGTTTTTTCACAATTTATTTCAATATATTCTAATTATGGTGTGTTTAATACATGTCATAATTTTCCCCAACTCTGTTTCAATAAAATTTATATGAACTGTCTCTGATATAAGTAATTAAACATTTACAAAGGGCTTAAGTCAACTGCTACTGGTTTGAGAATCATTTGTTTTTATAATATATTTCTCCATATTTCCACAAAGCCAGCTACTTATTTTCCAGGGATGTGTGAATGGTGCCTTCTCATTTGATTTGTTCATTTTAATTATGTATCAATAATTTAAAACCTAGACTTTTGCATACAGAGCCAGACCTCATCTTCTGTGTATTTGATTTTCATAAAAGCCAACGCTCAAACTTTAAGTTTGAGTTAACTATAAACTTCATCCAGGATTAAAACACAGTATTTTTTTATCTTTTAAAAATTTTATTTATTTTTTATGTGTATGAATGTACTGTCTGCATGTAGGTTTGTGCACCCATGTCATGCAATGCCGCAGAAGTCAGAAAAGGGTGTCGGATTCCCCTGGAACTGCAGTTCTCCTGGAATTGGAATTACAGATGGTTCTCAACCGCCATATGGGTGCTGGGGTCGTCTGCAAGAATGGTCCTCTGCAAGAACCTGGGTCCTCTGCAAGAGTGGTCAGGACTCTTAACCGCTAGGCCATTTCTCCAGCCCCTAAAGCACAGTCCTTTTACTTTTTCAGCTAATGTAACAGTGCTTCCAGCATTACATAAGGATGTTCTATAGTGCTTTCCACAAATCTTCTTGATTACTTGACAGCCTGTGACATGTCCCTCTCCCCTACAGTCTTTGCAGAGTTTCACAAGGTTCTGTAGATTGGTGATATACAGATAACTTGTTTGCTTTTGGGAATTTCCACCAATTTTTATGTCTCCTCTATTTATGTGTAGTCATGACCCATTTCAAGATGTCTCTGCCTTTTACTGGAATGAACTTTCCCTGAAGGGAGTATACTTTCAACTTAAAATGTCATTTTTGCTGAGGAGTATTTCAAATATATCCTTACCCAGATTTTCACGTTTAAATAAAATAGACAAATACTCAGAAACCTAATGGTAATTTATCTTGAATTTCTTTGGTAATGTTTAAAAAAATAACTGAAGTAAAATATACCCTGTTATTAGCCAAAATTTTCCCCAAATTTTGGTCAACTGCACTGCATTCATAGTTATATGATACCTTTCATAGTTTTCTTTCATTTTGTTCTTCATACTATCATTCTACTATAGCAGATCTTAGAGTAAAATTTCCCATCCTTGTATGCCCACTCTGTCCAGACCACAGACACAGACCTGCTTGACTGTCTGCCCTCTCATCAACACTGCTCGTTGAGCTCGATTCTTCTTCAGACGTGAAACCTGGTGAAACCCTTTCCCAGTCATGCTGCTTCACACACCTGATCTGCTCCCGTCAATTCTGGTAGGTAGTCCTTTTCTCAGAGACTGTAACTTCATGACCCGTTCTGTAGGCAAAGGTCATGTGGGTTCTGTACTCGCTGAAGCATGTGAGTACAGGTTCACCTCACTTATTTTTAGAGATATTTAGACCCCCTACATTTTTAGTGAAAAATTGTGACATTGCTTCCAGTGGACGGTAAAGCAGAAAAGAAGAACACAGAGTTTCTTCTTAGTCAAGTACCCAGGATGACCTGCATCTAGGTAGCTTTCCTCCTAGGCCATTATTCTTGAAAGCATACTCAGGACCTGCTGTATTTTTTTCAACGCCAAAGTTTTTTCAATCTCCTGCATGATTTGACATCTCTGCCAAATGCAAGTCATGGTGACTGATTCCCTTGCTCTACCAGGCTATGGATAGTTTCTACTTGATCTCATTCAAATAATCTTCATTTATTTCCACAATGTGAAAACATTTGTTTTTTGACAGTCACCCAAATCCCTTAGAAATAAAGGCAGTTTCACCCCTGCTTGCTCCATCCACAGTGTTTCTGTTTGGGCAGCTCTAACAAATTTCAAGCTGGGATAAATGATATATGCTTATCATGATTTAAAAGGCTGGAAAAACTTCAGTGCCAGATTGCGGACTGCTGAGACATCCAACTTGTGGACTGAGCTACTATTGGGGTTTCAGCCTCTTCAGAGTATAGACTGCCTTTGTTGGACTGCCCAGGCTGTATCACAGAGTCCGGTACAGGAGGATCAAGAAAGACAGGACATGGTGCTTACTAGACCTCATTTGGTGACCATAGGAAGGGAAAACCCTAGTGCGGAGCACAAGGACAGGACTGATGGTTATTTAGGCTTGCCAAGGAGGGGCCTCCAAACATGACATCTTTTAGACTAATAAAAAAAGAAAAAAAAAAAGAAATCATAACCTGAAGATGCAAAAAGATATATGTGACATGCTTATATGCATATTTTGGAGTGATGCAGATTTGAAGGAACAACAACAAGAACAAAGACTGGGTCAAAGAACTGACTGAAACGGCGAACTTCTGCTCAAAACAGTAAACTTCTGCATCAAAATTTTTAAAAGAGACTGAGCAAAAGATGAAAAACATGTTTGTCAGAATGCATGAGCTCTGGTGGGGTGGGGGGCAAGGAAGGGGAATGGGCCTAGACTTGACTGGAAATTTTGTATGAAATGCTCAAAGCTTCAATAAAAATTGGCCTTAAAAATAAAATAAATAAATGTCGTGGGTACATATGCAGCTCACAGTGTAGAAACTTTACACACTGAAGTTGTGGATGTTTGTTGTCAATGGCTTCCACTTTCCATTTTTTTTTTTTTTTAACCAAACTGTGCAGAGAGCAGTTGCCGTGCTATAGATCAGCCATATTTGGAGGACATGGGTATTTATTTCCTTAATTTTTTTATTGAACTTTTGCATATTTCATGCAACCTTTCTTAATCAAATTTAGACCCATTTCCCCTTCCATGCTGCCACTCCTCAGAGCTCATGCATTCTGCCAAACATATCTTGAGTCTTTTTCTCCATTTTTAAAAGTTTTCAATGTAGAAGTTTACTGTTTGGGATAGAAGTTTACTGTTTCAGTCAGTTTTTGAACAAGCCTTTGCTGTTGTTGTTCCCTTTAATTCTATATTACTCCTAAATATGGATGTGTACAGTCCATACCTAAGCCAAAATTACAACGGCTGAAAATAAACTATAGGTTAATTCCAAAACATGTTTAGGGATTCACCTTTTAACAGTGAGTTGCATGCAGGTAAAAAAGAAATATTACTTTACATTCCTAAATTACATAGAAAGTTGATGTATGTTTCAGTGTACTTTTTTATAGTAGCATCAGGAATCATGCTTACTAAAAAAAGAAAAAAAAATACTTAGTTTGCCTCACCAAATAAGGATTTGGTGCTAGGATCCACAAATGAAGAACAACAAATCTTGTTTGTCTTTTTGGACTGTATTATTTCACTTAGCATAATGGCTTTGAGTTCCATCCATTTACCTGCAAATTTCATGATGTCATCTTTCTTTACCACTGCATAGAACTCCATTGTGTAGATGTACAACATTTTCTTTATCCACTTACCAATCGAGGGACACTTGGGTTTCTTCCACCTCTTCACTATTGTGAAGAGAGCTGCAATAAACATGGTTGAGCACATATCTCTACAATAGGATGAGTCTTGTGAGTATATACCCAGGAGTGGTATGACTGGATCAGGTGGTAGGCTCATTTTGAGTCTTTTAAAAGTTCCACGCTGCTTTCCATATGGGTTGCGGGAGTTTGCATTCCCACCAGCAGTAAATGAGTGTTCCCCTTTCACCCAACCTCTCCAGCATTTTTATGGGAGAATTATTAAGCCTAGTACAGCATTTCAGGAAGGGAAAAATTGGCACAGCTGCACCCATCACCATCAGGAAGTTTAACATTATCTCATTATCAGTCCTTGTCTTCAAAGGTTTCCGGAATTTTCCAGGTGCCGAGGCTACAAACACACACGCTTTCCTTCTCACTGTTCAATTCTGAAATCACAGAACCACTTCAGGTTTTGGAAAGCTGCAATCAATACCCTTTTCAATCTGCACTTTGAGTGAACACAATTTAGCGAGGGTACACAAGTAAAGCATTTTCTGATCCTAAAACAATAGGAACACAGAGCTATAATGCTGTATCTATGTCTCTGCTGGTACCCTGAAAGAGCAATTTAATTTTGCAGCCAGCCATGTGTAATTTGAGTGTGACACATTAACAAATGGATGGCTGGTCCATCTTCCTGGCTTTCTGTCAGGATTTGGTTCTCTTGATGCCTTTGGGCACATCAGAGGGAGTTTCAGACTGTTCAGAGCTGCCTCTGAAAAAATTAAAGGACATAAATGTGGACTGAGGACAGCATTGTGAGGCAAGAAAATTAATAGTCTCATGGAAAACAATGTGCAACAGAGTAACAAATCCTTCGGAAATTGACATTTTACTTAGTTCCTCAAACTATTTTAAGTATAATATAGAGTTTTAAATTATTGTTTACTGAACCTATTAAACATCTGCCTGAACTGAAAAAACAAATAAGTAAATCAAATGGAGCTCCAGACTGTAACATATAAAATAATTTCCATTTTATATGTTTTATATTTGCCATGGCAAGATTAGACCTGATACAATCAACCTGAGCTTTTTAGAGAGAAGTCACAAAATGTGTGAAAACCAGGACAGGCTTGGGGAAGAGGAGCATTGGAACTGGGATCCCATGCAGAAGGGAAACCTTTGCGGCCCATCTAGGCAGCCCATCTAGGCCACCATAGCTTCTCCTATGCTGACCCTACAAATTTGGGGGAAAAAGGAGGGAGCTGTAATTCACTGAGCCTTTCTGAGGCTGGAAAAGAACAAATCAAGATGAGGACCCAAGATGCAGCAGAGTGCACCTTGCTCACAGTGGTCAAGGGTCATCTCTAGGTCCCAGTAATTAAAGCATCTGTTGGAACTGGACCCAGTTGGCTCTAGTTCATCATTCATAATGCACACAGTGAACTTAATAGCCAGTTTTAGAGGCTATTGACTGCCATTTATAACATTTTAAAGCACTTCTAGATATTTCAACAATCTCCTTTCTGATTTGGTTCAGTGTAGGCACCGGAGCCATATTCCACTTAACTTGAGACTGATCATCTACAAGCTATACTGATTGGAATTGCTGAAAACAAAAGATCTTATAATTTTATGTAAGAGGGAATTTATTTTCATTTATGTATGCTGCAAATAGAAACAGAACATGCATCACATCTAGTAGTTGTAGCTGTACATCAGATCATGGTCGTCCATGAATTTTGTCTGCTTAAGTTTATGACTTTGGCAGCTTGACAAAAGGTATCATTAATGAAGTCTGCAAAAAGCAGCACAAAATACCTGAAAATGCAAACTGATTAAAAATCCTGGGATTAAATATTAAATGGACAGCATGCTACTGCTGCTCAAGATACTTGGCAAAAGAATGAATAATTTCATTGACTTTTTATGTGTAAACATGTGAGAAATGTGGAAGTTGATTCAGATTTGAAATTTGACAGCCATATGAAACTACTAGAGGACTTCATGGGAAAGAATATAAAAATACCTTTAAATAATTCTGTCCTCTATGCATTAAAACAGTCAGTCAGGTTATACTCAGAACACCAGCCTCAAACTAGGAATTTCAAACTGCTGTGCAATGGGCCCTGGTTGGTTTGGTTTGATTTACTGGTTAGTTATTTAGAATAGAGTCAAGGATTGGAACTAGTGAGTTAAATAAACCTGGATGCCTGATCTAGGTATTGTTAAAAATACACTGCCAGGTGTATTTTTAACAATACCCAGGTCCTCCAATGGTTCAGGAGAGAGCATAGAACCTGAAAATGATTAACCTATCTGGGGACTGCAGTGCGGGATCTGGAACTTCATGCTGAAAAATAATCTAAGAAATTTTAAATTATATTTATCAGAATAAATCTGTGGTGTACAAAATTATATGCCATATACAGATGAAGTACAATAAAACCTCAGCCAGAATGGCGCAAGCCACAGTGGATGGGAACTAAAGAGCCTACCATCCAGGAGGTGCCACTGCTCCCTGAAGAGTGTGTGGTTTAAAAATAATCACATCGGGCTGGAGGGATGGCCTAGCGGTTAAGAGCGACGACCGCTCTTGCAGAGGACCCGGGTTCGATCCCCAGCACCCACATGGCGGCTGAGAACCGTCTATGACTCCGGTTCCAGGAGAACTCCAGTTCCAGGGGAATCCGAGACCGTCTTCTGACCTCCGCGGCATCGCACGACACGGGTGCGCAGACTTGCATGCAGACAATACATTCATACACATAAAAATAAATAAATAAATAAAAATTAAAAAAAAATAATCACATCACAGGAAAGGGCATGCCTTAAACAACTTAGCGGGAATTTTACCTACTATTCCTTCATCTGGATTCTTTATTTACAAAACAGCTGCCTCATTCCCCTGCTTTGCCAGAGGAAGTCAGCCACATTTCTCACTGGAAAACAAAAGGAGGCCTGGAAGATTGCTTTAAATGCAGGTCAGTCAGAATCTACCTTCATCTTATGTGTGTGTTGGTTACTCAAAAGCCTGGGCAATTCTTATCCAGGTGACTTAATGAAATCAAACTTTATCATGTTTTGCTTTTATACTAAACAGTATCTCTAGTGAAATTTCTGATTTTCACTGGATTCTTGGGCTGTTCTCCTTACATATTGCTGCTTTATACCAAGCTGCTTTTTATGGGCAAAGATCATGTAATGACATAATGTAGAACACTAGAGATAATGTTTGAAAACTCTACACACACATATATATATATATATATATATATACCAGGGTCTCCCTAGTCCCAGCCTTCCTGGAACTCACTATGTTAGATTAGTCTAGCCTCCATCTTACAGAGGTTTTTCTGACACTGCTTCCTAAGGGCTGGTATTAAAGGTGTAAGCCACCATGTTGGACTTAAATCATATATTTAAAGTGTTTTTAAACTATTTATTTTTGTATACAAATGTCTTGCCTGAATTTATGTAAGCTGACCTATTTGTGCAATGCCCATGGAGGGCAGAAAAGGGCATGATCCTCCTGTAACTGGAGACAGGTATTAGACACCATATGCGTGCTGGTAACCAAACATGGGTCCTGTGCAGGAGCAGCTAGTGCTTTTAACAGCAGAACTGTCTCTCACATGCTTCATAATTCTCAAGTTCAAATATCCATATCATTTTACGCATATATTACATTTTCAAATAGTTTAAAAATTATGTATTATTTTTATTATTTTATGTGTATGAGTGAATTGCCTGCATGTTTGTAAGTGTATTCATGTTGCACAATGCCCTCAGAAGTCCAAAGAGGGCATCAGATGCCCTGGAACTGGAGTTACTGAAGGTTCTTAGCCACCATGTGGGTGCTGGGAATCCTCTACAAAAGCGGCCAGTGACTTAACTACTCAGTCATCTCACCAGACTCCACATAATGAACTTTTCCTTTTTTATTGTTTTGGTATTTTTGAGACAGAGGATCCCTTTAGTCCCAGCTGGCCTGGAGATTGCTATGTAGACCAGGCTGGCCTTGAACTCAGTGATCCACCTGCCTCTGCCCCTCAAGTGCTGGGATTAAAGTTGTGCACCACCATGCCTAGCTATATATTGAACTTTATGAATATATTATCCATTATCAGCACACTGGCTCTGTGAATTTGCAGTCATTCAATGCCAGATGACATCATTTTGTCATATGTCATACTGCCATGTGGTCTCATGCCTAGGATGTGTCCTTCTTTATTGATCTCTGTCTTCATCTTGCTCCATGTCTCTGTCTCTATCTCCTCACACTCTCTTCTATCTGCCTATATATTACCCTTTCCTTCTTACTTTCCACCTACATCAAGGCAACAAGTCTCATCTTTCTCTCACATGCAGAAATTCCATTAAGCACCGTCCATCTCTCAGTTTCCCAGTAGTAGAATCAAGCCAAAGGGAAGGAAAAACTTTTTTGTTGTTTAAAAATGGCTTCTAGATACTAAAATATCTGGTTTTGATGTCATTTTCTGATAATTTACAGCACCTGGAGATGCATCCCTAACTACGCAACAGACCAACCCTGTTAGAACAAAATATACTATTAAACTTATATGAGACAGATACATGCACAGTAGCTGTGACAATGTGTCCACTGACAGACTTGAAACAAAATGAATGTTTAGACAATATCTAGCTATGTATTGGCTCCAGGTTTATTTCTCTTTTGTTACTCTTTGGTTTTGTAACCCTCCAGAATAACAGTTACCCAAATAACTGGCCCACAGTTACCTAAATAAGTCAAGTTCCCAAACAAAATAATATTGGTTCATGCTTTTGTGTACCCCCAAATAATGTAAGCACTTTTAGACCATTTATGGAAAATGTGGGAGAGACCCCCACCCCCGTGGCTGAGACACCAAAACTCCCTAGTTCACAGCTTGAAGCAGCAGAGGATCATGCTTTGGAACCCTGCAAGAGGCCAAGAGCACCCCACTTCCTTCCTTACCTTCAAACTCCAAGCATCAGATTAAAGGTAGCCCCCAGGAAACCAACAGAAACAGAACTAGAATATTTTGAAGCAGGAGGTGAATCAGATTTAAAACAAAGAAAATTCTGACTAGAGTCCACGTTTTGGTGGTATATTTGCCTTGCTTCCCATCCACAGCTTCCATTCTTTTGGGCCTTGAATACAAAGTTTGTCCTCGAGCCCGGCTAACACACTTTCATAAAATTCAGGTTGTAGGTGCTAAAACTCGGTATTAAATATAATTCTCTGGCTTCTGATAATCTGAAACGTGAAAGAGCTTTTAAAAGGGAGGATTTGGAGAAAACTGACAATGTTTCTCTTGGGAAAACTAGCAACACTACTCTTCCTGTGGTGGTGTGGAGGGTGACCCCAGCAGAACAACCACCAGCTCTGAGGGCACTCAGAAGGGGCACCCTATCCAAAGGGGACTTCTACATGTGTATCCATTTCACATCTCGGCTAATTGCCCCTGACAGCTAAGGTGCAGAGCAGGAGGTTGATGCTGACTCATTTTGTTCTTGAAAATTCTGTCTGGAATTCTGAGCCAACAAGACCTGAACGGAGGTGAGCAGGGGTTGCCAGGAAGTTTCTCCCAAGCTGCGTGCATGTTTGGCCAGCTCTAAAAGTTGTCAGGTCAAGGCAAAGGTGGCACTCCAGGGGATAAACGATGAGCTTGGGTTTTAATGTTTCAGAAGAGGGGGCTGAACAAAATTCTACAGAGTTATATATAATGAATTCCCCTCCCCCCCCTTTTAATGTTCAAAATTCAGCACACATGATTTCACCAATCATTGCTTATATACTGGTAATTTTGAAGACAGGTGAGGACGCGGTGTTTATGTTCCTTACAAAATAAGATGATATCTAGCACTCTGCAAGAAGGATCTTGGATTTGTTTTGTTTAGAAATTTTATTTATATATTTGAAAGAAACTCTCTCTTGCCACTTAGTGAGTTTCTTTTTTCCACACAATAATGAAATGTTGGGCCTTTTCTGAGATTGTAAAAAATAAAAAAAAAATGTTCATTTTGATAAAGATCAATGGAAAGACAGAAACAAATTGGGAAAAAAAACCCAGACTTTGAGGCAATTTAGTTGAATTTAGAGTGGAATAAAAGAAAAAATTATTTTAGCTTTCCTTTTGAATTTTAACATTAATTTACTTTGCAGCACAAGCTCTTTCTGTAGTGATTATCTCAGGAAGGTTAGAAATGAGTAGACTAAATAAACAAAGCCTTCAAGATTTTTTTTCTAAGTGAGGGAGAATATTCAGAGATCCTCAGAAGTGGTAATGACTATGATAATTAATATTTCATCAGGGGCTCACTTCGTAAAACACAAATTTCAGGGGTATATAATTTAATTATCGATGAAATCAATAAAAGCTTGTTATTATCTTCATTTTGATAGTGAGAAAACTGAGACCCTAGGCACTAAAAAGCAATGCTGAGGAAAGAAACTTCAACACTAGAAAAGGATAACATGATTTAATTATTTCTTGATTATTGTCTGTTTTCCCAATTTTCTGTGACCTCTTCTGGTCCTGTTGGCTTTTGGTTTCTGTTTTACTAAATGCACATCCATATTATATTTTTAAAATTCTTCCTACACTTTGTGCCTAGTAGTCTAAGTGACATAATAAATCTGAGTTTATTATCCACTGGGATTTTATTGGCTTAAATATATGTTAAACTATAACTTAGTATGTTGATTTGAACCAGGTAAATAAGGAAATCAATGAATAAATGCATATTAAACTAATACCTCAATACTATGTTAAGCCCTGTTGATGTTTTCAAATATTCTATATTTTCCACAATCTAGGGCAAAATTCATTCTATAAAACATGATTTCCTATGGTTTTATGATATTGCCTGAATGGCCCAGAGTGTAACTCATCCTTGATTATCTATCTTAAAATATGTTCAATTCTTGAAATGTCTAAGAATCAAATCAAGTATCAGACACCCAAGGCAGTTTACAGCACATCTTACACCTTTAGTGAATAAATTCTTCTTACTAGAAAATTCTCTACTAAAATATCCTGTTTTTTGATCTTTTTTTTTTTTACTTTTGTTTTTCTCTACTAAGGACTTGGCTTGTATTTGTCTATAAATTACACTGCATTTTTGGTTTGAAGTTTCAAGAATAGCCCTAACAAATATGTCACATCTAGAAATGAAGAGTAATTGATTTTTGTTTTTCTCCTTTCTTCTAGGATGCTGTTCGCAACTGTTTATTTATCATTTAACTGCATTCAACTGAAAAGCAGTATTTTCCTGCTGAATATAGAAACTGAAACCATCAAAGATAAAGACAGAGCCATGATTTTAGTGCCTGGTAAAATCAAGTCTAGATTTATCTACTTCAAAACATACCATTTTTCAAAAGCTTGTTTAGCCCAGGAAATTCTCCACTATTAGTGGAGTCCAGTCATCCTTGTCCCTTGTGTGATGGTTATTTGGGAGAGGAAAAAAAAAAATTATTCCATGCCCCAAACACACTAATCCTATATTTGAATGACAGCCGGAATAATGCCTCACAAAAATATAATTTTATTAGCCGTTTTTTTTTGTTTGTTTGTTTGTTTTGAACAAGTGTATTTCTATATTTAGAATTTTAGTAGTAGATATGTATCTGTATATGTTTTGAGGGATTGGATGTCCAACTTTATGTCTGCTTAAATAGCTTAAGCATTCTCATCCATTTCCTTAAGTAGTTCCAATTTACAACCACTTCCCAAAACCAGGCCAGCTTTGAATTCATGCTGCCTCTGCCTTTTCCCTCGCACGCACAGTTACATTGTGTTACCTACTGAACACGTGATTTCCAGTCCTTTCTCCCTTCTTAGAAAATAACCCTACATAATTGATACATATATAACATATCATATGACTTCTTCAGGATAAATCTTGGTAAGTTGAAATGTTAGGTTAAAAAATTTATATCTTTTAAATACTGCCACATTTTTCTCTAATGCTTTTGTACTTAATGTTTATTGTCATCTACGCATTACCTATATTCTTCAGCAGCAACATCATTTCAGATAATTATACAGATCAAACAGATTAATTGTGGTATAATTTTATGTTTTCAATTATGAGACACAATAAGTGTATTTTCCAGTGTGGTTTTTATCAGGTTTCCATTGCTTGATTTTTCCTGACTTTACCATTTTTATTTTGACTTCATATTTTTCACATTTTGTTTATATTTTTTGATTCCTTAGAGCCAAATATATATTTTCTTACTTATATTCTTTATTGGTCCTTACTCTGTATGTTGGCTTGAATGAGAATGTCCTCCATAGGCTATAAGTATTTGAACACTTGGTACCCAGTCGGTGGGTCTGTTTTGAGAGATTTAAGAAGAGCGAGTCACTGGGGGCGGGCTTCCCTCTTACCCATTTCCAGTTTGTGTCTCTGTGCTTTCTGTGTCTGCTTGATGATGTGAGTGCCATTTTCTGTCCTGACCACTACCTGCCATGCCTCCCTGTCATGTGGACATTTATCCACCTGCAATAAAGTCCCATAAAATCTTCCTTCTGTAAGTTTCCTTGGTCATAAAGTTATCACTAATACAGTCTGCCAAGGATTCTCTAAAATAGACAACTTTTTGATATTTAATCTTTTTATAGTTCTTGTTGTTGCTTCTGCTTTCATCACTATGGCCAAACACTGAGGGAGAAATGATTTATTATATTTCACTGTTTCAGGTATTTCTGTTGTAATGCTTGGCTGTACTGATTCTGCAGACCTGGGTATGTAGAAGGGACTGGCAGTGGTGGTGGATGAGGAAAGATCTGGTCATCTCATGGCGAGCAAGAAGGAGAGAGAGAGGAACGTGGACCAGGTATGACCTTCCAAAGCAGCTCCAGTGACCTAGTTCTTCAAACTCAGCTCCAAGTCCTAAAGTTCCAGGACCAGCTAGAGACAAAACATGTAGACAGGAGCAGCTCTTCTTCAAACCACATCAGTTCTTATGCATGTCAATGTTATGATTTTATATCCTTTGAAAGATAAGCATAGTTTACTCTCTCATTCTATGTGCTTTTTATTTATTTTTTTGGTTACTTTCCATTTCTGCCATCCATTTTATTTTATTATATTTTATCAGAAAAAAATATTGTCTACTATGACTCTGTGTTAAATATTGATTTGTTTGTTTTCTTATGGCTTAATACATACTATATAATATTCAAGCTGCTTACCGAGAAGCACTATTTTCTGATTTTAGGATCAGAAATATAATATCTTCAGTAAAGTATACTTACTAATTCTAAATTACTTACTGTAGTTCCCCTTCTACTTAATTCATTTCAAAATTGAGTTTCAATACAAACATGTAACCCTAGGAATCAAGAGGCAGAACACATTCAAGGCCAACTAGATTCAAAGAAAGATGCCCTGATTCAAAACAAAAGATGTATTTTCATTCAAATATTTATTTTGCAAAGGTTTGTCTTCTTTTGCCCATGAGCATACATCCACAAGGTTCTGTAGAGCACAGCTGTGTGATACATATGTATGTGTGCTCATTTCTTACTAGGTTCTTAACCTTAAATTATGTTGATGCCAATGTTCCTCTATCCAACGACCTCTTTATTGAAAAGATGCTATTGCAGTCTCACTTAGCCCCACTGTACCACTTAAGCTGCCCCAGGTGCTCCTGAGTCATCATGCGTATGTGCATACTGCTGCTTTAGGTAAACGAAGTTAATTTTCTGTGCTCAAGACCTCTAGCCTGGGAAAGCCTTTACACAGTAGAATCATAGGATCTATTCCCAGGATCCTCCCTTGATCTAGCCCAGATTCACAAGTAAGGAATCTCTGCTGCACAGTTTATGGTTTCCCTGCTGAGTAGTCTGAAGGTTGTTCTGCCAATTGAGTTGTATTTTCAAAATTAATCAATTTTTTGACAGTAGAGAAGGGGTACCTACCATTCATTCTAACTGGACAAATCAGATGTCTATATTCTTCCCTCTAAATTTTTCAGTGCCTGTGTGCATTCTTGGATACGTTTCATTTTCATGTTTTGTAGACATTCCTGGCACAAGGTGTTTTAAAAGACAGAGCTAGTGTTCACAGTCCTTACTTGTAGCAATAACAACTGGAGGGCATCTTTATGGCATTTGTTATTTTTGTGCAGCCTGCACATGGAGTAACAAGTGTTAAGATGGAGGCAGCTGGTTGACAGTGTACAGATTTCTATTGCAGGTGAGAAGTTTGAAATGCAACTTATTCACTTGAGTAACCAAAAATAGGGTTAAACAATGATACTGAAGACAACTCTTGAATTTTCCTAAAATGTTGTTCTTAATTTTTGACTAGATCAAGAATCATTAGTGAATGATCGTGCCTCATATAGGAAATGGATTTCTTTGTGGCAGAGAAGTGGGGACAACAGGTTCTAAGCTCTTGTGAAGACAAGGCCTAGCTGGGTCTGTTGGCACCTGCCTCTGGTCCTAACACATTTGTGAGGTTGAAGCAGATGGATTACAAATTCAAGACCTACTTAAAGTATGGGGTGACCTCAAGGCCACGCTAGAAACAGCTGTCACAAAATTAATATTTTATAAAATTGGGGGAGGGGCCTGAGGATATAGTTTAGTGATAACATGCTGTCTAGCATGCATAAAACCCTAGGTTCAAGTCTGAACAACACAACCAAACCGAACCATATAAGCATTTACTCTCTTAGTCTACAGCTCATTTATTCCTCTATAGATTCTGAGTATGTTGAAGCTAAAAAAGATACTAAAACTCATTCTCCTCCTTTTTCTTCTGAATGTCAAATTATATACCAAGCCAGTATGTGACCAAAGACAAAGCCTAATATTCTCTAGGAGATTTTCATCCTTAGACATGCTAATAAACTTAGCTGCCAACATGTTTGCCTGTTTTACTTCAAGGAAACATTCCATGCCTGCAAAATGCTCTTCTGTTTCTACATATTTCTAAGTCAACAAATAACATTGCTTCATGTGGCAAAAAAAGGGAAAACACGCTTTGTCTACATAAGGTTGTTTATCAAGTATGTTTCAAAATATGTGTACATTGAAATCTTCCAAACAATATTTGGGAAGAAAGCTCAAAGTAAAACAGGCTGTTTCTGAGTGGACATGCAGACAAGGCTAAATTCTAGAGACCCTTTCTATCTCCATGCTGCTATGTCTTAAACAATATCCATGATATTTTACAAATCTATTGCGGTGCTATATTAAATCCATGGACCAACTGGACCATGTTTATCATTTTTAATATGAAGGTAGCATGTTTGTTGAACAGTGGGACTTTGAAGTGGTATCCATATCTAACCCTAAAATCAGTGAATATGACCTTGTTTGGAAGAAGGGCCATTTGTTGAAATTCTACCCAGGAGATGGCCATACACTTGTCATCTCAAATCCCCCATCCTTAGGTTCCTAAGACCTGCAAGAAATGCTATCTGGACCACAGTCCAGGGAAATCTACCACAGGTTACTCAGGCTTGCCTACAGATTGAATGGAAAAAACAAAACAACAACAACAAAAAACCTTACATGCCAAGTATAAGCTCCCTTCCCCCTTTAAAAGTCCAAAGTCCCTACATGGACTCAGTGACCTCTGCCCCTGGTTATGACATGTTGTGCAAGAGAGAGCCCCAGTTCCACGTGGTTCACATATATTGTCTCTAGCTCCTACCTTGACATGGCACTGGCAGCATCCCAGAGTTCAGCTTGGTTATCATGAGTATCAAAGCTAGAGGGATGGCAAGATCTCTACTTCCTCCCTTAAAGAGGAGGGAGCTCTTGAGCATGAGAAAAGTTTTGAAGTCAAATTTCTGTCCCTTTTAGAGGACTGCCTACCTTACAGGACTTCGTGGAAGTAATTCAATAAAAAATCTAGATAATATTACTTGTATTATACTGGTCAACTCTAGGTCCAACAATAAAGGACCTTATAAAATTAACACAGAAATGTACAATAGCAGAAAGAGAAGACAGATGAGGGCAGGTAAGGACTAGAAGTATGAGAGCACAGACAGAAATACCTCAATCTAAAGGGTTGGAAGGGGCATTTGGGTTGGTTCCAACTCTTCACTATTGTGAAAAGAGCTGCAATAAACATAGATGTGCATGTATCTTTGCAGTAGGATGAGTCTTGTGGATATATACCCAAAAGTGGTAGGGCTGAGGCAGGTGGTAGGCTCATTTTGAGTCTTTTAAGGGTTCTCCACACTGCTTTCCATAGTGTTTGTTTGAGTATACATTCCCACCAGCAGTGGATGAGTGTTGCCCTTTCCCCACAACCTCTCCAGTATTTGGTATTTTTTGGTTTTGTTTATCTTAGCTGGACTTATCTATGTGAGATGATATCTTAGAGTGGTTTTAATTTCCATTTCCTTAATTATTCATGATGTTGAACACTTTTTTTTAATTAATTTTTATTGATGCTTTGTGCATTTTGTACATCATCTTCCAATTCAGATCAGGCATATTTCCCTTTCCCTCCCCCCCCAACCCCACCCCATCCCAGATCATGTATTCTGCCGTAACTGTCTTGCATCTTTCTCTGCTTTTTTTTTTTTTTTCATTTATTTTTAAGATGTTTCTCAAGCCATCTTTACTTCCTCACTGGTGAAGTCTCTGTTCAGCTCTTTACTCCATTTTTAGAGTGAGTCATTTCTTTTTATGCTTCTTTGTTTTTTGAGTAGTTTTTACATTCTGGATGTTAATTCTCTGTCAGACGTATCACTAGTGAAGGTTTCCTCCTATTCTGTGGGTTTTCTCTTCACTTCCTTGATTGTTATATTTTGCTGTACAGAAGCTTTTGAGTTTTATGAGGTCCCACTTGCCAATTGTCAACCTTACTTCCTGTGTAGCTGCTGTCTGATTTAGAAAGTTTTTTCCTACTCCTATGTCTTGTAGGTTGCTGCCAACGTTTTCTTCTATTACCTTCAGATTTTCAAGTATCATGTTGAGGTCTTTGATCCACTTGGAGTTGATTTTTGTACAGGATGAGAGGTAGGGGTTTAATTTTATTCTTCTACATATGGTAATCCAGTTTTGTCAGCATCATTTGCTGAAGATGCTATCTTTCCTCCAAGGAGACTTTTTGGCCCCTTTATCAAATATGAGGTGGGTGAAATATTATGAACTCAAGTTTGGATTTTCAGTTTTGTTCCATTGGTCAATGAGTCTGTTTCTGTGCCAGTACCAGGCTGTATTTATGACTATAGGCCTGTGGTATTGCTTGAAGTCTGGTAAGGTGATCTCCCTGTATTGCATTTTTCATTCAGGGTTGCTTTATCTATTTGGGATCCTTTGTCTTTCCATATGAATTTAAGGACATTTTTTCTAAGTCTATGAAGAAACTCTTGGAGATTTTAATTGAGATTGCACTGAATCTGTATATTAATTTGGGTATAATGGACATTTTTACTATATTAATTCTTCCAATACATGAGCATGGGACATTGTGCTGGATAGCTTTAGTGTCAACTTGACACACCTGAATTGAGGGACCTTCAATTGGGGAATTGGCTCCATTGGACTGGCCTGTGGCCACGTCTGTGGAGTATTTTCTTGATTGTTGAGCAATGTGGGAGGGCCCAGCCCACTATGGGTGGTGCCACCCTGGGCAGGTTGTTGTGTACTATATAAGAGGTCAGGCTGGGCATAGGCCAGGGGAGCAAGCCAGTGAACGACATTCCTCCATGGCCTGTGCTTCAGCTCCTCCTGCCTCCAGGTTCCTGCCCTGAGTTCCTGCCTTGGGCTCCCTGAGTGATGAACTGTGACCTGTAAGCTGTAAGCTGAATAAAGTCTTTCCTCCCCAATTTGGTGTCAGTCAGAGTGTTTTGTCACAGCAATGGAAGACAAACTAGGGCAGACATTTTTCCATATTTTGATGTCATCTTCAATCTCCTTCTTTGGGGGTTTAAAATATTTGTAGTAGATATCTTTGGTGTCTTTGGTTAGGTTTATTCCCAGGTAGTTTATTTTTTTGAGGCCATTGTGAATGGGAAGTTCTCCTTATATTCCTTCTCCAGTTGCTTACTGTTGGTGTAAAGAAATGATACAGATTTTTCTACTTTAATTTTCTATCCTGCCACTTTACTGAAACAATTGTTCCTAGGAGTTTTCTGGTGGAGTTTTTAGCATCTCTCAGGTAAAGTATTGTATCATCTGCAAGCAGGGATAGTTTGACTTCCTCTTTTCCAAATAGTACTTCTTTCATTTCCCTCTCTTGCCTTATTGCCCTAGCAAGTGTTTCAAACACTATATTGAAGAGGAGTGGTGATAAGGGGCAGCCTTACCAGGTTCCATCCTTTAAGTGGAATGGTTCTAATTTTTTTCCATTTAGAATGATGTTGGTAGTGGGTTTGCTATATATGGTGTTGATGCTGTTGAGGAATGTTCCCTTTAAACCAACACCCTCTAGAACTTTAAACATGAAGGGATGCTGGATCTTTTCAAAGGCTTTTTCTGCATCAATTGAGATGATTATATGATTTTTGTCTTTCAGTCCATTTTTGTGTTTTATAATATTTATTGATTTACATATGTTGAAGTATCCCTGAATCTTTGGTATGAATTCAACTTGATCATGATGGGTGATCTTTGTGATGTGGGTCCATATGTGATTTGCAAGTATTTTGTTGAGAATTTTTGTTGGCTTCATAGAAGGAGTTTGGGAGATTTCCCTCTGTATCCTTCTGAATAGTTTGAGTAGTAATGATTGTAAGACCTCTTTAAATGTTTTATACAATTCTTCTGTAAAACTATCTGGGCCTGGGCTTTTTTGAGTTGGGAGGATTTTTTTATTAGGTCTTCAATTTTCTCAAATGTTATGGGTCTATTTACACTGTCAATCCCTTCTTGGTTAAGCTTTGTTGGTTCCCAGGATTTCAGATATTCATCCATTTCTCTTAGGTTTTCAAACCTATTAGAGTATAGATTTTTGAAGTATTCTCATGTGATTGTCTGGATATTTTCTTTATCCATTGTGATGTTTCCCTTTTCATCACAAATACTATTAATTTGGAATAGCTCTTTCTTTCTTTTGGTTAACTGGGCTAGAGGTCTGTCTATCTTGTTTATTTTTTTCAAAGAACCAGACTTTGGAGTCATTGATTTTTGTATTGTTTTCTTTGTTTCCATTTCATTGATTTCTGCTCTTATTTTTGTTATTTCTTCCTGTCTGTTGGGTTTAGGGTCCATTTGTTGTCTCTCAAGTGTTTTAACTGTAGTGTTAGATCATTTATGTGTTCCCTTTCTGTTTTTTTTTTTTTTTTTTTTTTTTTTTTTTTTTTTTTTTTAATGTGGGCATGACACTTAGGGCTATAAGTTTCTCTCTTAGGACTTCTTTTAAATTATGGCACAGGTTTTGTTGTGTTGTATTGTCTTTTTCCTTTAGTTCCCTGAATACTTTGATTTCATTCTTTATTTCATCCCTGGCCCACTCATTGTGTTGTTTAATCTCCATTTGTGCTTGTAGCTAGTCAGGCTTATTCTGATGTTAATATTGAGTTTTATTGCACTGTGGTCTGATAGAATGCATGAAATTATTACAATCCTTTTATATTTGTTGAGGTTTGGTTTGTGTCCCAGTACATGTTCAATTTTGGAGAATATTCTGTGGGGTGCTGAGTAGAATGTATATTGTGTCTGGTCTTTTGATGGGATATTTGGCAGATGTCTGTGAGATCCATTCATCTTATTGTATTGTTCAGTTCCAATGTTTCTCTGTTTCTTTTTTGTCCAGTTGATCTATCCAAGGGGCTCAGTGGGGTATTGAAGTCTCCCACTATTATTGTGTTGGGATTAATCTGTGTCTTGAGGACCTGCAGAGTTGTGTTTATATAGCTCTGTGCAGCTGAGTTTGATGCATAAATATTTAGGATTACGATGTCTTCCTGGTTAATTGTTCCTTTGGTAAACATGTAATGGGCATTTTGTCTCTTCTGATTGACTTTACTCTGAGGTCTATTTTGTCTGAAATTAAAATAGCAACTCTTGCTTTGCTTTTTGTACCATGTGCTTGGAATATTTTGTCTATCCTTTCACTTTGAGTTGGTGTCTGTCCTTGAGGGTGAGATGGGTTTCTTGTAGGTATCATCTAGATGGATTCTGTTTCCTGATCCAGTCTCCCAATCTATGTCTTTTGATTGGGGAGTTAAGTCAATTAATATTTAATGCATTATTGAGAGAAGTGTGTTGCTTCCTTTCAACTTATTCTTGGTTTGCATTCTTGGTGTAGGTTTGTATTTACAGTGTTATGCTTTTATTAGTTTCTCTCTTTAATTAGTTGGGGATACTTGCTCCTTTCCTTTGTTCTTTGAATTACTTTGAGTATTTTCTGCAGTGGTAGATTTTTGACATGTATTCTTTCATCCTGTTTATGTGATGAAAGATTTTTTTTCTCTTTCAACTACTATTGACATTTTTGCTGGGTATAGTAGTCTGAGTTGGTATCTAAAGTTGTTTAACACTGGGAATACTTTGGCCCATGTTCTTCTGGCTTTCAGAGTTTGCACTGAGAAGTCAACGATAATTTGCATGGGTTTCCCCTTGTATGTAATTTGTTTTTCTCTTGTGGTTTTCAGTATTTTGTCTTTGCTTTGAGCATCTAGTGTTTTAACTATGATATGATGTAGGGAGTTTCTTTTCAGTCTTGTCTATTTGGTGTCCTATATGCTTCTTGTATTTGTGTAGGTTTGACTTTTTTCAGTTTGGGAAATTTTTCTTTTATTATCCTGTTGAAGATCTGATCAATACGGTTGTCTTGGGATTCTTCTCCTTCTACCCCTACGATGCAGAGATTTGAACTTTTCACAGGATCCCGCATTTCCTGGTTATTCCGCTGTTGTGTTTTTTAATTTTTTTTCTTATTCTTCACTTGAACATTTTAGATGTTCCGTAGTGTTGCCCTGCAAGTCTGATATTCTATTTTCAGCTTCATCCATTCTGCTCCTGAGGCTTTCTGTCATCCTTTCCTGTTGATCGGATGAATGTTCCATTTTCTTTTTCATTTCATCCTGTGATTTCTTTAGTATTTCCATTTCCTTTTGGAGCTTGTCGTTCTCTACCTGTAGCTCCTTGCTTCCCTGGTCTCTTTCTTTCTTCATTTAAGCCTGGGTTCTTTCAGGGTTTCTATTTCCTTCCAGAGTTTGTCACCCTCTCCCTCTAGTTCTTTTTGGAGATTGTGTTTCTCTTCCTCTAGTTCTTTTCAGAGTTTGTCATTGTCTCCTTCTAGTTTTTTCCACTGTTTATCATTATTTCCTTCTAGATCCTTCCTGAGTTTTTCATTTTCTCCCCTTAGTTCTCTGATTTGTTCTTTATATTCTTTGATTTCTTTGAATATGCCCACAATTGTTTTTCTAAGGTCTGGGTCTTAGTTTCTTTCCAGAGAAATCTCATTGTAGGAGTCTTCTGTCAGACTGGTAGAGTTCAGCGCGGATTTATTATGAGCTTTTCCCATGTTGTTTATTTGTTGTGTCTTTGGCACGTGGATTTGTTTTGTTTGTTTGTTTGTTTGCTTGCTTTCTTGTGTTTTTGGATTAGGGTGTCTCAAGGTTAGCTGTACAGACTAGATTCACTAACACTATGCCTGCTAGATAATCTGCAACACAGTTCCCCCAGCTTGGAAGAAGGAGAGTACTCCTTTGGCCTGTGCTTGTACCCTGTTGACCTGCTGCACCCCTGTCTAGGTGCAACCATTCTGCAGTGCTCTCTGAGACCAGAGGTGAGAGGTTCTGGGCCCCAAAGCCCCAAAGCAGTTCCTTCTTACCAGGGGGCTACACTGTGCCCACACTGCAGTGCTCTCTGGAACCCAGGTGAGAGGTTCCAGGGGTGGGTCTAGGGCCCCAAATCCGCAAGGCAGTTCTTCCTTACCAAGGTGATGCACTGTGCCAACCTGTGGTGCTCTCATCAAAATAAAACAAACCAAACAAACAAACAAAAAATACCCCAAAACTCCTTCAGCCTAGCAAGTATTTATCACTCTCTGCATCTGGACTGCAGAAACAATGTGACCAGCTGCTTCAAGTCCCTACTGCTATGTCTTCCTTATCATTGTAGGCCCCCTTCCTATGTTAGCCAAAAATTAAGTCCTTTTTTCCTTATGTTCCCTTTCCTGGAGTTTTGGCACACCAATAAGACAAGTGACTGAAACACCTGATGGTTGGTTTGTACCTCATTACTGATAAATTTTACTGAAGTCAAATTTGTTTTCAGGATAGGATGTCCTTTATGTTCCCTTGAATCCAGACTTCTGAGAGACAAAACTTGTGAGAAAATAAATTTTCGTTTGTCTGTTTATCCAATTTGTGATCACTTTTCACAGTAGTTACAGGTAACTGGTACAGATGGTCAAGCTTACTTTTGTAGATGAATTTAATAGAAGTCACACAAGTAGCACCTCTGTTAGTAGAAGGACTAGAAAATGCAAAGACAGAACACAACAGATTTTATCAATCATTACTAGATAATTGGCTTTGCATTGCAGACCACTAAATGCAAAAAGTCATGCATTCGCTCAGATATTCTTTCATAAGTTTTGAGAATATTATAGAGAGATAGTGGTGAGAAAAAAGACAAAAAAATCCCTGCTTCCTGATTTTCAGCAATTTTTGCTCTAGAACATAGCATCGAATAATAATTTATCAAAATGGTATATTTGAACTTTAAAATGAGATTCTTTAAAAAGGTCATTAAAAGATATTAGCATATAAGAAAAATACTGTAAGTTAACCAAAAAAAGATATGACTCTTCTAAGTTCAAAAGGACTTCTGAAAGGCTAATCAGCTTAATGTGTATCCATGTTTCTCACAGTGCTCCATGTGCAAGCCATTGCATTATTTATTTCATCATTTTGTAATAAATTACCATGTCTTCAGAAAACCAAAATAGAAAAGGAATTAAAAAGAAGCAGCTGACAATTAAATGCTAAAAGAGATGAAAATAAATATTTAATGGTTTGGCTAGGTGTTAAGATATGGAGTTACTAGAAAATGTTGAAGTGAGAGTTTTTAAAGGGGTATTTTAAGCTTTTCTTTCTTTTTTCTTTGTGCCAAGTAACCTCAGGCAATCAACACTCAAGAGTTTTCATGATATGAACTGCTAGGCCATAACTTAGTGAACAGCACCTGGCAATTAGCAGCATGTGTTTCCTTTATACTTTCCATTTGTCCAGTGTCACAGGCTTACCTAGAGTCCTACCACTTATCATAATTTGGTACATTGGCACTAAGAAAGGGAATGGCATTTCTGTGTACATCAAGACTCAGATGATCAAGGACAGGCAAGAGCCAGGGAAGATATGTCATCCA
Source organism: Rhizomys pruinosus (assembly GCA_009823505.1). Classification (NCBI taxonomy): domain Eukaryota; kingdom Metazoa; phylum Chordata; class Mammalia; order Rodentia; family Spalacidae; genus Rhizomys; species Rhizomys pruinosus. Next base: position 452,523 of record VZQC01004335.1, read on the forward strand.
AAGCAGTGCTAAGTCTCAGATCTCAGAGGCACTCAGAAATACTTCCCACTCATTAACCTTTGACCATTTATTTTTATCAATCTTATATAGTAAGGTTCTTGATGTATGATCTTTTTGGAAGAGTTGAGTAATTGTGTATTGTACTCTACACTTACATTCTAGAAGATTCTTTTTAGTTGTATTATCTAAAAACATTATACATCAGAAAACTGAGAAACATCTTCTGTATGTTAATACATAATTCCTTGATATTTGCTGAAGAGAAATTCTATTCTTCCATCATTAGATGAAAAAGTTATCTTTCTTTGAAAATAGTTGCATACTATTTAACTTTTCATTGATGTTTATGCAGATATTGGGATGTTATCAGAGGAGTTTAGTTACATTACAGTAATGAATTTAGTTATAACCAGGCTGAGGATGAAGCTCAGTTGGTAGACTGACATTGAACTTGTAAGAAGCCTCTGGGTTCAGCTCCGAAGGCCAAATAAAACCAACCATAGTGGTGCATGCCTTTTGATCCCAGGATCTGGCAAGCAGAGGCTGAAAGATCAGAAACTGAAGGTCACCCTTGGTTATAAACCAAGCTGGGGGCCAGCCTGAGTGGCATGAGAACTTCTCTATAAAATAAATAAAAGTAGTTTGGCTATAACCTAACTCTGAAGAGTGAATTCTAGCTTGTCTCTGATGAATATGAAATCTGCACTATATCTCATTAGTGTGATAAACACAATCATTCATATAACCAAAACTAAAGAAATTTAAAAGTACTGGGGTATTTCAATGTCACCTTTTCCTTTACTTTGATATTAATTCTACTTAACAATAGTGATGATATTGGTATGGCACTATTACTGACCTGTGTGTTGGGCACTGTGTTCAGGAGGCTCCATGCCTTTCCTTTCATCATAATGACTTTGATAGGTACAAACTATTTCTGCATCATCTGTTCACTATTTGTTTTAAGCTCTAAGTTCCTGTCGTTAGACAAAAGCACTTTCTTAAACAAATATCTATTTGCTTATAAAAATCTGTTCATGTTACTATAATTTTATGTAATAATGGGAGCACTGTAACAGCACACTGTGTAGAAGGCGATGAAAACAAAAGCTTATAAAGTACCATGTAGACATATAGGGCTCATAACTTGGTTGATGCTCTTATTCCTTAACTATAATCAGGGAAATACAATTACTTACATACATTGAATGAAATAAACACATAGAAAATCTTATTTCATTTCTTACCTTAGGAACTGAAGTGCACCCTAATGATAAAGAGAAAGCAACCCTTGTATCTTGGTTCTCGTTATTCATTATCGACGCAGGATTTTTGCTATGTTTTCCTTTCATTTTCAATGTCCGTGTTGCACAGAAAGCTGTGATTTAAATGATCATCAGTATAATTGCCTGATTACATTTATCTGCTCAGAATCGCTTGCCATGGGTCTTTCAAGGATTTAGATTTTCAGGATATCTGCTAATATTTTTGTCATTTTTTACTGTATATTTAGAAACCATTGTTTGAATTTAGTTATAAATTACAGTATCCTAGTATAGACATATAGACTCTAAGGTTTATAAATTATAAAATAATTTATATTTTAGATTTTAGATTTATATTTTAATAAAAACATCTGTTGGATTGGGGGGTATGATGCTTAATAAAAATGAAACAAGGGGCATTGAAGAAATGGCTCAGGGGTTAAGAGCACCAACTGCTCTTACAGAGAACCCTTCTTCAATTCCCAGCACCCACATGGCAGCTAACACCTGTCCAGAACTCCAGGTCCAGTGGATCTGACACCATGTTCTGACCATTGGAAAACAAGGGTACTCTTACATACATGTAAGCAATATACTCATACACATAAAATAAAAATAACAAATAGAAATTTAAATAAAGGAGAAAATGCTCAAAGTGCATTACATATATTAATATTTTATATGTAAATTTTGATGCATACATATGTGATCATGTATATCATAATCCTAAATTTTCATATAAAACAAATAATTAGCATTGTTTCTTCAGTAATTTTGAAGTCAGTTTCCTTTGGTCTTTAAATTGTAGACTACAGAGGCTAAGCTATTAATCTCATTTAAACCATCTTAATTAGCTCTTTCTATAAAGGTAAGATACTGAAAACAAATAAAGCATATCATGTGCTCAGCAAGGTACCATGGTGGTTAACTGTAGGACAGAACCTCGGGCAACAAATCAGCTTGGGAAAGATGCCCAACTTGGGAAATCCTCTCCACACCAACTCTAAGAAAAATAAACACTAGGCTTAATTAATTGATTTCTATGTGACAAGTCCATTGTTAAATGGCTAGCTTCTTTTATCTCAAAGAACTCCTGTAACAAAAAGTATCACAGCGACTCAGGGGACAATGAAGAAACTATTTGTCAAGAAGGATTTAGATGAGAGTGGTAATATGGATACAGCAGATGAAGGCAAGGTAGGGGATTCAGACCAGTGAAGGGGGATGGTTTCCACTTAGTTCTGCTTTCAGGTAAATGAATGTGGTGCTTCTAAAGATAAATCAGTTCTTTTGAGATCTCCTGTAATTAAAAAGAATCCAGTGACATGTTCATCACAAAATGGCAGAAACTTAAGCCTGCTTATTATGAGAAAATGACATTCTGAAGAGAGAGGGCAATAAATGAAGTCAAATAACAACTGCCTCACTCCACAACTTTTAGGAAAGAAAGATGAAAAATTCAAATTTATTCTAAGAAGTTTAAACATCTGAAAAATTCCTGTAGATATGCTTTTACTCATGGTATGTGTAAGTAGCAGATAGTGAACTATAGCTGGGGGAAGGGATAGCCCAAATAAAAGAGGAAACCATGTTGTGGCAATGTATATGATTGATAGTAAAGATGCCTGCTTACTGCTCTGATGAATAGATTAAAGAGAGCTAGTGTGTATGACTGTGTGTTTGTCTATAATGGTAATACTGGAAGCAGCCATGAAGTCATGTGTGAAGGAGCATGTATTAAGAGACAGGGAAGGAAGCAACCAGAAAAGCATGTAAACAAAGTTTGGAAGGGGAGGAGCTGGAGAGATGGCTCAACAGTTAAGAGTACTGGCTGCTCTTGGGGAGGACTGAGGTTTGGTTCCCAGCATGAACACTGGGGCTAACGACCATCCATAACTCCAGTTCCAGGGAACCTGATGCCTTCTTCTTATCTCCATGGACATTGCATGATGCAGATGCACTTAGTTACATGCAGACAATATACTATTACACACAAAATAAAAAACAAAATAAATATAAAAGATTGAAAATATTTGCATAGGAGGAAATCAAGAAAGCTAAAATGTCAAATTCGAGACCAATAACATGAAGCAAAACTTTAAATCCTGTTGCATATTGCTTTTTTCCCTTTTGTGTCACACATTTAAATAGACACTGATTAATTTAACAGGTACTTAAAGAGGGTACTTTCTTTGAGTCCTTATGTGTTAAGCTTCTATAAATGTTTTACACAGTCAAAAATATTATTAGGTGCTATTGGTCTCAGCTGAATGAGATCTGGCTTTTTCTGATCTATAGTTCAAAACAGGCAAACATAAAAAGAAATATAAGTAGAAAACATATTATCACCCTGAGAATTTTCTGTAAGTACTAACAGAATTTGAATTGGTCCATCATAAAAAAGAATGTTGTTGACTCAAAACCTCAAACAGAGTCAAAAGACTACAGTTCCTCTGCCTAGAGTTATAAACTATCACATTACATACTCCCTAAAACTTTTCTGGAGAAAGCCAGGCACATGCATCAAATGACATGTTTTCCGGATTAAAGCTCCAATCAAACTTGTTTTTAAGGCAGTTCTTTAAAAATAAATACTTCTGTAGAAAATTTAAAAATGATTTAATATTTTTCTTCATAATAATCTACTCATTTTCTTTGACTATGAGATTACTTCCTTGCTAATGGCTAACTCTCAGTTTTGGAGAACACTTTGCAAGCTGATATGGAAGAGCATCCATAGAGGGTCCAACTCCAGCTTTAAGTCCTCTTAACCACAGCAATGACCAGCACAGCAAACTACATAGGGGCAATAGTGGCACTTTTATCTTGGGGGTAATAAACAGCTGCCTAATTGGACTCTAAGCCCACTCAATGGGAGAAAACTCATGTCTGGAGTTGTAAACATAGCCAAATACTCATGACTGGAGGTCATGAATCTTAAAGAAAACCACAAGACTGTCACATTCCTCAACAAATGTAATTTCTTACTATGTGCTAAATATGAATCCTTATATTTCAAAAAAGTATTCCAATCACCACTTATCAAAGAAGCTTCTTTTTCAAGAGATGGAGACTCTTATAGGGTTCCACCACTGATCACACACATAGATTAAGTGTTGGTGAATTGCCCAACTCTAAATGACACATCTTCAGTTGAACCTCTATATCTATGGCTCAGAGAACACAGTGGAACAGGAGTAGAGAGAATACTAATGCATCCCTCAATCTATATAAACCAAGCCCCCTCATGCAACAGAGGGTCATGAACACAAAGGGTCATAAATGGCCAAAGAATAGAGAATAAGAGTCTGCAAGGTATGGATCCTTGGATATAACTCCCATATTAAACATGACCCACCAGGACTCTGGGACCATCACATAAAAGAGGGTGCAAAGGTTGTAAGAGCCAGGGGAGGAGGTGACCATATTAAATTCATGTTTTACAGAGCCGGGTGTGGTGGCGCACACCTTTAATCCTAGCACTTGGGAAGCAGAGGCAGGTGGATCTTTATGAGTTCAAGGCCAGCCTGGTCTACAACATGAGTTCCAGGATAGCTGGGGCTACAGGGAGACCCTGGCTCGAAAAGACCAAAAAAAACACATCACGTTTTACAGGCTCCTAAGATCTTACTCATATGTACTTATGAGCAATGTAAGGCTGACAGCATGCACAAAACTCATGAAAAGTCAAGAGGACAAAAATGCAACATAGAACTGTAGAAATACGCAAAAGGCCTCAATTTTAGCCTAAGAACTATTGGGAAGCTGATTACTGCTTGATGAGTAGGAGCTGATCTTTAAGAGAGTGACTCTAGATAGGCTGACTAGCAGGGGATCTGGGGACACTAACTTGACTTAATAGGCCTTAAAATAAATGACGGAATGCATGAAATGAGGTGAGGTGTCTATGGGAGGGAGCCAATGGGGAAGGAAGCATAAAGATGATTCAAATGTGTATGGAATACACAAAAATTAGTAAAATTCATAACAAAATTTAGTATGTTTCTTTGCTTTTCTAAGATATCCTTGGAAACATCCTTCAAGAAGCTCATCTTGATTCTGGTTGAGAATTGGGCTCTGGCCAGACCTCCTGAATCCAAAGTCTTAGTTCACCACTTCCTACTTATGTGACTAAATGTGTTGACCTTATCGTTTTTTTGTCTCAGTTTACCAAATTCAGAAAAAAAGTAGTCCTGATAGCATGCCAATAGGAAATGAAACAGATGGGGCACTTCAACCGTACCAGGCACAAAGAACTCAGCAAGCAAGAGCTCTTGTTGTTTTGGTAATTAACCTGAATTGATACTTGATGCAGATTTCTGTCTTTTGCCAGTGGGACCTGGAGACACAGCTGTTGCTTCCATATTCCAGAGAATTTCATCTCTGTAGTTCTTCTCTGTTTGCTGATTCTTTCTCTTGAGAAGTCTGCTTTATTAAGTACACTGTGTTCATTTGTACCACACACCATCCTCAGGACGTACCTAGTGCTGAACACCTGTAGTGAAGCCTTGATGAGTTTGAGGAGGGGAAGAGTTGTGAGATGAGAGGTTGTCTCCCACTTTAGAAAACACCACAACGTTTTGGAAATGTGCCTGTCATTTGCAGAGAGAAGAAGTGTTTTTACCCATGGGAAGAAGAAACATGGAGCTCTTGCTTTGTACTATTTTTATACAATGCACCAAATATTGGTGAACAAAATTATTGATCACTCAAAATTTTTATTTCCATGGAACACCTAAGTGTAGTGTTTCTATTGCTTTGGTTCAGTTTCTCCTCCAGCCCAAAATATAAATCAACAGAGAGACAAACAAACAGGTGAAGAGTGCTCTTAAAAATATTGATCTGTTCAAACAAAATTTCCATATTCACAATGCCTAAAACAAGTTCTTCAGCAGTTGTAATGTATGGATAATACCTTCCAAGACTTGATCAATTAGGATTTCTGTGTGTTTTCTTCCTTTCAGTCAATTTGCCTTCATTTGAGGAAAACATCCTAACTTTTCCTAACTATATTTTTTTCAAATATGTACAAAACATATGCCAAATCAGTTTCTTCATGCTCATGTGACTGCCTTCCTCCAGCCTAGGCAGAATTATCTCTTATTAATGCTGTGGCAGAGAGCTGTCTTAGCCTTCTTCAAATGTTTGTACTCTCATCTTTAACAAGGATGACAATGAAATATTTGAACACAAACCTAACTTTGCCAACCTGCTGCTTAGAATTCTTTCTAAATTCATCTTGTACGTTCCCTGTGGTCTTCCATCTACAAAAACCTCATGACTTCACAGTCTGAACACATGCTTTTACTTTTATTGGCAAATTGTTTGAATGGCATCTGCTCTCCATAATCTTCCATCAATTGTGACAATTCTTGCTGTATTTTATAATCAATAATGACTAATTTTCAGGTTCTGTGTTTTTCTAACCTATAAATTTCCATACAGCCATATCACAATCTTTACCAAATAATTCCATACATTATTATTAGAATCAACCTCTAATCCAAAAAGATCGTGAAAGTAGCAAAAGCAAACAGCATTTGTTTTGTCTATTGATTTTTTGGAGACAGTCGCCCTGTAGCCCCAGCTGGCCTGGAAGGAACTCAGTATGTAAACCAGGCTGGTCCCAATTTTGCAGTGACCAACCTGCTTCTGCCTCCAAAATGGATAATTTTATGTACTGTATTTAGATTATATTCATTCCTCTGCTTAATTATTCCAGATCCTGGCCCACCTCCCTTCAAGAGCCTACTTCATGTTCCCTTTTTAAATGTAAAACTCATTGATTCCAATCTGTGCTATCGTATACTTCTGGGTGCGGGGCCATCCACTGGAGTGTGGTCAGCTTACCATGGATCACATTCTTAAACAAAACTGACTTTCCCTCTCCCTAGAAACCATCAAGTGGCTATAGCCCCTCATTTAGGAGTGGGGGCTCATGAACCAACTTTCACTCCAAGCTAGAGTGTTAACTGGCTTTATCTTGTACAGTTCTTATGAATGTAATCACAATTGTTGTGATTTCATAGGAACAGAGTTCCTATTATGTCTAGAAGACACAATTTTGCTCCAGTCCTCCCTAACTGCTTCTTCTTAAAATCTTTTTGCATTTCTTCCAAGATGATCCCTGGATCTTGAAGAGAGAGAGAGAGAGAGAGAGAGAGAGAGAGAGAGAGAGAGAGAGAGAATGATATAGATGTCTCATTTGTGATTGAACAATCTACTGACTCCTTTTCTCTTCAGTTTAACTAGTTTTGAGTTTCTGCATTAATCACAATATCAGCATCCACTGAACAAAGAAATGATGGTAATGAGGTCTGAGGGCTGCACTATTGTATGGGTAGAGAGTTATAAAACAGAAGGAAGAATGATACTATGTTTTTTTTTTTTTTTTTTTTTATCTTTTCAAGACAGGGTCTCCCTGGAGCCACAGCTGGCCTGGAACTGTCTTTGTAGACCAGGCTGGCCTTGAATTCAAAAGGATCCGCCTGCCTCTGCCTCCCAAGTGCTAGGATTAAAGGCATGTGCCACCACACCCGGCCTGATACTATGTTCATTTAAGAAATATTAGTAGTAGGTTCATTTGTAGGTCCTGTGAGCACCCAAATCTAGTCCTTGGCCAGATTTGCAGTAGCAGACTCATGTTTCTTCCTGTGAAGCAGGCTTTAAATCCAGTCAGAAATTTGTTGGTCGCTCCCATAATATCTGTTCCCCTATTGAAACAGCTTTTATCATAAGCTTCAAGAATTCTTTTTCAGCTTAACATCATTGAATTCAAATATTCATGAAATTCATTTTGTATATGGATGGGAGGAGGGAAGAAAATTAAACATAGCGTTGCCATAAAAATTTTTATTTTTTCTTCTTTTTTTTTTTGTCTTTTTGAGATGGAGTTTCCTTGTAGCTCTGGCTCTCCTGGAACTGTCTTTGTTCCTGTAGACCAGGCTGGCCTTGAACTCAAAAAGATCTGCCTGCCTCTGCCTCCCAAGTGCTAGGATTAAAGGCATGCTAAGTAATCTTGTTTTTAAAATATTTATGCCGGGCGTGGTGACACACTCCTTTAATCCCAGCACTTGGGAGGCAGAGGCAAACATATCTCTGTGAGTTCAAGGCCAGCCTGGTCTACAGAGTGAGTTCCAGGCCAGCTGGGGCTACAGGGAGACCCTGTCTGAAAAAGACCAAAAAAATTATTGTTTATTATTTTTATTTTATGTGTATAAGTGTATTGCCTATATGAATGTTAAGAGCACTTGTGTCATGCAATGCCTATGGAGGTCACAAGAAGGAGTTGGATCCCCTAGAACTGGAGTTGGGGACAGTTGTTAGGTGCCATGTGGGTGCTGGGAACCAAACCGGGTCCTCTGCAAGAGCAGACCATGTTATTTAACCACTGAGCCACCTCTGCAACCCCATGCCCTTGCTTTTATTAATTAAAGAGGCCCCAAACAATTTTCTTGCTTGAAAAGGCATTTTGTAAAATAATTCAACAATGCTCAACTTCTAATATTACACAGTTGCTGATTTTTCTCATGTATACTGACCCTTTATTTACTCAATTTTGTTTTGTGAAATTAGACATTGATAAGATGCCTCAATGAGTATTTCCCTATACTATGATAATGCTATTCCTCTCTAGTATCCTCATACTCATAAAAGAGTCACCACCTTATATCTCTTAATTGCTATGAATGGAAGAAATATTTGAGCTAAAGCATTGTGTATTGAATGCTAAAAATAGAAGTAGATGCTTTTGTGAACTGTCTTCATAATGAAACACAGATATAATATTAAAGATTAGCTCTTCCTTTCAAATATTTAATGTGGCAGCATTTGAAAATGAATTCCAAATTGTTAAAAATTAAATCCTAAAAGTCTTGCATTGTTTTAAGGGTGTGTATTCAGATCCTGAACATGTATGTTGATATGATTGAGATTTATTTTATTCTTCTTGGGTCATCCTTATGCTGTGCCTATACACAATATCACTACATTTTATGGTTTTATAAAGCCATTTATTTGCAAATGACAGGCAGACAATTCTTTTCCTGAGTTAGCATTATTAAACTATGGCATTTACTCTTCAGTTGGTTCTCAATATTGCCTCACTCTATGCTGCCCTCTTCTTGCTGGGAGATGTGAGTAGCTCTTACCTTCATAAGAGCCTCAGCATTCCAAAAGCATTTTAGAATCACCAGACAAATGCACACTATGGGACAATCATTTAGCCTGTTTGCATTCTCTGATTTTCACTTATAAAATGAGAATTAGGGCTGGAGAGATTGCTCAGCAGTTAAGAGCACCAATTGCTTTTTCAGAGGACCTGGGTTCAATTCCTAGCACACACATCATGGCTAAGAACCATCTTTAAGGCCAGGCATGGTGGCACAAACCTTTAATCCTAGCACTCAGGAGGCAGAGACAGGTGGATCTCTGTGAGTTCAAGGACAGCCTGGTCTACAGAGTGAGTTCCAGGCCAGCTGGGATTATAGGGAGGCCCTGTCTCAAAAGACAAAATAAAATAAAATAAAATGAGAATTAAATGTCCATTCTCTACATACCTAAAAGATAAAATTGGGTAACATGCTTGAAAGCACTTGGGAAATGGCCTTACAAAGCATGATACTCTATTCTAAATAATCTAAACATACAATCTGTTTACAGAATATGTTAAGAGCTGAAATTTTGAAGCTAATTCCTGGATTTCCAGATATTGAGAAGGCTAAGACAGGAGGGTCACTTGAAGACAATGGTTTAATACCAGTCTACATAATATAACATTGACCTACCTGATCATGAAAAGGTTAAAAATTGTCATTTTGCTAAAAACTCCATGAGAAAACTTTTAGAAACTATCAAAAGTTTCAGTAAAGTGGCCAGATACAAAATAAACCTAGAAAAATCAGTAGCCTTCCTTTACACCAACAATAAGTGACTGGAGAAGGAATATAAGGAGACCTTCCCAATCACAATAGCGTCAAAAAATTGACATCAAATGATGGAAAGACCTCCCATGCTCATGGGTTGGAAAAATAAATATAGTGAAAATGTCCATTCTACCCAAATTAATATACAGATTCAATGCAATCCCAATAAAAATCCCCATGAGCTTTTTTACAGACTTAGAAAAAAAATCCTTAAATTCATATGGAAAAACAGCTAAAGCAACCCTGAGTGGAAAGTGCAATACTGGGGGGACTACATTACGTGACTTCAAGTTATATTACAGGGCTATAGTCATAAAGACAGCCTGGTACTGGCAAAAAAAGCAGAACCATTGACTAATGGAACAAAATTGAAGATCTGATCTTGAGCTCATATAACTTCAGCCACCTCATATTTGACAAAGGCACCAAAAAAGTGCAATGGAGGAAAGATAGCAGCTTCAGCAAATTGTGTTGGCAAAACTGGATCACTATTTGTAGAACAAAATTAAACTCCTACCTCTCACCCTGTACAAAAATCAACTCCAAGTGGATCAAAGATTTTAACCTAAAACCTGAAACTCTGAAGGTGACAGAAGAAAAAGTCAGCAGCAACCTACAAGACATAAGTGTAGGAAAAGGCTTTCTAAATCAAACAGCAGCTGCACAGGAAATAAGGACAACAGCTGACAAGTGGGACCTCATCAAACTCAAAAGCTTTTGTACAGCTAAAGAAACAATAATGGAAATGAAGAGAAAACTCACAGAGTGGGAGGAAACCTTCACTACTGATACATCTGACAAAGCATTAACATCCAGAATATATAAGCTACTTAAAAAACAAAGAAGAAAACAAATGACCTACTCAAAAGATGGAGTAAAGAGCTGAACAGAGACTTTACCAGTAAGGAAGTAAAGATGGCTGAGAAACATCTTAAAAAGTGTTCAACATCATTAATAATTAAGGAAATGCAAATTAAAACCACACTAAGGTATCATCTCACTCCAATAAGACTAGCCAAGATCAAGAAAACAAAAGACACCAAATGCTGGAGAGGTTGTGGGGAAAGGGGAACACTCATCCACTGCTGTTGGGAATGTAAAGTGGTACAACTACTGTGGAAAGCAGTGTAGAGAACCCTTAAAAAACTCAAAATGAGGGGCTGGAGAGATAGCCTAGTGATTAAGAGCACCTACTGCTCTTGCAGAGGACCCAGGTTCAATCCCTGGCACCCACATGGCGGCTAAGAACCATCTGTAACTCCAGTTCCAGGAGAACTCCAGTTCCAGGGGAATCCGACACCCTCTTCTGACCTCTGTAGCATTGCATGACACGGGTGCACAAACCTACAAGCAGACAGTACATTCATACACATAATAAAAATTAAATTAAAAAAAAAAAACTCAAAATGAGCCTACCACCTGACCCAGCCATACCTCTCCTGGGTATATACCCACAAGAGGCATCCTACCACAAAGATACATGCAAAGCTATGTTTATTGCAGCCCTCTTCACAATAGCAAAGAGCTGGATCCAACCCAAATGCCCCTCAACTAATGACTGGATAACAAAAATGTGGTACATCTACACAATGGAGTCCTATGCAGCAGTAAAGAAAGATGTCATCATGAGCTTTGCTGGTAAATGGATGGAACTCGAAGCCATTATGCTAAGTGAAGTAACACAGTCCCACGGAAAAAAACAAAAAAACAAAAAAACAAAAAATAAAGTGACTAATGATTTCCTTCATTTGTGGATGCTAACACCAAATCACCAGTTGGCAGGCAAACTGAGCAACTTTATTATTATATATCATTGTATCTGAAAGCAACTGTGCTTTTCCAATATGAATCTCTTAATGGGCTCTAGAATTGTCCTACCACTTATATTCACTGATTTTAATTACCTTATATGGATGGAAGAGATGTAGTCATATTCTAAAAAAAAAAAAAGAATGTAAAGTTACACATCTTTATACCTGCATGCAACTTTACTGTTAAAATGTGAATCTCTAAATGTGTTTAGGAATCAACCTATAGTTTATTTTCAGAATTTGTAATTTTGACTTATGTGTGGAGTGTATATATACATATTTTGGAATAATATAAAATAAAATAATTATTTAAAAAGATTATATTTAACAGTTAAAATATTTTGTAAAATAACATTTTCTCTTTTTATTGATACATGCTACAACAATTCATAATTTATCCTTTTGTAATCCTATGATGTGTGCTGTCATATAGGAATATTAATATTCATATTCTAAAAAAAGGGGAGAGAATGTAAAGTTATACTTCTTTTTAACTGCATGCAACTTTACTGTTAAAATATGAATCTCTGCATGACATGGGTGCACCAACCTACATGCAGACTGTACACTCATACACATAAAAATAATAAATAAATAAATAAATAAATAAAATTAAAAAATATGAATCTCTAAATGTGCTTTGGAATTAACCTATAGGTTATTTTCAGATTTTGTAATTTTGATTTATGTGTGGAATGTATATTTTGGAATAATATAAAATAAATTGGAACAAAAAAGAGAGTGAGAAAAACCTACTCAAAGAACTGACCAAAACAGTAAACCTGTGCACCTAAAAGATTATAAAAGACTTAGAAAAAGATGAAAAACAGGACTTGTTTATGACAGAATCCATGAGCTCTGATGGGGGGTGGGGTGGAATGAGGGGTGGGCATGGATGGGGGAATGAGTCTAAATTTGATTAAGAAATGTATGAAATGCACTCAATAAAAACTAAACAAACAGAAAAAAATGTCATTTTATTGTTTTAGTATATTTTATTTATATATTGTAAAAATGTTTAATAACTAATGAGTATAATTTTAAATATATTAAGGGGCACTTTTTAACTTTTAATGTTAGACATTAAAAATCCATCTGAGGCCAGACTGGAAATTATAGATGACCATCTGTGATTTATAGAGGATCATAATATGGGTAGAGACAGCTAAGAAGAAACAATTCTTTACAGGTTGAGAAAAAAGACCAAATGGCTAGAGGGATGCCCCAGCCCATAAATGTTTTAAGTAGTAAAAATTAAATCTTTTGAAAATATATATTTTATAAAAAACCAGATAATCATGGCAGAGGAGTCTTCATACAAACCAGTGAACATTTTTTAAAAATATTTTATTTATTATTTTAAAAAAATATTTGAGATTTTATGAATTTCATATAGCAGAATATGATGAAATTTAGAATCCTTCCCTCGTCTGCAGATCCCATCCCCAATCCATCAGATTTCATGCAGTCTGTCATATATGTTAAGTCCTATCTGGACAGACATGAACTCAGATGTCCATTGCTGTATCCACTGGAATTGCCCTATCTAGAGTCACTTAATTTAAAGAAGATCTATCCTCCCTCACCCAACAGCAATGTCAATAGTTCCTTGGCTAAGGTTGAGGCCTATTGCCCATTTCCCTTTTTCTATGATGAGTTTTTGTCTGATTGAGTCAGTATGGGTCTTGTGCATGTTCATATGAGTAAGTTGCCAGTGGCTTGAGAGCCTCTGTTTCCTTATGTTCATACACCAACCTTGTGATATAACCCCCCCTCAGCAATAGTCCCTGAGCCATGGGTTGGTATTTTTAATAGCAGTCCTATCTAGGGACACATATACTGTAGTCTCTTTTTCTCTAAAACATAGCCAGTTGTGGCCTTCTGTATACATCACCCTCTGTTGTATGGGGAAATTTCACTAGTGAGGTTTGAGGGATGAATACTAATCCAACCCTTCCCCCTGTTCTACTATATTCCATGAGCTTCCACTGAAGATGTGTCATTTAAGGGTGGACATCTCTCAGACATATATTCCCAGTGTGAAGCAGTTATGGAAATCTGTAATATCCTCCATCTGTTGAAAACAGAAGCTTCTTTGATGAATGTTGTATGGTACACCTGTCTGTAAATATAACAGTCCATATAGCAGCTTCAGAGTTTGAGGTTTCCTATAGAGATTTTGACTCATTCGGAGTTGACTTTTTGCAGGGAGAAAGATAGGGTCCAATTTCGTTGTACTACAGGTGGAGATCCAGTTTTGCTAGTACCACTTGTTAAAGATGCCGTCCGTGCTCCTTTTTGTGCTCTTGGCACCATAGTCGTTGTCAAATATCACGTGTCTGAGATTCCATGCACTTATGCTGGATCTTTCTTGTCATTCCATCAATTGACATGCCCATTTTTTTGTGACAGTACCATGCTTTCTCTTATGACTATGGCTCTGTAATATAGTTTGAGATCTGGTATGATACACCCACCAGCATTTCTCATTTAGGTCAAAATGTCTTTTGCTATCCAGGGACCTTGTGATTCTGTAAGAATGTTAGGATATTTTTTATACTTCTACAAAGAATGTCATGGGGATTTTGATTGGCATAGCATTGACTCTATAGATTGCTTTTGGTAGGATCACCGTTTTCACGTTGCCATATAAATTCTGCAATGCATGAACACGATAGTTTCTTCCATCTCCTGGTGTCTTTTTGTATCTCTTTGAAGATTTAAATTTTTCACTGTAGAGATCTTTAATGCCTATGATTAGGTTTATTCTTATTTATTTTTCAAGTCTATTGTGAATAGAAAGGTTTCATGAATGCTTTTTCTGGTTCTTGTTACTGGTATATAGAAAGGATATGAATTTTTAAAAATATTTTATTTATTTATTTATTTATGTGTATGAATGTACTGTCTGCATGTAGGTCTATGCACCCGTGTTGTGCAATGCCGCGGAGGTCAGAAGAGGGTGTCGGATTCCCCTGGAACTGGAGTTCTCCTGGAATTGGAGTTACAGACAGTTCTCGGCCGCTATGTGGGTGCTGGGGATTGAACCCAGGTCCTCTGTAAGAGCAGTCGGTGCTCTTAACTGCTAGGCCATCTCTCCAGCCTCAGGATATGATATTTTGTAAGTTGATTTTGTAATCTGTCCATTTGCTGAAAGTATAATTTCAATCCATTTTCTCATGGAATTTTGTATAATATCATATCATCTGAAAAGATTGATAATTGGACCTCTTCTTTTCCAATAAGCACTCCTTTAATTTCCCTTGCTTTATGCTTTCACGAGAGTTTCAGCACTGTATTGAACAGGAGTGGAGATAGTAGAAAGCCTGTCTGGTTGATGATTTTAATGAGAATGATCCCAATACTTCTCCTCTTAGAATGATGGAATGATGATGGCTGTAGTTTTGCTGTATATGTTTTTAATTATGCTCACCTAATATTTCTTCTAGTCCAAATCTCTTTGGAACTTTTAACATGAACACATATTGGATTTTGTCAAAGGACTTTTCTGTATCTATTGAGATGGCATTGTGAATTTTGTTTTTAAGACCATTTATATGAAGTTTTACATTTATTGACATATGTATATTGAATTACCCATGCATCTTTGCAATAAAGTCCACTTGATTGTAGTGGATTTGTACAGAAAAGTCATGAGACAAAACCAAAATCAGGTAAAGAGAGAATTTAACTTTACTCTAGTGTGATTGACACATGGATCATTCCATAAAGGAGTAAGCACCTTGACTGGGTCTTTGGAGGCTTTTATACCCATGTGACCAACGCAAGAAAAGAGCAAGTAACATATATGTGGTAATTAAATAAGTGGTTTACAGATAATATATGGCCACAAAGGGTACAGGAATGTGATGTCCTAGAGAAACAAAAACTTTTGTCCTAGGTAAAGTTTACAGTAAAGACTTCTAACCTGGGTGACCACAGAGGGCAGAGGGGAAGACTCCAGCCTGGCCTTCCCCTATCTTCTTTCTGCCTTAGAGCTCTACCTGCTCCATAGTTCTTGATTACCATAACATCACAAGGCCTTTCAGCAACCAAGCATGCATTTTTCTATTTCCATTATATTCACTCTTCTTCAACAACACAATCCATTATGTTTATTTTTTAATTTTCATTTTTTATTGATGCTTTGTGTATTTCATACATCATTTTCCAATTCAGTTCAGGCATATTTCCCTTTCCCTTCCTTCCACCCCACCCCACCCCAGCCCATGCATTCTGCCATAACTTTCCTGCATCTTTCTCTGTTTTTTTTCATTTTTTAACAATAGGTAATAATTTATGAGTACAAGCATCCTTCATGTAAAACCAATTTGCAAGTAGTTGTGCCCAAACCCACACAGCCCATGGATCCCACCATCCAGCAGGGGGGGGGGCTGTATATTCAATCAAGTTGATTGTGGGGGTCGTTGAGAGGTGGTAGGCAAAGACCACCCTCTCCAGTTTCCTCGCCGCTGAAGATCTTCACTCTGACGGCCCACGACAGAGTGGGGCTGGGGAGAGTAAGTGCACTGCTGAACTGAAAGTAACCACGGCAGGGAGTCGAGTCAGGGTGTTACAGCTCAAGCTCACTTTATTGCAGGTTTACAGAGGTTTATAAGACGTGCTGGCTTCCCTACTGGGGTATGTGTCTCTTCCTAATTGGTCCTTTCAGGAGGCTTAATTTACAAGTCCCTAATTGATCTAATCCCTTCCCTTCCTAGCATAGTCATGTTAGTAAAGGTAGGAAGTAAGGAGGGGAAGGGCAGGACATGCCAAACGTGTTTAAGATAAGCTTGGAATGTCCTGTGGGCTGGAACATCCTGAGGCTTATCTTATGCAGAGGAAGTAAGGAAGTGAAACTAGCCTTCCTTGCTCGATGGGCGGGGGTGAGTTCGTGAAACTCTAGCGCAGGCTTTCTTTTGTCCTTCAGGCCTATCTTCTCAGCTATTCCATGCCATCATTTCCCCCTTTTTATTTTATTTGGCATAGCTCCTGTCTTAGGTTGGTGCTTTTACTGGGCTCAGCTCTTACCCGTCTTTGAGTAGATAGCATCTTTGGCTATCCCCCTGTCTTGGGTTGGCCGACCCAAAAAGCCCTTACCCATCTTTGGAGTCTGATGCTGCTTTTTGTAGGTATTGATGAGGGGGAGGGGCTCATACTTTGCCCATAAGGCCATTAATGGGACTTCTTCTGCCTGTTTTCTAGTGAACCTAATAACCCGGTTGAGCAAGCAAGGGCCTACCATGAACAAAAGCAAAAGAATAAAAGAGGTCCGGCTATTGCCTTTATCAATGAAGTAAACCAGGGGCTGGTGTTGAACCATCCTTCAAACCATCCTGGTTGATTAGCTATCTTTCTTCTTTCAAGGCTATTCCTAAGGTCGTCTAGATTCTTTGTAATTACACCGGAGTGGTCTGCGTAAAAGCAGCATTCTTCCCCTAAAGCCTGGCATATCCCTCCCTGTTCTAGTGCAAGGAGATCAAGCCCCCTTCTATTCTGAAGGACCATCTCTGCTAAAGAATCCAATGATGCCTTCATGTGTCTCAGAGTTATTTCTACCTTTTCTATATCTTCATCTAGTTGCTGTCTGAGCCTCTCGCTCCATTGTTGTGTTAGTGATAGAGCTGTTCCTCCAGTAGCTGCTCCTGCAATTCCCACTCAGTTCCTATCTTTTTTATGTCTAGAAACTGAAAGGCCTCCTGCTGGGTGGTATAATGCACAAGAGTCATTACTTGTCTTTACAGCTTCTAGGTTGACACAAGGGGTTAGTCCCGGGGCATACATAACATTCCCACTTTCTCCACCTCCCTTCGGCACTGTTCCCATTGTCCATTGAAGTAACCGTCTGCTAACGAGCAGAAATCGGTTTGGAGAGTAGGCCAGATGCTCTCTGTTGTTCCTTTATTTGAGACAGCCTTGACGACATTTCCAGTAGTGACGTTCACCACTGAACAGATGATGGTGCGAGGCCTGTGTGACTCGTCTGATGACTCAGCCTTCCCATGGGGCCATAGGCGTAGAATTCCAATGGCCAGGAGCATCAGATTCATTTCTGTAAGAACAAGGGGATTTACCTTAAGGAGTTCATCCTTAGGTTGGGGGTTAAGAAGTTTCCGGGAGGTCATATTTGATGTTCCTTGCCGGGACCCAGATAGGTGGTGTCTGTTGGCATAATACAGCCAAATCCTCAGCCTGTGGTAATAAGCGGGTCCAGGCCTCACCATTGCTGGGTTAGAGGATCTCTCCACCGGACCTGTATTGCTGGTGTCTGGGATAACTGTCCCCAGTGTTTTTGAAACCTATTGTAATGTACATTTTTGGAAAAATTTAAAATATTTATGTTTAATAATGCCCCTGCCAGCTGCAGGTGAGGACTGCGGTACCAGTCCTCTCCCCCTTTTTGTTTTTGTATTTGTTGTTTTAAAGTATGATGAGTTCTTTCAATGATCACTTATCCTTGTGGGTTATAAGGAATACCGGTGATGTGTTTGAAATTCCATCTATTAAAAAATTGGCTTAGGGACTGAGATGTAAAGCAAGGTCCATTGTCTGTTTTGACCTGTTTAGGTAGGCCCAGGGTTGAAAAACATTGTATAAAATGTGATTTAGCATGGGCAGCTTTTTCTCCAGAGTGGGCCATTGCCCAAGATGCTCCTGAATATGTATCTACTGAGACAAAGACAAATTTGAGTTTCCCAAAAGCTGGGTAGTGGGTGACATCTGTCTGCCAGATGATGTTGGGTTGAAGGCCTCAGGGATTTACTCCGGGCCCCTGCAGAGGCAGAACATTAAGAAAAGGTTTACAACATTTGCAGGTATGTACAATTTTCTGTTTAATATAAATTTGCGTCTTAAGATGGAAGGGCCAGTTCCAACTTAGAGGCAATGTTTTTATATTATCATGTCTATTAACATAATATACTTAGAACACAAAAAGTACACTCATCCATACACACATGTGTGCGCACATACATACATACACACATACATACATAAGAAAGATTTGTTAGGTTGACCTGTAAGAGAAGAAAGCCATATCGTTTGATGTCCAATGAAAAACATGAAATTTTTATAATTTGTTATAGGGTTATTTTTACATATTTAGAATAAATGTCCTAGTAATTCATAAAACAGCTGAGATCCATATGCCACCTCTTAGGCCCATTTGCAACCACTTGCCTTCAATGAACTATACCTAAAGTTTACTATTCTTTCCCTATCCTGTCCCTTCTGGTCAATTATTCCTAAGCTGTCCTTTTGCTAAGCCTAACTGAACCTATATTATTTACAAATCTAAAGATTGAGGATTCCCAAAAGTAGACAGGCCAAAGTTGTTTGTAGTCTTGAAATGATCCATCTTGTCTTGCTATTAAGGACTTTGGAAGAATAATAATTATTCATTATTAATATAAAACAGTTTTATTTAAAGAATTTCTCATTTAAATTAAACCAAAATATCAATTTACGTTGTTAAAGAGACTTTTACCAATGTTCCTTAAAAAAAAGACAATTTATCGGACCACGTTTGTTTTGTTAGAACTTCAAGGCCTGTAAATTCTCCTAGACTTTAAGTTAAACATGCTGAGATGGATTTGAATCACTTAACTGATACAACTTGGTAGAGTGGAGGTCCACAGTCTGTCTCCGGAGGATTGGAATCAAGGCTGCACTTTTAAAACACAATGAACACTGCCCCGGGCTGGGAGACTAGGCAGCCCAGAACTCACAGACATCTATTTGGATTAAAGGCGTGGGCCACCACCACGCCCAGAATCCACAAGCTCAATTTGCAGCATAGAAGACTAGCAATGCTTGCTGCAAAATGCTCCGCGGGCATGCCCGTCCTTCCAGCCTCTGTGACCTTCCCCACCTGAACTGTGGCCAGAAGGGGAAGCCAGGGCCCCAGGCTGCAGGGCAAATTCAAATACCCACCACCTGGGAAGGCTGGGGAAGCAACAGATGCCCCCAATCCAGGGAAGCCAAACCAGCACTCACGGGCTGCATAATTGTGTCCCTCCAAGTGGGTGAAAACCCACAAGAGAATGAGAAAGGGTCTCTGGCACACAGGCCAAATCTCCATCAGCGCCATCCACAGGCTCACCACCAGTCAATAGGAGAATTCTCTCTGCGTTCATCCTTATCCCATGCCTTCACTGATTTGGAGATGTTAAACTTTCTCCATGTCACAACTTGAAATGCAACAGCCACGGCAAACCACAGCACACAGTCAACAAACATATGCCATACATCACAAAACAATTCCTCCTGGAGCATAGCTTCCTTGAAAGTGTAATTTCCCATCTTGCAGAGATTCTAGCTTATCAAACTGGTCTCCAAGACCCACATTGGGGATATATTTGAGACAGGGTCTCCCTGTAGCCCCAGCTGTCCTGGAGCTCACTCTGTAGAACAGCCTGGCCTTACAAAGATCTGCCTGTCTCTGCCTCCCAAGTGCTAGGATTAAAGGCATGTGCCACCACACCCGGCTAAATACCTGTTACTTTAGACCAGTTTAATTTGGAGATCAAATCCAGTCTTAACAGATAACAAATAAAACCTTTAGAAAACCAGTTTAGAATTTTTTGTAGGAACTTAGGAACCCGGGTTCAAATTAGGCCTTTGAAAAAGTTTAAGAGGCATGCCGAAAGTAAACTTAATTTATGTGCACAATATAGAATGAAAAAACTTTGAAGTGGCCACTTTTAACAGAAACCAACACAGAGGAACACACATGACACAAATCTCAGATACATGAGAGAACAGTTAACACACAGAGAGCTTGCATAGACATTTGACTTAATATAATGAGATGTCCCCAGGGGGCAACTTATGCTTTATGCTCTGCTCTACCCTGTCGATGAATGATGGTAAATCCTCCTCAGACTTCTGCTGCAGCCCCGCCATGGGGTTTTCTGTGGGCCTGGTGTCTAGCTTATCCTACGCCCGAAGTCCGCAGTCTCGGACTTGCTCCCTATATTGGGGAATCTATACCCGAGATTGTTCAAGCCTGGTAGTATATCCAGTTTGGGTTCCTACCAGCATTCCCCAAGTGATGGCTACTGGGGGGTTAGCAACGGCATTGGCTTCAGCCTGTTCCCTGCATTCCTCCCAGAATAGAGCGACCCATCTAAAAAAGATGGGATTAGGAAGTACCACTTTGGCAGCATCCATCCAGTCCTTTGGCACACAGGGATGATAGGCGACATCCTGTAGGAGGGTGGTTGCCCATGGGGAGTTGGGACCATCCTCTGCCACAGCCTTTTTGAGTTCTTTTAGGTCCTTGGCCTCCCAGGGGTACCAGTCCAAGGGTCGGACAGGGGTGGGATTAACTGGAAAGGCTTGAACTAATTTAGGAGTGACCCCCCTTTTTTGCACCTCGGCGTAAGCTGGTGGTGGGGAGAGTTCCTCAGAGAAACGTTGTTCTGTCTCTCTGGCCTCCTGCCTCAAAGCCAAGTAGGGGGAAGGGATGGGGCCCATGGAGTCTGGACACTCAGGGGTCGATCCCTTGTCTACCACCCGTTCGGTTGCGAAGGTGTCCCAGGCCATATCCTCCTCCCTGAGACCAGGGGATCTCTCAACCTCTTCTGAAGCTGAAATTCCACCCCCAGGAGGTGGAAGGGAGTTGGGGTGAAAAGTGGCTTTAAGCGCCACAATCATGGGGTAAAAGCCCAAAGGGGGTTCTGCTCTGAGAATCCTTTCTCTTTCTCTTGCCAGCTTTTCTATTTGCCCCCAAACTTCCCAGGAGAAAAGGTTGGCCCCTCTTACCCAGGGGGCCAGAAAGAGGACGTGGTCCCAGGCAGACTCTGCGACCACATCGGTCAGTTCTAACCCCTGGATTGTAACATGAATCTCAGTGCTTTAAGTGCTGGGTCCTTATTTTTTCCCGTTGCGTTTCCCATTGCGGGGACTCACTTACCCGAAAGACCGATTGGACCCAGCCATATTGCTAGCCATAGTTAGTTTTAAGATTTGAATTGCAAGGTTTTTGACAAAAAGTTTTCATATCTATCTGTATCCCCCCTTTTTTGTTGATGCTTTGTGTATTTCATACATCATTTTCCAATTC
Organism: Rhizomys pruinosus; assembly: GCA_009823505.1. Lineage (NCBI taxonomy): Eukaryota > Metazoa > Chordata > Mammalia > Rodentia > Spalacidae > Rhizomys > Rhizomys pruinosus. Next base: position 474,589 of record VZQC01004335.1, read on the forward strand.
AGTTCAGGCATATATCCCCTTCCCTTCCTCCCACCCCACCCCTACCCATCCCAGATCATGCATTCTGTCGTAACTTTTCTGCATCTTTCTTTCTCTGCTTTTTTGTTTTGTTTTGTTTTGTTTTCATTTCTTTTAACAATAAGTGATAATTTGTGAATACAAGCATCCTTCATGTAAAACCAATTTGCAAGCAGATGTGCCCAAACCCACACAGCTCATGGGTTCCACTATCCAGCAGGGGGGGCTTGTATGTTCAATCAAGTTGATCAAATGAGTGTCCAGTCTATATTGTTGTAGTTTCACCATTCACCCCAATCGCAGCCCTTACATTCTACTGCACCCCCTCTTCCACAGATTGTTCCCTAGGCTTAGAAAAGGGGCACAGGTGGATGAGAAGCAAAACAGTCTACTTTGTTTGGAGCTGTTATCTTGGTCTCTAGTCAATTCTGGCTGTTTTCTTTCATGGGCTGACAGCTTGTCCAGGCATAACCTTTTGATCCTACTAATGAAACACATGCAATTAGATATATAGGTATTTAAACAGTATAATATATAGCCTTTCGATCCTACTAATGAAGCACACACAATTAGATATATAGGTATTTAAACAGTACCAATTGTTATGGTAGGTTACTTTGGTATAGACACAGATGTTTGGATGGTATGTCAATTCATGAACTACATTTTCTTCTGTCAAGTATGGCAGGGTCTTCGTGTGGTTTATAACATCTCCTAACCATTAGAGGATGTAAGCTTGTGAGGAGAGAGCTAATAGCCACAATTCGTTTCTCCGGGAATATACAGAATCACTGGCGTGCCATGCTGCACAGATATTTCCAGGCAGAATGAGGTGTAGCTGGTATCTGACGGAGGAGTCTTGCTTGACTCAAGGAGACCCTACTATTTTCTTATAGGTTTAGTGGCCTTTGGTGTGATACTTCTCTGAGACATTCCAAGAGAACAACTGTACTTGCATGTGTGGTCTCAATACATCTTTCCCATGTTAACGTCAGGTCTTCGACAGCAGGGCCTTATCGCCTCTCTTCCTGCAGATATCCCAGTTTGGAGGCAAGGAGCCTTTACCTTTTAAGGGGGATACACACAAAATGTATCCCCCTTTTTTATTTTAGGTTCTTGTTTTTTGACCAGTGACTCTCAAAAAGGCAGTTGTATTATATATACCTATAGGGTGGAATCAAGGCTCAGATTTCATTAAATTTGCCCATGCTGTTTTGGGTGACTGTATGTGATCAACTTGGGAAGCAAATCTTATTTTTAAATTAAATTATCCTATAGGTGAAAGAGAATGCTACAAGTTGATACTGTACAACAGAAAAATTACAGAGAACATTTGTATGTGCTATTTAAGAGGAAGTTGTGATAGTCTGGATTAATCTCTTGGAATCTGGTGGCCTCTACCTGGTGTGATAAATATAGAAAGTTTGTTATCTAAGATCTTAAGAAGAGCTAATAGAACCTTGACATTGCTCCTGTTAGTTTTGTTTGGGGTTAACCAGGGGCTCAATCCTTCCAGGTATACTTAGAAAGACTTGTTTCTTCCAGTCTTTATTTTCCCCACTAGCTGCCTTGCAAACGAGGCCAAACTGATGGCTGGTTCAACTTTTCTCTAACTGTGTTGGATTGATTGCATAAAAACCACACAGAGGTACCTCCCTTTTCTGTTAGCTCTTGTGTATCTACTTTCTTGAAGTGATAAATTTACTGGAAAATTAAAGAAAATCTCCAGTTCTCAGTTGAGAACAGAACCAGTTATTTTGGGGATGGGGGGAAGTCTTGACCCTGAACTGATTAGTTAATTTTTTAAACTGAGGTTTTATGCATTTCATATAAGATTTGTTAATCAAGTCTAGACCCATTCCCCCTTTCTTGTCCCCACCCCACCATAGCTCATGCATTCTGGCATACATGTCTTTCATCTATTTCTGTAATTTTTGAATTTTTGGGTTCAGAAGCTTACTGTTTGGGGCAGATGTTTACTGTTTCAGTCAGTTCTTTGGACCAGTCTTTTTGTTATTGTTGTTACTTCCAATTTGTATCACTCCAAAATATGCATACAAACACAGCACACATATACCAAAATTATGATGTAGAAAAATAAACTATAGGTCAATTCCAAAACATGTTTAGGGATTCACATTTTGATGGTAGAGTTGCATGCAGGTAAAGAAAAAAATATTAATTTCCATTCCTACCTTACATAGCAAGTTGATGAGTAACATCACTTACTTACTAAAAATAAAAGATGAAAAAGAAAAAAAAAGGAGGAATTATTCAGATTGCTTTATAAAGAGATATTTGGTGCTAGGATCTACAAATGAGGGACACCATACATCATTTGTTTTTTTCTGGGACTCTGTTACTTCACTTAGCATAATGGCTTCTGGTTCCATCCATTTACATGCAAAGTTCATTCTGTAATCTTCCTTTACCACTGCATAGAATTCCATTGTGTAGATGTACCACATTTTCTGTCCATTCACCTGTTGAGGGACACAGGTTGGTTCCAGCTCTTCACTATTGTGAAGAGAACTGCAATAAACATAGATGTGCATGTATCTCTGGGATAGGATAAATCTTGTGGGTATATACCGGGGGTAGGTTTTTATCTCCTATTTTATTATTTCTCCTTCAGAATAGGTAACACTATTGCTGATAGAGAATAGGGGCACCAGTCACCAATGTGTTATTCCTTCAATGGATTTATCTAAAAGACCTCCAAAGATACAGCTATAGAGAAAACAAAGTTCTTGACTGGGGCCTGAGAGAGAAAAGTGAAGTGAAGGCGAGTGCAGTTAGGCACATGTTATATGTGGGAACCAGAAGAAGTCAGAACTGAGTCAATTTTATGTCCAATTTAAAGTCCATTAGAATTTCTACGTAAAGATTTCCAAAAGCGTCTGTTGGCTTTCTTCCTATTTCTTTTTTTTTTTAATTTTCTTATTAATTTTATTTCTTTCTGTATGTGTATGAATGTACTGCCTGCATGCAAGTTTGTGCACCCGTGTCGTGCAATGCCGCGGAGGTCAGAAGAGGGTGTCAGATTTCCCTGGAACTGGAGTTCTCCTGGAATTGGAGTTTCAGATGGTTCTCAGCCGCCATGTGGGTGCTGGGGATCGAACCCAGGTCCTATGTAAGAGCAGTCGGCGCTCTTAACCGCTAGGCCATCCCTCCAGCCCTCTTCTTATTTCTTATTTGGCCAAGATGGCTGGACTCAGGATCTGATTTTCAGGCATTTTGATATTTGCTTGAGTGGCCAGAGTCACAGTGTGAATTCCCTCTTAAATGGCTTCTAGACACAAAGAGAAGAAATTTAACAATCATTTAATTTTGACAACAGTACTTGTCCTTTACAGCTGAAAGTGGCACTGCATTTTTGAACTAGGCCAAGAGCTGAAGTCATATACCTAAGTAGTATTTTATCATGCAGAAAATCCTAGAATTTTCTAAATAATACTTAATATGAACTTCTAAGCCTAAGGTCTGGGAATCACAATTTCTCTGGGTTTAAAAGAAATATACTAATCAATATAATTTTGTGTTATATTTTCCTTTTGGGTGTTTAAGACTATGCAGTTATCCCAGATTAATCAAGTTTTGTTTTTCTCTAGGTCAGTTGAGGACCCGATCCTCAGGATTTATTTGGGTCTTGAGGGAAGTGCTGGCTCCCTTGGCCAATTTTTACCAGTTCCATCTATAAGAGGACTCAGGTCTTGCTTTGCAGAAGCTTTGCCTCAAAGGATGAGGAGACTTTCCTCTGTGTTGACCTTCATTTCTATAGTTTGGACACTGGTTTGAGTCCCAGTGGTGCATCTCTGACCTCTCTGAACAGGAAGACAGGTGACTCATCACAGATACAAGACATTTCAAGAGATGCTCCATAGTCCCCTGGGACTTAATGGACTTTGGAGGGCAAGGAAGAAAATTGTCCCTTAAGTCCCTTTGACCAGATTAGTATGGGCTTAAATTCTGGTTATTAGCCATCCAAGAAGGTTAGTTGTATCAGTATGATACTTTATTACTATTTAATCTTTAGATAAAGCTTGAACAAAAATCCAAATATTTTTTAATAAACATTGACTGGGAGAGATTTAACATCATAGGTTAAGCCTGTGAAAAAGTTCTAAAACAATTTCAGGTCTATCTTAAATAAAAGCTGTTCTACAAAAATGAAAGCATTCTTCTATCTTTCTTTCCCAGACCACCATATTCTGATTTATAGTTTTTCAGAAGAGAGTTGTATCATACAGCTATAAATACACAAAAAGGTGATAAGGATCACTAAGGTCATCAAAACTGTTCTGAACTGTTTATCTCTGGTTCAAGGAAGCAAACCAAGCTTCTCTTGAGCCAAATTATGTTGTGAGGGGCAAAAGTACCATTTGCATAACACAGAGAAATATAAAGAACACCTTTCAGGAGCCAAAGGTAACTCCATACTTGTCTGTGTCCTTTTAATACAAATCTGTAACTGGGTATCCAGTACAGGCCAGAGGAGTAGACTTAAAATTAACAACAACTCTGTAACTCTATTCCTCTTCAGATCATTGATAAACTTGCTTAACCATTTTTATTATTCTATCTTTTTGAGAATTATCCATATATCTTAATTTTATACATAAGTGTTTTATTAGAACATAGATTTTTTTTAATTTTTATTTTTTGGTCTTTTCAAGACAGGGTCTCCCTGTAGCCCCAGCTGTCCTGGAACTCACCTTGTAGACCAGGCTGGCCTTGAACTCACAAAGATCCACCTGTCTCTGCCTCCCAAGTGCTAGGATTAAAGGCGTGCGCCACCACGCCCGGCTCTAGAACATAGATTGTTATTTTACCAACCTTTCACCTTTATTTTCCTTCCTTAATATGATGAAACATAACATTTATAAATAAATTTAAAATTAGTTGTGAATATTTACTAAGAACTTAGTATTTATTCCTATGCATATAGATAAAGAATTATCTCAAATATATTATTGTAATGCATGAATCTGAGATGTCCCTATAAGCCTTGGAGCAAGTTTCAAATGATCAATTCTATTTGAATGTTCAGAGATGCTAAACATAGTTTCATGTAAATTTATGGACATTGACAAACCTATTTTTTTACTCTGAAGAGGCCCTAGTGGTCAAATTTTATTGTATATAAAGCATATCTAAGTTTAAAGATGAACTGCACCCTGGAGCAGATGTAATCATTTCTTAAAATTAATTTATATTCTAAGCAATATGAACCATATTGTAATTTAACAACTTCAGCTTACATGAGAAATTACTTATGAATAAATTTGATATTAAGTCAGTAATTTTTAATTTTAATAATTTTCCCTTAGTACTTAGCATGAATCTACACATACAAACAGTACCATAAAATAAATACTGTGTTCAGACACAATGCTGTGATAAACTAGTTTTAAAAACAGAATCTTGACACCTTGATGAAAAATCTAATCAGAATAAAATGTGACTCTAAATTTAAAACAATCAAATTAATAATATTTGAAAGCTTACATGTTTTATACAATACTGAGCAACTCTAGTTGTGGAGTTGCAATTTGGTTGTAAATTAAAATATAAACATACTAAAAATAATTAATTTCAGTGACAATATTCTATAGATTATAAAAGTTTCACTAAGTGTCCATCAATATATCTGATAGGTCCTTAATATTTTATAAGTATATATGAGGAAATCTTAAAAACCAACTGTTTTATAGGTAGATAGATAGAGATATAATATTTATAGATATAGATAGATACATACATATGAACACACATATACACACATATACATAATATACATATACACACATATATGAGAATTTTATGTAAGTAATGTCTATACTGAACAGAGCCACATTAATAAACAGAGCCATTGTTAATAAACAAGGGTTTTCATTTGAAGACAGCTTTTTCAGAAATGTCATTTACATTACAAAATGGTAAATATTCCTAACTGGGTTTCAAACTGAACCAGTGATGGAAAATAGAATTATACATCTCATTTTCACTTAAAGATAATCATAACCAAATTTACAGTCTGATCTAAACAAGCACATGATTAAAATTTTGAATTACAGACAATTCTATTAAAGGATTGGGTAAAGAATGGGATGATAATAAGTATTTAGTCTTAGTAAAGCAATGTAAGTATCAGTCCATTATCAAAGACTCTTTAAAGTTTGAGAATACCAAACTCATGAAGTATAAGAAAATATTTTTTATGAGTATGATTCAACTACAGTCTACACTCAACTCTCTCCCACAGTAGCACACAGGAACCAAGTTATAAGAGATGAAAACACAAGCACACTGCACACATCAAAGGTGCCAGGCTGCCAACCCAGGGCCCAGGGCCACCTTGCCTTTGCTTCCTATGAGGAGGAATGGAGGGGGAGAAACTGCAGAGGAAAACAGGCACAAAATGGCATCATTGTCCAGTGCCCAAGAAGACACACTATAGAAATGTAATAAAGCTTAAAGGCACTTGTTCTGAATACACTGTCTCTCCTGTGTTTTTTTTGTTGTTGTTGTTTGTTTGTTTTGTTTTTTGTTATTTGAGGAAAGAAATTGGCCTAACTAAGGCCATCTGGGGTATCAGCTCTTATAATGTATGCCAGGAGAAGCCATGTGAATGACCCAGTGCCAGAGTATGGATTTTCAAATGGGTCTCTGGCCAGAGAAACAGAATCACAGCCACCACACAGCCACCCCCAAGAACCTAGGGCACTCCCCCAAGGTCCGAGCTCTGGAGACATCCACCCAAGCGAGACCAAGATTCCTGGCAGACTCTCCCTGTAGCAGCTGGTTTTGAAATCATTGTGTAGACCAGGTTGGCCTAAAACTCACGAAGGTCCACCTGCCTCTACTTCCAGAGTGATGGGAGTAAAAGCATGCACCACCACATCTGTCTCAAAAGTCAGTTTAAATAGACTTAAGCATGAAGGTAAAAGGCAAAGGAAGAAAAACTGCAAGGCATTGAAGCTAGCATGTCCTCTCAGGAAGAAACTGCCCAGGCCCTACCCCAACAAGCCACATCCACATTCATGCAGAGCCCTCCTGCAGGAAACAGGACCTAGGGCAAAGGCAGAACAGATGAGTCAGAAAGGTCAGTAATACAATCATCCCCAGCTGCAAAGGTGAGTTAACATTAAATCAAACCTACAACCAGCTGTAGTCTGGTTTTCTTCAGTCTAATGCTCTCCTAACTGAGCTATTTCAGCACATGTAGTCTGGTTTTCTTAAACTGTTTTTCCAGCCTTGAAAGGTCTTAACACAACACAAATCAGACTGAACATCGAAACCAAAATACTTCCAGAGCAAACAAAGAGATAACTTATCACAATCATCTTGAAAGAAAAGCAAACAAGAAGGCTTCTAACAATTAGATCCTTAACAACCACCTCAGATACTGTTTTGTATAAACAATTAGAATTTAAAAGTTTTGTGAAATATTTACTAGACTCAGAGACATTGTTCAATAAATTTAAAGATGTCTAGGGTACCCAAATTTATAAGTCCTTTGAATGCATTATCAAGATATCCATATATAAAAGCCATCAGGCTGGAGAGACGGCCTAGCGATTAAGAGCGCCGACCGCTCTTACAGAGGACCCAGGTTCGATCCCCAGCACCCACATGGTGGCCGAGAACTGTCTGAAACTCCAATTCCAGGAGAACTCCAGTTCCAGGGGAATCCGAAACCCTCTTCTGACCTCCGTGGCATTGTACGACACGGGTGCACAGACTTGCATGCAGACAGTACATTCATACACATACAGAAATAAATAAAAAAAATAAAATAAAAAAAATAAAAGTCATCATGTGCAAAATTTAACTGGGCCTGCCAAAAACGAAATAAAACTAATAATTTTGTGCAAAGTAAAAGAATGAAAAGAAAAATAGAAACAGCATAAGACACGTATAGGTATACAGGATTGAATTACGTGTGATCACAACACATGAGCAAATTTATAGACACATAAGACATAATTACAGGAAATCTCAAACACGTGGAAAATGATTACTATAGACACACATGACATGATTATATGAAATCTAGGTGCATCGAAAACAAAGTAATCAAGGAGTTCGATTATGATTGTCTTTTGCAAAAAGGCAATTTATCTTTTAAATTTCAACAGTAGAGCACCCTTTCTCCATAATCCCATAGCAATGGAGTGGATCTGCCTCTACTACTGGTAATCACAAGGCTGCATTTTAGTGTTCAATAGTCTCCATGAAAAATCAGGGGTTCTTCCCCAGTTTGACTTTGATATCAAGCAGTTTAGAGGGTTTCATCTTAGTGCCATCATGTCCTGCATATCCCAGTTATTGCCACTAAATTCCTGCTCTACCTAGAAGGACTCAGCAGTTTGGAATCACATTGAAGCTTAGTGGTGGTCCTCTTTCCTTCCTTGATTCTTGTGTTCCTTCTAAATGGGGCCAGCAACCCAGAAACACACTGTTTACTGCAGTCCCCTTTCCTTCCTGACTGGAGGTCAGTGTCTTCTAGGGATCCCATCAAGACTTTATCTGCAACCTCATGCATGAGGCTAGGAGGGTCCTTACCTGGCTAGATATCCACACTGTTTCTCTGTCTAGCTTCACATGGTGAGAGCCTCTGGTCCAAGGCTCTGTAGTTTTCTCTGGTCTTCTGGAAGGAGACCCCAGAGAGAAGAAATTCTTCATGGGTGCAGACTTCTCTGTTCCAGGTGCCAAGTGTAGTGCAGAGTCCAGTTATTGAAGCTTGATCTTGCTGGGTATTTCCAGAAATGTTATGGAAAACATCAAAGTCTAAAGCCAAAGTCAAGTGAGTACAAGGAATTTAATTTTATTCTAGTGTGACTGACCCATGGACCATTCCATAAAGGAGTCAAAACCTTGACTGAGTCTTTGGGGGCTTTATACCCATGTGACAAATGGAAGCAATGAACAAGTAACATATATGTGATAACTAAATAAGTGTGTTACAGGTAACACCTGGCACAAAGGCTACAGGAATGTGATAACCTGGATAAACAATGACTGTATAAAGTTTACAGGAAAGGCTTCTATCCTGGGTCACTACAGAGAGCAGAGGTGAAGACTACAGCCAGCCCTTCTCCTATCGATCTCTCGCCTTAGAGCTCTTGTGCTCAAAATTCTTGATTACCAGTACATCACAAGGTCTTTTAGCAACCAAGGATGCATTTTCCCATCTCCACTATAGGATGATTTTTCTGATGTGTGTCTGTGTGCAGTTTGTAAGCATTTTGTTCAGAATTTTTGCCTCTATCTTCATTAATGATAAGGTTCTGTAGTTTTCTTTCTTGTTGTTTCTTTACCTAGATTTCCTTTAGAAGTGGTTTGGGAGTTCTAAGAAGTTTCCAAGGCCTAGAGAAAGGCCAAATCAGTCCCAATTAAAAGTAAAAAAATACTGAGAGAAAGATGCAGGACAGTTATGGCAGAATGCATGAACTGGGATGGGGTGGGGTGGGATGGGGGGGAGGGAAAGGGAAATATGCCTGAACTGAATTGGAAAATGATGTATGAAATGTAAAAATCATCATAAAAAAAAAAAAGAACACAACAAAAATTCAAAAAAAAAAAAAAAAAAAGTAAACAAAGGCAGGCTTTTATTCCAGGAAAGACACTCTCCTGGGCGAATCCTTGGCCCTTTGGGGTGAAGGACAATGGGAAAGCACATATCTGGGAGGGGCGAAGGCCTTTATATACGTCAGGGGAGGGGCGATGGTGATGCATTGGAATCTGGCCAATTAGGCCAGTTCATGGGCCTGAACTTGGGCCTCAGATTCTGAGGTCTCATTGGAATCTGGAATTAGATGTTGGCTCCATCTAGTGATTGTCTGGGACACAGGCTTTTACAAATGCAAGCTTATGACGAAAAGAAGGGAGGGTCCTTCCAGTCTATGCCATCTTGGTTTTTGATCCCCACCTGACCTAACAAGTTCTTCCTCTGATTCTACGTTTTGAATAATTTAAGAAATATTGGATGTGGATTTTCTCTGAATATCTGGTAGAATTCTGCTGTGAATCCGCCTGGGTTTTTTTTTTGGGGGGGGGTGTTTTGTTTCAATTTCCTTATTGGTTCAAGTTTGTTTAAACTGTTCATATCTTCTTCGTTTAACTTTGGTGGTTTCCACCAATTTAGAAATTCATATTTTTAATTTATTAATTTATTTTTTAATATATATTTTGTACAAGATTGTCAAATCTAGACCTGTGTCCCCGACCATATGCCCCCACCCCACCAGAGCTCATGTATTCTGCCAAACATGCTTTTCATCTCTTTCTCAGTCTTTTTCAATATTCTCCATGTGGAAGTTGACTGTTTTGAGCAGAAGTTCACTTTTTCAGTCAGTTCTTTGATGCAGTCCTTTCTGTTGTGGTTGTTGTTGTTGTTTCCAATATGCATCACTCCCAATTGCTTGGACAAAAGCTCAAGGGGCTCTGCACAAAAAATACTTACAACTAGGTAATTGGCACTAGCATCCACAGGTGAGGGATATCATTCATCGTTTGTTTTCATGGGACTGTGTTACTTCACTCAGCATGATATATTCTAGCTCCAGCCATTTTCCTGCAAAGCTCAGGATGTCATCTTTCTTTACGCTGCATAGAACTCCATTGTGTAGATGTACTACATTTTCTCTATCCACTCGTCAGTTAAGGGGCATTTGGGTTGGTTCCAGCTCCTTGTTATTATGAAAAGAGCTGAAATAAACATGGCTGTGCATGTATCTCTGCAGCGGGGTGAGTCTTGGGGGTACATGCCTAGGAGTCGTATGGCTGGGTCAGATGGCAAGTTCATTCCAAGTCTTCCAAGGATTCTCCACACTGCTTTCCATAATGGCTGTATGAGTTTACATTCCCACCAACAATGGATGAGTGTTCCCCTTTCCCCACAACCTCTCCAGCACTTGGTATCATTTGTTTTCTTGATCCTAGCCAGTCTTATTGGAGTAAGATGATAACTTAAAGTGGTTTTGATTTGCATTTCCTTAATGATTAGCAATGTTGAACATTTCTTAAGGTGTTTCTCAGCCATCTCTAATTCCTCACTTGTGAAGTC
>VZQC01004335.1:487030-506011 GCA_009823505.1 Rhizomys pruinosus
ATCATATCATCAGCAAATAGGGATAGCTTGACTTCTTCTTTTCGAATTAGTACTCCTTTAATTTCCTTTTCTTGCCTTATTGCTGTAGCAAGTGTTTCAAGCACTATATTGAAGAGGAGTGGTGACAGGGGGCAGCCTTGCCGAGTTCCTACCTTTAAAGGGAATGTTTCTCTAATTTACCCATTTAGGATGATATTGGCTGTGGGTTTCCTGTATATGGCTTTGATTACATTGAGGAATGATCCCTCCAGTCCAATTCCCTCTAGGACTTTAAGCATGAAGGGATGCTGGATTATGTAAAGGCTTTTTCAGCATCAATTGAGATGATGGTGTGGTTTTTTTCTTTCATTCCATTTATGTTCTTGATGATGTTTATTGATTTTCTTTTTTTAATTTTTTATTATTTATTTCTGTATGTGTATGAATGTACTGTCTGCATGCAAGTTCGTGCACCCGTGTCAGGCAATGCCGCGGAGGTCAGAAGAGGGTATAGTATTCTCCTGGAACTGGAATTCTCCTGAAATTGGAGTTTCAGATGGTTCTCAGCCACCATGTGGGTGCCGGGGATCGAACCTGGGTCCTCTGCAAGAGTGGTTGGCACTCCCAACCACTAGGCCATCTCTCCAGCCCCATGATTTTCTTATGTTGAACAATCCCTGCATCTCTGGTATGAATCCAAACTCTGTCGATCTCTTCTTGGTTGAGCTTTGGTGATTCCCAGGATTTCAGATATTTGTCCATTTCTTCTAGGTTTTCAGACTTGGTAGAGTACAGGTTTTTGAAGTATTCCTGAATGATTTTCTGGATCTTTTACTTGTCTGCTGTGATATTTCCCTTTTCATCACAGATTATATTGATTTGGAGTTGTTCCTTCTTTCTTTTGGTTAACTGGCCTAGAGGTCTATCTATCTTGTTTATTCTGCCAAAGAAACAACTTTTGGTTTCATTAATTTTTTTGTACTGTTTTCTTTGTTTCTATTTCATTGATTTCTGCTCTGATTTTTGTTATTTCTTTCTGTCTGTTGCATTTAGGGTTCATCTGTTTTTGCCTCTCTATTGCTTTTAGCTACAGTGTTAGATCATTCACTTGTGTTCTTTCTGTTTTTCTAATATAGGCACCCAGGGCTATAAAATTCCCTCTTAGTACTGCTTTTAAGGTATCCCACAGGTTTTGCTGTGACGTATTGTCATTGTCTTTCAGTTCCAGGAATGATTTTATTTCTTTCTTTATCTCTTCCTTGACCCATTCATTATTCAAGAGTGTGTTGTTTAGTCTCCATGTATTATTGTAGGCAGTAGGACTTATCCTGGTGTTGATGTTGAGCTTTATTGCACTGTGGTCTGATAGAATGCATGAAATTATTTCAATCTTTTTGAATTTGTGGAGGTTTCTTCTGTGTTCCAGTATGTCGTCAATTTTGGAGAATATTCCGTGGGGTGCTGATTAGAAAGTATATTCTCTGGTATTAGGGTGGAATATTTGATAGAGGTCTATGAGGTCCATTTGGTGTACCATATCATTCAGTTCAGATGTCTCTCTGTTGATTCTTTTTCCTGTTGACCTGTCCAAAGGGCTCAGTTGGTTATTGAAGTCCCCTACTATGAGTCTACTGGATTTATTGTGTGTGCTGGATAGCTTTGGTGTCAACTTGACACACCTGGGTTGAGGGAGCCTCAGTTGGGGAATTGGCTCCATTGGACTGGCCTGTGGCCACATCTGTGGAGTATTGTCTTGATTGTCTGGCAGTGTGGGAGGGCCCAGCCCACAATGAGTGGTGCCACCCTGGGCAGGTTGTTGTGTACCATATAAGAGGGCAGGCTGAGCATGGATCAGGGGAGCAAGCCAGTGAACAGCATTTCTCCATGGCCTGTGCTTCAGCTCCTTCCTCCAGGTTCCTGCCCTGAGTTCCTGCCTTGGGCTCCCTGAGTGATTAACTGTGACCCAGGAGATGTAAGCTGAATAAACCCTTTCCTCCCCAAGTTGGTGTTGGTCAGAGTGTTTTGTCACAGGAATGGAAGACAAACTAGAACAGTGTGTGACTTGTGGTCCTGGAGAATTGTCTTTATAAAGTTTGGTGCACCAGTGTTTGGTGCATATATATTCATAATTGTGAAATCTTCTTGGTGAATTGTTCCTTTGATAAAAGTGTAATGGCCTTCTTTGTCTCTTCTGATTTCTTTTAATTTCAAGTTTATTTTGTCTGATATTAAAATAGCAACACCTGCTTTCTTTTTAGTACCATTTGCTTGGAATATTTTTTTCCATCCCTTCACTTTAAGGTGGTGCCTGTCCTTGAAGGTAAGATGTGTTTCTTGCAGACAGCATATCGATGGATTCTGTTTCCTAATCCAGTCTCCCAGTCTATGTCTTTTGATTGGGGAATTTAGTCCATTAATATTTAAGGTTATGACTGATAGGTTTGTGTTGCTTCCTTTTGCCTTATTATCCATCTGCGGTTTTGATTTAGGTTTCTACTTCTGCAGTTATGCTTTTATTGATTTCTCCTTCTAGTTGCCTGGGGTTGGTTGCTCCTTTCTTCTGTTNATATATCACATATGCACCAAAATTATGATCTCTGAAAATAAACTGTATGTTAATTCCAAAATATGTTTAAGAGTTCAGATTTTCCTTTAATTTTATATTACACTAAAATATGCATACCTACCCTATGCTCATACAAGGGAGGAAGAAAACAAATGACCCACTCAAAAGATGGAGTAAAGAGAGGAACAGAGACTTCACAAATGAAGAAGTAAAGATGCTGAGAAACATTTTTAAAAGTATTCAGCATAATTAACCATTAAGGAAATATAAATTAAAACCACCTTAAGAGTTCATCTTACTCCAGTAAGACTAGCTATGATCTAGAAAACAAAGGATGCCAAATGCTCTAGAGCTTGTGAGGAAAGAAGAACATTCATCCACTGCTGGTGGGAATGCAAACTCTTGCAGCCCCTATGGAAAGCAGTGTAGAGAGCTCTTAAGAAACTGCAAATGAGCCTACCACCTGACTCAGTCTTACCAATCCTGGGTATATACACATAGGATTCATCCTATTGCAGAGATACATGCACATCTATGTTTATTGCAGCTCTCTTCACAATAGCAAAGAGCTCAAAGCAACCCTGGTGTCCCTCAACGAATGAGTAGATAGAGAAAATGCAGTACATCTACACAGTGGAATTCTATGCAGCAGTAAAGAAAGATGACATCATGAACATTGCAGGTAAATGGATGGAACTAGAAGCCATTATGCAAAGTGAAGTAACACAATCCCAGAAAAACAAACAACAACAAATGGTATCTCTCATTTGTGGATGCTAGCACCAAATCCCTAGTTGAAAGGCAAGCTGACCAAAGTTAATGTAATATTTCTTTTTATCTGAAGGCAACTGTGCTGTTATAATGTGAATCCCTTAATGGGCACTAGAATTAACATATCACTTATTTTCAGACTAAGTTTGTCCTTTTAAATTTAGTGTTATGGGGCTTCTTAGGGTGATTATCATTGCAGTAGTTCTCTGTAAGGTTTTGTTTGGAGACATATACTCTTGGTTTTACATATTATTTTTGGTTTTCTATTGCAATTTGGTCATGTAATATCTTTTCTTGGTTGTGTGTCTGATAGCAAATTCTATAAGATAAACTAAGCCTAATTGCAATCAACTTTAAATCAAAGAATTATAAACTTATTGTTATACTTTTCATCATTTATGTATAGACTCTATAGTAAGTCAAATGCTTTTTAAAATATCTGTTGTTTTAGCAAATATATAAAAATTGCTATATGCAGAAGATTTGTTTTGTGCTAATGATTCTTAGCAAGAACAAAAATCCTCCTTTTTTGACCTCTTTAGGCATATAGAAATTCTCAGACTTTGGGGTTTTGTAACACATCTTAAAAATAACAAAATGGCACAGCTGTGTTTAGAAGCTTGGTGGGCTTGTGGTTATCATCTACCAATAAATCAATTTTTTTCATTTTAATATTTTTTTCAAATTTTAACAATAAGTAATAATTTATGAGTATAAGCATCCTTCATGTAAAACCAATTTGCAAGCAGTTGTGCCCAAATCCACACAGCCCAAGGGTCCCACCATCAAGCTAGGGGGGCTTGTATGTACAATCAAGTTGATCAAGTAAGTGTCTAGTCTATATGGCCGTAGTTTCACCATTCACACCAATCACAGCCCTTACATTCTACCATGCCCCCTCTTCCACAGATTGTTCCCTAGGCTTAGAAAAGGGGCACAGGTGGACAAGAAGCAAAGCAGTCTACTTTCTCTGGAGCTGCCGTTGTGGACTCTGGTCAGTTCTGGCTGTTTCCTTTCATGGGCTGACAGTTTGTCCAGGAATAACCTTTCAATCCTACTAATGAACCACAGAGAAGTAGATATATAGGTATTTAAACAGTACTAATTGTTATGGTAGGTTACTTTGGTATAGACACAGATGTTTGGATGGTATGTTAATCCATGAATTATGTTTTTTCTGTAAAAGATGACAGGGTCTTACTGTGGCTTATAACGTCTCCTAACCACTAGAGGATGTAAGCTTGTGGCATCAATGGTGGGTTATTCCTCCAAGGAGAGAGCTAATAGCCAATTAGATTTGGGATATACAGACATATGGCTGCCACTGCTGCACAGTATTTCCAGGCAGGTGAGGTGCAGCTGGTGTTGATGGAGGAGTCTTACTTGACTCAAGGAGACCTATATTTGCTTTATTGGTTTGGCGGCCTTTGGTAACACTCTCTGGTATTCCAGAGACCAACTGTACACTTGTAAGCACAGTCTCAATACATCTTTCCCATGCTTACATCAGGTCTTCAAAAGCCGGGCCTTACCGCCTCTCTTCTTGCAGGTATCCCAGTTTACAGGCAAGAACCCTTTACCTTTTGGGGGGTCTTGGATCCCCTAGCCAACATCTCCTTGGTAGAATAATCCATTGCTGGGGCTGGAGAGATGGCCTAGGGGTTAAGAGCACCGACCACTCTTACAGAGGACCCGGGTTCGATCCCCAGCACCCACATGGCGGCCGAGAGCCGTCTGAAACTCCAATTCAGGGAGAACTGCAGTTCCAGGGGAATCCACACCCTATTCTGACCTCTGCGCCATTGCACGACACGGGTGCACAGACTTGCATGCAGACAGTACGCTGATACACATACGGAAATAAATAAATGCCGGGCGTGGTGGTGCACGCCTTTAATCCTAGCACTTGGGAGGCANGTCTTTGACAGCAGGGCCTTATCGCCTCTCTTCTTGCAGGTATCCCAGTTTAGAGGCAAGGAGCCTTTACCTTTTGCGGGGGCTTGGATCCCCTGGCCAAAATCTCCTTGGTAGAATAATCCATTGCTGATATCAGAGCTCTCCTGTATTAATATATTTTGCTTAAATGCACAGCTTAAAGAGACTTTAGTATTTTATTTGGTTCTGAACAGAGAATAATCCTTTTCACAGTTCCTAGTCTATTAGTCAATTAAAGAAGGCAGTTTTACTGGTTTTATAAGAGATTACCTCTATAACAGTTGGCTCCAATTTACAGTTAGAGAACAACCTTATCACCGTCATATTCCTCCTTGTTCTATGAGGAGAAGGTAAGAAAATCTCTCATATTAAAACTTTACGGCACCTAGAAGGTAAGTTTCATTAGGACTCATTGTAAACAGTTGTTACAAATACGATCCACAGACAGGTTTGATGTTTGTAGCAATCTGAGGCTTTTCTTCCTTTCAATGTTCAGACAGGCCAACCTCTCTGCTGGCACTTCCTGGTATTTTCTACACAATGCAAAGCTGTATATTTTCCTTCTCAGCCATTAAGTTGGTGATGTTTTGACCTGTGGGAACATACAAATATTTTCCTGTAGTTAGTTTTAAGATTTAAATTGCAAAGTTTTTGACAAAAAGGTTTCATATATAGCTGTATTTCCCCTTTTTATTTTAGGGTTTTTTTTTTTGACCTATGAGTCTCAAAAAGGCAGTTGTAGTACACATACCTATAGGCAGGAATCAAGGTGCAAATTTCATCAAATTCACCCAAGCTGTTTTGGGTGACTGTATGTTGTTAACTTGGGAAGCAAACTTAATTCCTTAAGTTAAATCATCCTACATGTATTAGAGAATGTTACAAGATGATACTGTACAATGGAAAAATTATAGAGAACATTTGTATATGCCAATCCCAAAGTTATTGTTACACAGATTTTAAGTAAAACAAATGTGCACAACAATTTATATATTAAATCAATTTTCAAACAAAAATCTACTTTCAAAAATACTGGATTCTGGGGGTTGGAGAGATGGCTCGGTGTTTAATAGCAATTATACTTGGAGAAAACCTACGAATGAGTCTCAGAACCCACATGGCATCTAAGAACCATCAGTAACTCCAGGGGATCCAATGCCCTCTTCTGACTGCTTTGAGGATTGCATAATGCAGGGACCCTTACATACATGCAGGTAATACACTCATATGCATAAACTAACAATAATATGTAACACCTTCTCTCTTTACTTCTAGCCTTGCGCTTAGGCCTCCCCCTCAAATCTCTGGAATAGCTTCCTAAGCCAGTCTATTGTACTTATCTGTCATAGTATGTTAGACTTCCCACCTCCAACTTGCCCCTGGCCTCCTGACCTGCCTGCCTCATAACTGACTGGCACCACGGTGAGTCATCTCCTGTTTACTGCTCCTTGATTCCCCTGCAGCCTGATCAACTCCACTCTCTCCCCACACTGGGCCTCCTCATAGCCTTGAGCCCAGACCTGCTCCTGCCCTTTCTGCCCCAGATCTCTGAACCACTCTCTTAGTCCGGATATGTCCACTGTATCAGGATCTCATGCATCCAGACTAACTCAGTTTTCCAGATTCTTTTGTTAGACACTGAACAGGCTATTCCCACCCCTGTTAAGACCTTGCTCCCCATCTTCATAGCCCTACCACAGTCATGTCTATTACCCAGACCAGCCTACTGCCCTGTGAGATCAGTACACATCAACTAACTTATTACCTGAGCAAAGGGACCTAAGATACATCAACAATATAAACAGACTAAATTTCAGCTAAACTAAAGCAGACTAGAATTTGCTATCAGGCACACAACCAAGTAAAGATACTTACATGACCAAATTGCAATAAACCAAAAATAATATGCAAAACCAAGACTATACGTCTCCCAACAAAACCTTATAGAGGACTACTATAGTGACAAATGTTTAGGGCCTTTTGTGGTGGAGGAAATAAGAAAGAAAAGAAGAGAGATCCAGAGAACACTCAAGGGTAGAAGTGTACAAAGAAGATGGAGATTTTTGTCAGTCAGCGTGAACTACTTAGCTTTCTTTTTTAATTAAAATTAAATAAAGTATAATAATGGCAAGATTAATATTTTACATCCATTCATTTATTGTTTGATTATGTATATGTGTGTAGGAGTATACTATGACAGCAAGCCAATGCAGGTCAGAGCACAGATTGTGGGAGTCAGTTCCTTCTTTCCACCATTTGGTGTCTAGCAATGGAACTTAGGACCTCAGGCTTGGTGGCAAGAGCCTTACCCACTGATTTATCTCACTGGCCCTAAGACTACTATATTTTAAATTAAACATGAGTCAAATCTGCCTGTTGAAAATTTGTCCAAAATATCTCTGACATAACTTTTCTTCCTTTAGTTTCACTGAATGTTTTTCTCTAAATTTTCATTTCACATTTCTAAAATTGAATTTCCGAAATGATTTCACAACATATCTGATTACTTTTCTTCTTTACCTCCTTGAGTTGACAACATCATTGATATTCAGTTGAGATAGAAATTCAGAAACTTCCACCTAACCTTTCCATTCTTTAGATAATAGATTTGTAATTTATCCAGTGTATGACAAAATGGTAGCAAGTCTGTGAAGAGAATTAACTGGGGGGCAAATTTAGCCTTCAAAACTCATTTGCACCTCACTTTGGACTGAAGCCATCAACACGGTGGGGGGAAAGCAATGGTTATGCACCAAGCTACCAACATTTCCACACATAAGAGTTACAGAATGGCGGAAATAATGAATGTAATTAAAACAGCATGTAGCCAAGAAAAAATAATTACTATATTAGTTGGATGGCTCTGGGAAATGCATGACATGACAAAACTTTTTTAATAAATTTAATATATCTGAAACTAGTTTAATTTCCAAATGAGAATTCATATATCATAATGTCTGATAAACAGATGCACCTAATAAATATTTTAATATTTAGATTTAAGATTTTGTAGTTTTAATAATTTTGACACCTAATATTTTTCACTTATTTCTGAAATCACATCCATAATTATTTATTACTTTCAACTGAGGGGAGGAATGTAATACCTGATGACATTAAAACAATAGAAGTGAGTAGAGATACGACTTGTTGATAATCTTAGACATTAACACCAAATTATAAATTATTTGTCATCATGCAGGCTATAGTATTTAAAAACAGTCTAATTTTGGAAGAAAGAAAGAGAAAGGAAAGAAATTGGGATGTAGTGGAAAAATTATTTGGAGAAAGACAAGAGAGTGAGAGAGAGAGAGAGAGAGAGAGAGAGAGAAAGATATTTAGAAAATGTTAACCACCAATGAGAGTAGTGATAATTCTTTAATAATCATGAAAATATTCCAAGCAGATTTATCAGAAGTTGTAAGACAGTAGATATTATAAGTATAGTTTCCTTTAAAATATTAAAAGAATAATACTAATTTTTAAAGTTGCATTTTTTTTACAAAGTAAAAATGGTTTACCTTCAAATCCAAAATAAAGCTTATACATTTTCTGTAGATAAATTTTGCTCAACTTACCAATTTATTTAAAATTATAGACAAAAATCAGTGTATTTTTCAATCTTAATCAGAGAAGCCTTTTATTTTTATTTTTTCAGTAGATAGCAATGAAGATAGAGACGTACAACTAGTCAAGTGTAGAGACCATGAGTGCCCAGCTCTAAGTAGGGCATCTGAGTTATATTCCCTCCTTCCCAGGCTTAGAGATCCTAGTGGAAGAAAGGGCTGAATGCCTGTAATAGGTAGAGGTGTGGACATCTGCAGGTACACAGTATTTGTGGTACGAATTGAACCATTGCACACGTGAACTCACAGTGGCTATGACCACAGGTATAAGACCTGTGCAAGATCAAGCCAGTGAAAAAAAATCCCAGCAGAGATGGAATGGGGGCTCATGTAGTCCCACTCCCAGCTGAGGAGCTATTGGACACTGACCAATGATGGGTGAGGGATAGTAAGTTTTCTTCACGGCTGCAGGCCTGACGGACTTTCAGTGCTCCACGGCCATGGACACATATCCAGCCCTAAACAGACTCAGTACATTTGAAAACAGCACATGAAGTTGGGAAAGAAATCTCAGTGGCAAGTTAGGGGATAGGGAAAGAAGTGGAGGTGGATTTTATTTAAAATACACTTTATGCATCTGTGAAATTCTCAAACAATAAAGAAAAAGTATCCATCCAAGAGAAAATTCTTTTAGAATTCCATGAAATTACTATAGAAATAAAAACTAAATAGTATTGAATAAGCCAAAGGGTCACAGAGGAGGTGCAGCTTGATCTGATTTTTCCAGGTAAGAAATTTGTACACTGAACACAAAGAGTAAGAAATTGAGAAAAAAAGGAAACTCAAGTTGGGAGTCTTTAGCTCTCCAGAAGAGTAATAATGCCACTTATAGACATGTGAGTCAGAAATTTTAATATGAAATGAAATTAAAATTATTTAAAGATTTTTTGAAAGTAAGAGACGATATAAAAAGTTCTCAAAGACAGATGTTATGAAAGACCTTTGCTAATAAATATTACTTTACTTCACTAAATTGACTGAAGTCAATGATTTCCCTCAAAATCACTTTAGAGCAGGAAATTACACATAAGGACACATTTTTGATTTGTTATTTTATGTTTTGTAAATTTTGTATTTATTTTTTAATTTTATTTATTTTTGTATGTGTATGACTGTACTCTGCGTGTAGGTTTGTGCACCCGTGTTGTGCAATGCCATGGAGGTCAGAAGAGGGTGTTGGATTCCCCTGGAACTGGAGTTCTCCTGGAATTGGAGTTACAGACGGTTCTCAGCCACCATGTGGGTGCTGGGGATCGAACCCGGGTCCTCTGCAAGAGCAGTCAGTGCTCTTAACTGCTAGGCTATCTCTCTAGCTCAAATTTTTATTTTATTTTTAATGTGTATGAGACTATGCTGCATGCAGGGAAATGCACACGTGGCATGCCATCCCCACTGAAGACAGAAGAGCACACTGGATCCCTTGGAACTAGAGTGTCTGATGGTTGTTAGCTGCCATATGGGTGCTGGGATTTGAGCTTGGGTCTTCTGCCAGGCCAGGCCAGCTCCTTGTTTTGTGTTTTTGAGAGAAAGAATGTTTTACTATGTAGCATTAGCTGGCCTGGAGCTCCCATGTAGAACAGCTTAGTCTTGAAATAAGAGACAAACCTGCTTCTTCCTCCTGGGTGCTGAAATTAAAGGTATGAGCCACCTTGCCTGGTTTAGAGCATATATTTGACATCTCATAAAAACATATAATGAATTATGAGTATCATTGATAGTGTCCTTTACATATATTAAAATAAAACAGTAAAAGTCTTCTTTAGACTAAAAACGGTAGGCGATTTTATATCATGCCTATAATCTCAGAGGAGGAGAAGGAAAGGGAAGGGGGAGACAGGAGGGGAGGGGAAAGCAGGGCAGGGCAGGGAAAAGGAAAGGAGATGGAAAAGGAAGGGAAAGGGGAGGGGAGAGGAGGGAAGAAGTGAAGGCAGGGTAAGGACAGAGATGCAAAGAAGGAAGGGGAATGATGGGAAATGAAAGAACTGGAGGGGAAGGAATAGGAGGGGAGTAGAGAACAAGACAGAGAGCATAGAAAGGAGGGTAAGGGAGGGAATGGAGGGAAAGGAGAGGGAGAGGTAGAGAGGGCAGTAAGAATGAAGGAGATGGGCTGGAGAGATGGCCTAGTGGTTAAGAGCGCCGACTGCTCTTACAGAGGACCCGGGTTCGATCCCCAGCACCCACATGGTGGCCGAGAACCGTCTGAAACTCCAATTCCAGGAGAAATCCAGTTCCAAGGGAATCCAACGCCGTCTTCTGACCTCCGTGGCATTGCACGACACGGGTGCACAAACTTGCATGCAGACAGTACATTCATACACATACGAAAATAAATAAAAATTGTTTAAAAAAAAGAATGAAGGAGATAGGAGAGGGTGAGGAAGGCAGCAGAAGAAAGGGGGAAGGCAGGAAGGAAAGTAATGGGAATGGAGGAAGGGAAGGAATGAGACGGGAAAGGAAGGAGCAGAAATGGAGGGGAGAGAGGAGGGGAGAAGGGAAGGATGGAGGGAGGTGTGACGCTTAGTCCCAATTGACAACTTCACACAGTCTAGAGCCACATTTGAAGAGTCTCCATGAGACTGTAGATCAGGTCAGTCTGTGTTTACTCAGGATGTAGCTAGCTGCTTCATATTCTTCTCTTGACTTCCTCACAGGGATGAAATGTAACCTGAAATTGTAAGCCAAATCAACCCTTTATCGGCAGAGTTCATCTTTGTTTGTCAGGATACTTTATCATAGCATAAGGACTGTAACTAGGACCGGAGAGGAAGGGAAATGGAAGTAGTATAAGAGAGGTGGGAGGGAAGCGGGGAGAGGAAGGGAAAGAAAGAAAAGAAGGCAAAGGAAATAAAAAACTCAGGCCATTCCAAATTTACAAATGGAAATTAAAATGAAGATTTGGGAATTTCATCTTCAATAAGAGCAGCTGTTATTTCTAAACCACTTTTCATATTGATAAACTGCAAAAGTCTATGGCAAGCAAGCATGATACTCTAAAAAGTGATCTCCACAGAGTCAGACCTGGGTATTTTACTAGCTCTTACAAAGTTTTAGTTGGGAATATAAAACATATGATCTACTCTTCTAGTTAGTTACAGACCACTCCTATGAAGTCCATGTCTCTGCTCTCTAGAAGTTCACCAGATGGACATTATGGACCACAGAACACAACTAAGCATTGAATCCATGACAGAAGGGTGAGTCAACTCTAAACACTGCATATGTTATGCAAGAACAAAGCTTGCCCCAGTCCTCTGCTCCTACCTAGCCTGTGTGTAGATAGCTTTCTCACAAGTATTTTTCTACATAACAACTTGAGTTCCTGAAAATTATTTTTTGTTTCTATGCAGTTTGCATGAAAAAATCATTCTCGCTTAAAAACATTTTGTAAGATTTTTTATAGTATTAGTTTTCATTAAGTAAGAATTACTATTTGATGTTTATTCTAGTTTTTTTATATAAGTAACTTTTTCATGTATATCTACCTTCTGAGGATTTTCAGCATTGAATATTTAGGGAATTATTAAATACATTTCTTGTAATTTGACCTTAAACATGAGTCAAAATCTATGTAAGAACTAAAATATTTGAGCTGGAAGAGTAAGTCTGTATGAACACTAGTACAGAGTTGTCTAAGAACCATGCTCTGAGCAGATCATGCTGGCACCTGTCATATATTTAAATGGATGCTTTAATGCAAACAAATGATCAGAAGCTCATGGTCTATGTGGCAGAGCTAACACCAACATTATTTGGGACCTTCTTGATTGGGATGTGGACCATAGGAGACCATGAGATTTGTAATTGGCTGATAGTAACAGTCAATGATTCGGTGAAATAATGAATAAAGCTAAGTCAGGGACACCTTTTGGATTCTAAAAAAGTGTTATAGAGAATGAGGACTGTTAGCCTCTCAAACATGTTTTGGATACATGTGATCGAAATGAGGGCTTGTCATAAACCACTCTTAATTTTGTTATGGCTTGGAAGAAGTCAAACTGTACTGAGTGAGTGCTGTATAGACTTATTTGTAAAACAGTAGTAACACTGCAAATAAGAAGGCCGATCAAGGCAAGCTGTCTGTCAGTGTGAGTTCACCCACTAGAGTCAAATCAGCCTATCTGTGGTCACTCCCATAAAGAAGATCAACTGTCCCTTGCCCAGCAGTCATCAGTTGCCCATAGTTCCTCCACTAATGTTGGAGCCTGCTGCCCAATTCCCCAGTTCTATGTGAGAATTTTGTTTGAGTCTGTATGCATGCTATCACTTTGCTGCACGTTTATATGAGCAAGTTCCCAGAGATCTCAAAGACTCTGTTTCCTTATGTTCATGCACGGACTCTGACTCTTAGCAATTTTTCTGCCCCTTCTTCAAAATGGTTCCTGAGCCATGGGTGGGTAAGGTTTAATATAGGAGTCCTACACAGGAGCATGTACTCTGCAGTCTCTTATTCTTTAATCCATGAGGAGTTGTGGCCTTCTGTGAGCATGGCACTCTGTTCCGTGAGGATGCTTCACTGGTAAGAGTTGAGAGTATTCTCTCTATCCCCTGTTCTGCTATGTTCCATGAGCCTTAGATACAGAGTTCAAATGTAGATATGTCACTTATGGATGGAGCATCTCTCAAAGCATATGGAGAAAAGGGAATACTCATTCACTGCTGGTGGAATTGCAAACTTTTGCAACCATTATGGAAAGCAGTGTGGAGTACTCTTTTTTTATGTGTATGAGTGTACTGTCTGCATGTAAGTTGGTGCACCCGTGTCGTGCAATGCCATAGAGATCAGAAGAGGGCAACAGATTCCCCTGGAACTGATGTTAAAGATGGTCCTTAGCTGCCATGTGGGTGCTGGGAATTGAACCTGGGTCCTCTGCAAGAGCAGTCAGTGCTCTTAACTGATGAGCCATGTCTCCAGCCTCTGTGGAGTACTCTTAAAAAACTGAAATGAATCTAACATAGGATCTTGGCATATACTCAGAGGACTCATCTTACCTGCAAATAGAGATAATTGTGTATCCATTTTATATTTTTTGCTGCTCTTTTCATAATCACTAAAAATTGGAAACAACCTAAATGTCCCTGAAATGATGTATGGATAATGAATATGGGGTATATTTGTGGTATTTGTGGGTTCTATTCAGCAGTAAAGAAAGAAGAAATCATGAAATTTGCAGGTAAATGGATGGAACTAGAAACTCTTATACTAACTGAAGTAACAAAGACTCAATAAAACAAGTGACATATGTTTTCATTCATTTGTGGATCTTAGCACCAAATCTTTATTATGTGAGTACATATCCTGATGTAATTGCAGGAACCAGGAAAATGGGAAGGAACCACAGGGTTCAAGGGACAGAAAGAGCCCAGCAGAATGAAAGTAGGAAACAACTGTTACCAAGGGGGAATGGGGATATTCAATTGGGAAGGGAGGAGGGAAAGACATAGAAGGAACCATGGGAGTAATCACAAAGAAGGAACTCAAAAGGGGGATAATAGGAGACATGTATTATCAAGGGGGGATGGAGACAGTGGGGTTTTTAATGGGGGAGGGAGGTTAAATAAGAAGAGACAAGAAAGAGAGACAAACAAAGCTTAAATGGTGTGAAAAAACAGAGGTAAATATGTTAGCTCAAAACCTACTGAAAAATACACATACAATATCTCAACATGAATGCATGTGTATACCTGAAAGCAACATAACAAAAACACAGTGCCAGAAAGGAGAAATCTTCCTTCAAATTGTTGATTATAGTAATCCAAGACACTCCCAAAATAACACAGCCTATTTTCATAGCTCTTGAATACCTCCAAAAACTTGAATTAAGACTCTATTGCTGAAGATAAGACGTGTCTCAGACACAGGAGTTGGAGCAATAGACCTGGAACTGACCTGAGATCCTTCTCACTGAATACTAGATCCCATAGTTCTAGATGATCCTGTATTTTATCTTCTTTATTCACAGAAACCTCCATAGGCAAAGACTAATTTATCTTTAATTTTGAAAAAGAAATGCAATGGAAGAGAAGACAACATGGCTATCCTCTTTAGTTTTATAGCATGACATGGGACATAGTTAAAGTAATTAAACAGTGTTTACTTTATTAGCAGTATTAATTTGTTAAGTAAAACACCTAAATGAGGGGGGCATATGAGATATTTCTCAGTTTGGCTAAACCACTCAAAAACTACTAAATAATTGTCCAACAGACTGTGAAAAGAAGGGCGTGGCAATTTTGTGCTATCAAGAGGTGAATCACTTGGCCCTCAGGGTGAAATATACATTATTCATTGGCCAAAACCCAAATACAGTGCTTCAGATGAAAATAAATGTCTGAGATTTTTCAGAGAACAGACTTCGAAACTGCAGGGTGGCACATGTCATTTTGCTGCACCTGCTTTTAACTATGAGACAAAGATAATCATGTAAACAGCAGAACCATTTCAGAAAAGGTGCTCTGGAGCTAAATGAAAATGATAACAGAGTATTGACTGTGTATTTATAAATTTCTATATTATCTCTTTCTTTACGGAAGACACTTGTAGAAAACGAAAAAGTGTCCTCAAGTAGGAAAATCGATCTTACTCAAAGGAAGTAAAGAAATTCAGTGAAAAGCTTATGTTCACCACTTTTCCTTGGGAATCCAATTGCAACTTTTTTTATGTGTATGAGTATACTGTTTGCATGTAGGTTGGTGCACCTGTGTCATGCAATGGTGTGGAAGTCAGAAGAGAGCATCTGATTCCCCTGGAAGTGGAGTTAAAGAAGGTTCTTAGCTGTCATGTGGGTGCTGGGACTTGAACCCAGGACCTTTGCAAGAGCAGTTGGCACTCTTAACCGCTGAGCCATCTCTCCAGCCCCCCAATTGCAACTTTTAAAATGTGTATTTTGCAGGGCATGGTGATGCAGGCCTTTAATCCTAACACTTGGGAGGCAGAGGCAGGCGGATCTCTGTGAGTTCTAGGCCAGCCTGGTCTACAAAGTGAGTTCCAGGACAGCTGGAACTACAAGGAGACCCTGTTTCAAAAATACCATATACATATGTATATGTATTTGTGTATTTATATTTATATTTTTATAATATTTATATATTTTGAAACAGGGAGACCCTGTTTCAAAAATATTATACATATAAATATATGTTTATTTATATGTATATATTTATATTTATGTATGTATATTTCAAAGATGGATATTGTGACACACACCTTTATTTATTTATTTATTTATTTATTTGGTCTTTTCGAGACAGGGTCTCCCTGTAGCCCTAGCTGTCCTGGAACTCACATTGTAGACCAGGCTGGCCTTGAACTCACAAAGATCTGCCTGTCTCTGCCTCCCAAGTGCTAGGATTAAAGGCGTGCACCACCACGCCCGGCTAATGACACACACCTTTAATCCCAGCACTCAGGAGGCAGAGGTAGGTGAATCCCTATGAAATCAAGGCCAGCCTGCTTTACATACTGAGTTGCAGGCTAGCTAGGCTACAAGGGCCATACTGTCTCAAAAAAACCAACAAAAACTTCATTTCAATCAGTAGGATTTCTGCTAACTGACTTCAATGATTTTAAATAGGAATATTAATACATTAATGTTGATATTGATATTATTTGTCAATTTAAACTTCACTCTGTTATAATTTACACACGTTGAATGGTAATCCATATGTCCCAGAGTAATTTTCCATCTGAGGCAGGGGCACTCACCACACACACAGCTACATTGCAGAACCCTGGAGCCCCACCCACCTTCTCCGCTGCTTTCAGGTTTCCCCCAGTTCTGAAGGCAATGTAAGTACAGAGCGCTCCAATCTTAGTTAAAACTAATGAATTTTAATGGGCTTGTTTACAGAATAATGGCAAAGAAACACACACTCACTTAAGCCAAGCACCCAGCACAGCTGGGTCCCAAGGTCCAAACGTGGCCACCCTGAGGAGCCCACCTTGCCCTCTGCTCCTCTTGTTGGTCAAAGGGAGGAAGAGAATCCAACTTTATGTGCCAGGCCCTTTATATGGCTCCACCCCTCTCAAAGTCCCAGGATTCCATAGTTCCATGCACTTGGCCTGCCAGTTGTCAGCGCCACTGGAATACTTGCTACGCCAGGAAGTTAGCTCTTTCCACTCAGCTGCTATGGGTCAGGTCGTATGGGTCAGGTCGTGATCTTCTTTCAAAGAAGAAATCCCTCCCACACCATAGGAATTATGTCTATGCATCTCCATTATTTGTATAATTGTAATAATTTGAAGTTAGCAAATTTTGTTTTTAAAATTCTCAGAACTGACACTAGGCAAAATGAAATGTCATCAAAATGCTTTTAAAAATCCCTAACTCCATCAGTGAAATTAGATACCCAAAGATTTATAGAGACACATCATACCAAAAAATTTAGAAGTGGCTGGATTAAAAACATAATATAAGGGAATATAATGCAATACAGTTCATTACAATACAATACTATACTATACTATACTGTACTGTACTGTACTGTACTGTACAGTACAGTGCAGTGCAGTGCAGTACAATGCAATACAGTTCAGTTCAGTGAAGTGCAGTGACGTGAAGTGCAATGTACGGTAGAGTTCAATGCAATACTATACAATTCAATATATATTTCATTGTATGCATAAATGTAGGAAAGACCACACATTTTTAAAGGTTTCTGAATATCCATATAAAATATAAATATAAATCTATTTGAATATATTATATTGTCATCTTTATTATCTTGTTCAAATTATTTTCTGGGAAGTATTTCCCAATATTGGTCAGGTAGAAAGATATTACTGTTTCTATTCATAATTCACTTATGCTAGGTCTTATAACAGCAATGTTGAGTGAGGTTTTTGTTTTGAGTTATTCCATTTATGTTTTGAATTGCTCCATTCTGTGTCTGATGGAGTAATATATGACATGGTAGGTGTTAGTTTGTTCTGAGATTCTTACTATCAAGAGACATGATGTTTAGGATATATTATCTGTATTTATATGTTGTCAACTTAGAAAAGTATATTGATGGAATGAAAGTTTCTAAATAAAATTGCAGTAGAAAAAAATGGAATGTATAACTGCATAAGATGATGGCTTGAAGGGCTTCTCACTTTACCTTGTGTCTGGTTGAAATTCAGCATTGTCTTCTGGAAAAGAAGTCGATTTGGATCCTAAAGTGTTTGAAATTTCCTGTTGAATATTTATCAGTTCTGTCCAAACTAAAGGCAGCCTGTGAAGACCTTATTTGAAGGGAGAGTTGGGCCAAATTACAAAACAGGAAATGCAAGCTATATCATATAAAGTCTTGGCTAATGAGGAAAAGTAAAATTCTGACAATTATCTGGACAACTGAGATACTAAAATATTCTCCATATTCTGGTAGGAACTCTACCCATTTAAACATGAAAAAATTAAAAAAAAATTGGCAAAAATACATTGTGAAAACTGTAAAAACAGTCTACCATACTGAAAGCAAAACATTAAGAGCAATAATTTTAAATTTGTTTTATCAGTGAATAGACTATATCGCCTAGACTGAAATGTCTTTTCAATTACAAGCTGGAAAACACAAATTTTTATGAGAAGAATAATATGAAGACAAAATTCTAACATGTAGGCTGGCAAGATGGCTCAGCAAGGAAAGTCACTTACTGCCAAGCCTGTCAACCTGAATTCGATCTTGGGGGACCACAGGTGAAGTGAAGGACTCAAGTTGTTCTCTGACCTCCACATGTGTGCTGTAGCACACACAAAATGAATAAAGAAAATGAAGTAGTAATGAAAATCTGTAGGAACAAAAAGGGATTAATACTGGAATTTCAGAAAGCAGTTTGAAAGAAGGAAATTATAGAACAAGTGTGTGGTAACAATAAATATTTACTTCCCAAAATGTAGTGATTTAGGAATAATAACCACCAATATGTACTTCCAATACTGGAATATGTTCTCTTGCATTGTATTGTGTTAACTGAGTAAATATTGATCTCTTTGTCTTTCTCTGTGTCCATATCTATCATCTTCCTTCCTTTCTTGTCTATCACCTGTCTTTCTTTCTTTCTTTCTTTCTTTCTTTCTTTCTTTCTTTCTTTCTTTCTTTCTTTCTTTCTTTCTTTCTTTCTTT
>VZQC01004335.1:507049-582852 GCA_009823505.1 Rhizomys pruinosus
TTTATTTATTTATTTTTTTTTTAGTCTTTTTGAGACAGGGTCTCCCTGTAATCCCAGCTGTCCTGGAACTCGCTCTGTAGACCAGGCTGGCCTTGAACTCACAAAGATCCACCTGCCTCTGCCTCCCGAGTGCTAGGATTAAAGGCGTGTGCCACCACTTCCGGCTGATACCAAATATTTTTTAACAAATGAAAAAAGATATCTAATTTCTTAAGTATCAGATAAAGAACAATTAAAATGTAGAAAAGACTAGAAACATAAACACAAAATTGCTTGAAGCTATGGGTATGTTATTTATACATAATAATGCATTCCATAATGATGTTTTCATTCATGAATAAAATTTATTTTGATCATATTCACCCTCACTCTCCATCTATTTTCCCCTCCTGATCCTTCTGGTGGATGATCTCTTTCTCTTATTAATTAGTAAGAGATGATCTAGTGAGTTTCAAGAGAGCCCTCTACAGGGTTGTAGGCCCCTTACTGTGGCAGCACCACTCAGGAAACTCTCCTTACTGTGGCAGCACCACTCAGGAAACTGTCTCCCCATCCCACAGAACCATTAACTCTCTAGCGATCCTCACACAAGGGTAGAATGCGATGAGCCTCTTCCCTTTAAATGCTATTATCTGACTATAAACAGAAACCTGTAGATTATAAGTTCAATACACTCTCTTCAGGGTGTTGACAGGCCCCACTTTGTGTACATAATCAAAGCTGCTGTGAGTTCATGAGTGCCACTGTCATGCCATGCCTGAAAGATGCTCCAGGCAACCTTCAGCTTTATATTCCACTAGCTCTTCTGCAATGTTCCCTGACCCTTGAATGGGGTGAAATGGATTCCCATTTATGGATGAGTATTCCAAAACGACCTACCCTCATCACTTTGACCAGTTATGACTCTATGCAATTACTGCTGCCAGCATCAGCTGTCCCCTTTGCCCTTTGGGCTCCTTCTCTCCCTTCTTTGCAGGTGCCTTCTTAGTCTTGGGCTCTGGCTTTGAAGGAGTATGTTTAGCAGATAATCTTGCCGATCTTCTCTGTGGCTCGTCCTTCACCTTGTCTTTATCCCCTTAGCACCCTCTTCAGCCATTCTCTTGGGCGTGGGGGTGGTGGGCACCCAGGCGCTGGAAGCAGGGATGCAGCAGCAAGTGGCTTTGGTTGGTCCAGGGGTCGTTCTCACTCCTTCCTCTCCTTGCAACTTTTTTTTTCACTCTGACTTTTTTTTTGAGCCTTCTTGACAATTTTATTTTTTTTTGGTCTTTTCAAGAAGGGGTCTCCCTTAGCCCAAGCTGTCCTGGAACTAGCTCTGTAGACCAGGCTCGCCTTGAACTCACAAAGATCCTCCTGCCTCTAACTATCCTGCATCTTTCTCTCAGTCTTTTTTTTTATGTTTAGGAATTCACATTTTCCTCTTATAATTTTATATTACTCTAAAGTATGTATATATACTTTCCACTCATGTACAGTAATTACAGAGTCTGAGAGTAAGTGGTGGATAGATTCTAGAGCACTTTAATATATTTACATTATAGCAACACAGTTGCTTTCAGATAAACAGAAATATAACAATAATATTGTTCAGCTTCCCTTTCATCTGGGGATTTTGTGTTAGTATCCACAAATGAGGGAGACCATTCACTTCTTATTTTTCTGGGACTGTGTTACTTCACTTAGCATAATGGCTTCAAGTTCCATCCATTTACCTGCAAAGTTCATGATGTCATCTTTCTTTATTGCTGAGTAGTACTCCATTGTGTAGATGTGTTGGTAGTCTATATATATATATATATATAATCAATATATATCTATATATATATATGTATATATTTTCATCTGTTTGTCCTTTAATCACGTGTGACCACAATCCACACGACATTCTTCCCTCCTAGAAACAGGCTAGCAGTTCTAGGCTGATCCTGTGACAAAGGGGGTGGGTCGGGGCAGGGGGGCAGTGGAACCATGTATGATGAGAAGTTGACCTCCCCAAAGAGGAAAATATGAGGAAAGGAAGGGAAAAGGAAGGACGGAAGGAAATCTGACTCCTCAACAGAGAGTGACTGAGAGAAGCAAGACTGTTATTGTTTGTTAAAACTCAAGCCGTTTATGCAACCACTTTTGCATGGGCTCGGGGGACAAATACACACAATTGGGGGCTGTGGCAGGCAATTGGGACAGGGGTACCTCAGGCTATATTCCATATCAAAGTTCTTTCCTAAGATATTAAAGACATCTCAGGCTTCACAGGTTTGTTAGAATAACAGCAGGGGTAAAGTCTTGGCTGCTTGCTAACTCTTTTTATGTGCTTCTGCCAAAAGGATGCCTACAAAGATGCACCACATTTTTGTCATCCACTTGCCAGTTGAGGAGCATTTTGGTTGGAATCCAGGTCTTCACTACTTTTGAAGAGAGCTGCATTACACCTGGATGTGCACTTGTGTTCTTTGCAGTTAGCTGATGTCTTGTGGGCATATACTCCGGAGTGGTATGACTGGGTCAAGGTGGTAGGCTCATTTTGAGAATTTTTTTTTTTTGCTGGTTTATTTATTTATTATTTATTATTTATTTTTTTTTTATTGTGCTTTGTGGTTTTGTACATCATTTTCCAATTCAATTTCAGGCATTTTTCCCTTTCCCTTCCCCGCCCACCCCCACCCCATCCCCATCTATTATGCCATAACTGTCTTGCATCTTTCCTGTTTTTTTTGTTTTTTTTGTTTTTTCCTTTTTTAGCATAAGTGATAATACATGAGTACAAGATCCTTCGTGCAAAACCAATCTAACAGGGCTGTGTGTCCAAAACCCCCAGCCCCACCTTCCATGGGTGACATGTTGTTTGTTCATCAGTTATCAAATGAGTGTCAAATACATCGCTGTAGTTTACCATTCACCCAATTGCGAGCCTTACATTCTACCCGCCCCCCTCTTCTGCAGTTGTCTGCTTAGGCTTAGAAAGGGCACAGGTGTGAGAGAAGTAACAACAGTCCACTCTTCTGGAGATGTAACTTGGACTGGTCAATTCTGGCTGTTTCCTTTCATGGGCTGACAGTTTGTCCAGGTGAACCTTTCGATCCTACTAATGAACACAAGCAGTTAGATTATAGTATTTAAGCGCACTATAGTTATGAGTAGGTTACTTTGAATAGAACATCTTTTGGAGATTGTTATCCACGAACTTTTCCCCCCTTAATATGACGTCTTACTGTGGCTTTAAATCTCCTAACCTGTAAAGAATGTAAGCTTGTGGCATCAGCCATGGGTATTTCCAAGGAGAGAGCCAATAGCAATTAGATTTGGAATATATCGGACACATGGCTTTTTGAGAATTTTAAGGGTTCTCCACACTGCTTTCCTTAACTGTTGTACAGTTTATATTCCCACCAGCAGTGGGATGAGTTTCCCCTTTCCTACAACCTCTCAGCATTGGTATCCTTTGTGTTCTTGATCTTATCGAGTCTATTGGAGTGCATGATTCTGAGAGTGGTTAAGTTTGCATTTCCCTTAATTAATGTGTTGAATACTTTTAAGATGTTTCTCACCATCTTAATTCCTCACTGGTGTGAAGTCTCTTTTCACTCTTACTCCATCTCTTGAGTCTTTTCCTACACCTATGTCTTGTAGTTTGTTACCAAATTTTTCTTCTATCACCTTCAGAGTTTTGGTTTTATGTTGAATCTTTATCCCCTTGGAATTATTTTGTACAGGTGAGAGGTAGGGTTAGTTTTGTTCTTCTACAAATGTGTGATCCAGTTTTGCCAGAACATTTGGTGGAAGATACTAGCCTTCTTCCATTGATTTTTTTTTTCCTCTTTGTCAATATGAGGTGGCTGAATGCATGATGATTCAAGTTTGGTTGCATGTTTGCGTGTCTGGTGCTGTTTTTGTGCAGTCATACCAGCTGTCTTATGACTATGGCCCTGTAATATAGCTTGAAGTCTGGGTTAGAGCAATTCCCCCATGTTTGCATTTTCACTCATAGTTTTTAGCTATTTTGGTCTTTTGTTTTTCCATTGAATTTAAGGATTTTTTTTTCCAGTCTGTGAGGAAAAACTCATGGGGAATTTGAATTTTTAGCTATAAGTGATAATCCATGAGTACAAGCATCCTTCATGCAAAACCTATCTGCAGGCTGTTGTGCCCAAACACCTACAGCCCCACCATCCAGTGGGGGGTGACAGGTTGTTTGTTCAATCAAGTTGATCAAATGAGTGTCCAGACTACATTGCTGTAGTTTCACCATTCACCCCAATCGCAGCCCTTACATTCTACCACGCCCCCTCTTCCGCAGGTTGTTCCCTAGGCTTAGAAAAGGGGCACAGGTGGATGAGAGGTAAAACAGTCCACTCTCTCTGGAGCTGTTGACTTGGACTCTGGTCAATTCTGGCTGTTTCCTTTCATGGGCTGACAGTTTGTCCAGGAATAACCTTTCGATCCTACTAATGAAGCACAAGCAATTAGATATATAGGTATTTAAGCAGCACTAATAGTTATGGTAGGTTACTTTGGCATAGACACATATGTTTGGATGATATGTTAATCCACGAATTACATTTTTCCCCCCTGTTAAATATGACAGGGTCTTACTGTGGCTTATAACATCTCCTAACCTGTAAAGGATGTAAGCTTGTGGCATCAGCCATGGGTTATTCTTCCAAGGAGAGAGCCAATAGCCAATTAGATTTGGGATATACAGGCACATGGCTTTTTGAGAATTTTAAGGGTTCTCCACACTGCTTTCCATAATGGTTGTACAAGTTTATATTCCCACCAGCAGTGGATGAGTGTTCCCCTTTCCTCACAACCTCTCCAGCATTTGGTATCTTTTGTGTTCTTGATCTTAGCGAGTCGTATTGGAGTGAGATGATATCTGAGAGTGGTTATAATTTGCATTTCCCTTAATTAATGATGTTGAATACTTTTTAAGATGTTTCTCAACCATCTTTACTTCCTCACTGGTGAAGTCTCTTTTCAGCTCTTTACTCCATCTCTTGAGTCTTTTCCTACACCTATGTCTTGTAGGTTGTTACCAAATTTTTCTTCTATCACCTTCAGAGTTTTGGGTTTTATGTTGAGATCTTTGATCCACTTGGAACTCATGTTTGTACAGGGTGAGAGGTAAGGGTTTAGTTTTGTTCTTCTACAAATGGTGATCCAGTTTTGCCAGAACCATTTGCTGAAGATACTAGCCTTCTTCCATTGATTTTTTTTTTCCTCTTTGTCAAATATGAGGTGGCTGAAATTGCATGAATTCAAGTTTGGTTGCACTGGTTAGCGGGTCTGTTTTTGTGTCAGTCAGTACCAGGCTGTCTTTATGACTATGGCCCTGTAATATAGCTTGAAGTCTGGTAGAGCAATTCCCCCATGTATTGCATTTTTCACTCATAGTTGCTTTAGCTATTTGTGGTCTTTTGTTTTTCCATATGAATTTAAGGATTTTTTTCCAAGTCTGTGAGGAAACTCATGGGGAATTTGACTGGGATTGTGTTGAATCTGTATATCAATTTGGGTAAAATGAACATTTTTATTATATTAATATTTCCAATCCATGAGCATGGGAGATCTTTCCATCTTTTGATATCATTTTCAATCTCCTTCTTCAGGAGTTTAAAATTTTTGTTGTAGAGACCTTTGGTATCTTTGAGTAGGTTTGTTCCCAGGTATTTTATTATTTTTGAGGCTATTGTGAGTGGGAAGGTCTTCTTATATTCCTTCTCCACTTGTTTATTGTTGGTGTAAAGAAAGGCCACTGATTTTTCCAGGTTAATTTTGTACCCTGCCACTTTACTGAAATTCCTAATCATTTCTAGAAGTTCTGGTGGAGGTTTTAGCACCCCTTAGGTAAACTATCATATCATCTGCCAAAAGGGATAGCTTAACTGCTTTTCCGATTAATACTCCTTTAATTTCCTTCTCTTGTCTTATTGCCCTAGCAAGTGTTTCGAGCACTATGTTGAAGAGGGCATTCTTGCTGGGTTCCCACCTTTAAGGGAAATGATTCCAATTTTTCTCCGTTTAGGATGATGTTGGCAGTGGGTTTGCTATATATGGTTTTGATTATGTTGAGGAATGTTCCCTTCAGTCTGATTCCCTCTAGGACTTTAAACATGAAGAAATACTGGATCTTGTCAAAGGCTTTTTCTGCATAGATTGAGATGATCATTTGGTTTTTGTCTTTTAGTCCATTTATGTGTTTTATGATTTATTTTATTTGTGTATGTATGTTGAACCATCCCTGAATCTCTGGTATAAATCCAACTTTGTCATGATGGATGATCTTTTTGATGTGAGTATATATGCAATTTGCAAGTATTTTGTTGAGAATTTTTGCATCTATATTCATTAATGAGATGGGTTTATAGCTTTCTTTTTGGTTGTATCTTTGCCTGGTTTTGGTATTAGGGTGATGCTGTCTTCATAAAAGGAATTTGGGAGAATTCCCTCTGTTTGTATCCTTCTGAACAGATTGAGTAGTAATGGTTGTAGGACCTGTATAAATGATTTATAGAATTCTGCTCTGAATCCATCTGGGCCTGGGCTTTTTTTAGTTGGGAGATTTTTATTACATCCTCAAATTCCTCAAATATTATGGGTCTTTTTAAACTGTCAATTTCTTTGTGATTAAGCTTTGTTTTTTTTTTTTGTTGTTTTTGTTTGTTTTAAAAGTGTCACACAGTAATACTAAGGGTTTTTCATTTTATTTATTTTTTATGTGTATGAATGTACTGTCTGCATGTAGGTTGGTGCACCCATGTCGTGCAATGCCATGGATGTCTGAAGAGGGTGTCAGATTCCCCTGGAATGAGTTAAAGATGGTTCTTAGCCACCATGTGGTTGCTGGGAAAGGAACACAAGTCCTCTGCAAAAGCTTTTCACAAAGGACAAGGACAAAGATCCAGTTTTATTCTTCTATATCTAGATATTTACTTTACTCAGCACAATTTGTTAATTCAGGCCTCTTTTCTCTAATATATTTATTTGGTACCTTTGTTAAAAATTAGGTGTTGTGGCAGTGCTGGTGCATATTTAGGTCCTCTATTCTATTCCAATGATCTATTGCTGCCCCCCCCCTTGATCTTTTGCCAGTTCTATAGTGTAGCTTGAAGTAGATATGGTGATACTTCTAGAATTATTCATTTTGCTCATGACTGCTTTGGTCATCTAAGGTCATTTGTGCTTCCATACAAAGTTTAATGTTTTTTCTTTTTCTGGGAAGAATGGCTTTGTAATTTTGATTGCTATCTCATTGATCCTGTACATAGTGTAACCACTGGAACAATATTAATTTTTTCAATCCATAATCATAGGCTTTTCCACCTTCTCTTGTTTTCTTCAATAGTTAATTTTTTCAGGTTCTCATTATAGAGATCTTGGATTTCCTTGATTAGTTTTAATTACAAGTTATTTAAAATAAATGCTTTATTTATTTTGATTTTACATGTATAAGAACTTTGTATGTATGCATGTAAGTGTACCTGTGTCATGCAATGCGTGTGGAGGTCAGATGAAGACATTGGATTCCTTAGAAGTGTTAGCTGCTATGTAGGTGCTGGACCTGAACCTGGGTCTTCTACAAGTTCAGCCAGTGCTCTTAATCAATGAGCCATATTCCTAGCCCATTTTCTTTATTATTTTATATATGACATTATCTGGTATAGGGATCAGGGTTCATTAGTTACTTTTCTGTTGCTATGAGAGAAGTCCTTGACAAAATCAATTTGAAGAGAAAGTTTATTTTGGCTGACAGTTGCAGAAGGGATACAACTATCATGGTGTCAGTCACAGTAGCTGGAGCACTAGGCTTGCCTGGCAGTCAGGAAGCAGACTGATCATCTTCACCAGCAAATATGAAGCACAGAGGGATAATAGGAAGCAGAGCCAGGATACACAATTTCAAAACTCACCCCTAGTGAAGTTATTCCTCCAGTATCCATCGCTTGATGGCTGGAAGTCTAGCAGTGCCACAAACCTGGAACCAAGTGTTCAAACACATGAGCCTATGCATGTCTTCATCAAATTGGGACACATGGTAATATTTGTACTGGGATTTTATTTATGTTTAAGAATTTTATTTTTATTGTTTTATATGTGTGTTTTCCTTCATGTATGCATGTGTACCACGTGCATGCCCAGTGTCTTTGGAAGTCAGATTCTTTGGCACTGGAGTTACAAGGTGTGAGTTTTCATATGAGTGCTCAGAACCTAACCCAGGTCCTCCGAAAGAGTGGCTAGTGTTCTTAACCATTGAGCCATCTCTCCAGCCTCAAAACTGGCTTAAAGAAGAGTTTGAAATGTTAATTCCTTTGATGAGATGTCTGGTAGAAATCTGAAGAGAATCAATCTGGGTCTGGACCTCATTTAAAAGAAAGTTTTAAAGATTGCCTCAGTTACCTAGCTTGTTTTGACTTTTGTTGTTGTTTTTGTCTATTTGTTTATTTGAGACATAGTCTCCCTGTTGCCCTAGCTAGCTTGTAACTTGCTAAATAGGTCTGGCCTGCCTTGATCTACCAGAGATCTGCCTCTCTCTCCCTGCCAAATGCTAGGATTAGTGGTCTGTGCCACAACAGCTATATTATGTTTTAGATTTTTTTTTTTTTTTTTTCTTTTCAAGACAGGTTCTCCCTGTAGCCCTGGTTGTCCTGGAACTCACTACGTAAACCAGGCTGGCTTTGAACTCACAAAGATCCGCCTGCCTCTGCCTCCTGAGTGCTAGGATTAAAGGCATGCACCACCACCCCCGGCTTATGTTTTAGATATTTTTAAAGAAGTTGCCTCACCTTGTTATTAATGTTAGTATACTAGTCATGTGTAACAAGAATTCATCTATTTCTTTTTGATTTCCAGTTTGGTAGAATCTATGTTTTTTAATATAAGTGCTTAAGTAATATCTCCCTCTTAAAATCTAATCTTATTAACTTGTGCTGTCTTTCTGTTTCTTTTAGATAGTTTGGTTAAGGGTATGCTGATTTTGTTTATTTTGTTTTCTTAGAATGAACCACCCCTTTGTTTCGTTGATTTTCCTTGACAAATTTCTGTATTGATCTTATTTCTTTTCATATACTGCTCTTTGGTTTGGCATTTTCTTGAATTTCTAAGGCCCTTAGAAGCAACTTTAAGTTATTTATTTGATTTCTCTGTGAAGTGTTAATATAGCTATTTCTGCCATGACCTTCATACTTATGGGTGCTTTTCTTAGACTCCATAGGCTTTTTTTTTCATTTTCACTCA
Organism: Rhizomys pruinosus; assembly: GCA_009823505.1. Classification (NCBI taxonomy): domain Eukaryota; kingdom Metazoa; phylum Chordata; class Mammalia; order Rodentia; family Spalacidae; genus Rhizomys; species Rhizomys pruinosus. The sequence continues at coordinate 516,278 of VZQC01004335.1, forward strand.
GTTGGAGTTTTGTGATTTCCTTCTTGATTTTAGCAGTGTGCTGCTAACCTCATGGAGTTTGTGCATTTTTTGTACTTGCTCTTCTTGATTTCTACCTTTATTCTATTTTGATCTATAGGGTCAAGATCCCTGATCAGGTTTGATTCCTAAATCATCAGCCATCAACACAGGATCAATAAATGGATTCACATTTAAATTTTTAAATACTTTTTTATTGTATATTTTATGGAATTTTTTTTATTTCATACAATACATCTGAATCATATTTATACCCCCTCCCCTATTGAAACTACTCCCACACTGGATTTTATGCATTCTGTCATATATGTTAAGGCCTATCAAGTAAAGTTTTTATACTCAGATGCTTTTCAGTGTGAGTTCATCTACTGAAGTCTAGTTAGCCTAGCTAGAGTCATTCCCTTAGAGAAGATCAACTCTCCCTCCCCTAGTTCATGCATTCTGCCATACATGTCTTTCAGCTTTTTCTCAGTCTTTTTAAAGTTTTTCTATGCATAAGTTTACTGTTTGGGGCAGAAATTTACTGTTTCAGTCAATTCTTTGACCCAGTCCTTTTATTGTTGTTGTTCCCTCCAATTTGTATAGCTCAAAAATATGCATATATATCTGAAAATAGTCCATAAGTTAATTCCAAAGTATGTTTAGGAATTCACATTTTCCCTTTAATTTTATATTACTCTAAAATATGCATACATACCCTCCACCCATATATCAAAATTACAAAATCTGAAAATAAGTGGTAGGTTAATTCTAGCATCCATTAAGGGATTCTCATTTTAACAGTACAGTTGCTTTCAGATAAAAAGAAAAAAAGTTTCCTGTACAACTAGAGATTTGGGGCTAGCATCCACAAAAGAGGGATACCACTCATCATTTATTTTTCTGGGACCACGCTAATTTACTTAACATAATGGCTTCTAGTTCCATCCATTTAGCCACAAAGTTCATGACGTCATCTTTCTTTACCACTGCATAAAACGCCATTGTGTAGCTGTTCCACATTTTCTTTATCCACTCATTGGTTGAGTTGCTTCCAGCTTTTCACTATTATGAAGAGAGCTGCAATAATCATGGTTTTACATCTTTCTTTGGGACAAGTTGAATTTTGTGTGTATATACCCAAGGGTGGTATGACTGGGTCAAGTGATAGGTTTAGTTTGAGTTTTTAAAGTATTCTCCATACTGCTTTCCATAAGGGGTTGCACAAGTTTACATTCCCACCAGTGGTGGATGAGTGTTCCTCTTTCTCCACAACCTCTCCAACATTTGGTATCCTTTGTTTTCTTGAGCTTAGACAGCCTTACTGGAGTAAGATGAAATCTTTAAGTGGTTTTAATTTGCATTTCCTTAATTATTAGAGATGTTGAATAATTTTTAAGATGTTTCTTAGCCATCTTTATTCTTCATTTGTGAAGCCTCTGTTCAGCTCTTTACTCCATCTTTTGAGTGGGTCATTTGTCTTTTGAGTAGTTTATATACTCTGGATGTTGATGCTCTGTCAGAGGTATCACTAGTGAGGGTTTCCTCCCAGTCTCTGGGTTTTCTCTTCACTTCTTTGTTTCTTTCACTGTTCAGAAGCTCTTAAGTTTAATAAGGTCCCACTTGTCAATCATTGACCTTATTTTTGCACAGCTATTGTAAGATTTAGAAAGTCTTTTCCTATACCTATATCTTGTAGGTTACTGCCTATGTTTTCTTCTATCGTTTTCAGAGTTTCAGTTTTCACATTGAGGTCTTTGATATACTTGAAGTTGATTTTTGTACAGGGTAAGAGGTAGAGGTTTAATTTTATTCTTCTACAAGTGGTGATCCAGTTTTGGCTTTTATTTCACAGAGTTCCATCTGCCTCTGCCTGCTGAGTACTGGAATTAAAGGTGTGAGCCACCATTCCTAGCTTATATTTAGTGTATTAATTACAATATTACACTGGAGATTTCTTTCCTGGTTCTGTCCATTTAGTGTTGTATTTGTGTCCTCTTCTTGGATGAGTATTTCTTTCCCTGGCTTGAGAAATTTTCTGCTATGACTTTACTGAAAATATTTTGTATCCATTTGGCATGGATTTCTTCTTATTATACACCCACAATTCAGAACTTTCATCGATTCATGGTGTATTGAATATTTTGTGTTTTCTACTTGTGTTGTTATTGATACCTTGGATCTTGACTGAACGTTTCCATTCCTTTATCTTCAAGTCCTGAAATGTGATCCTTTCCATTATGTGGTCTATGTATTGAGAGTTTTATCTGAATTACTGAAGTTTTATTGTTTAACATTTCAGTTCTATTACATTTTATTTATTTATTGTACCATTGCTGGAACGTGTTCTCTCTCTCTCTCTCTCTCTCTCTCTCTCTCTCTCTCTCTCTCTCTCTCATCTCTTTCATGCTCTCCCCTCTCTTTCCTTCAATCTCTTTCTTTACTGCAGAAAATATCACACAATGATACCATGTTTTCCCTCTGGTGAAGGCTTACCAGATCTCATTTTATACCCTCGGTGTTCCATTTCTTCTCTGAATATTTTTAGATACAATGTATGTAACAAACAATTATGTGTTATTTTATTACTATTATTGAATACTCATTTCCCAGTATTACTTAATTATTTGTGCCTGTAAAAGTTTGCTATCTATTTAGGAATCACCCAGTAGAATATAAAGACTTTGAGCATATGGAAAATTAGAGTGTACTTAGTTTAATCTCTGTTTTCATGTTTGCACTAAACAGTATTAAAATCATATTTTTGGTTTATTAACTTTATCCATAACTCAAAGCAATATTTTTGTAGTTGGTTTCAAAAAATAATTTTCAAGTCTCTTTAGATTTGTAAGCAGTAGGCATTAGACTTAATGCCTAAAATTTGAATTATTAAACTTAAGTTTAAGAAACTATGAAGTGTTTTGTAGAAAAGCCAAGGTTCAAGTGCAGCTATATATGTTACCACAGGTTAAGGATGAAATAGTTTTTTTTCACACATTTTCAGTAGAAACATTTGTGAACAGATGTATTGCTCCAAGTTGGAAATCTATATTCTGAAACAATTGCTGACTAGTGATGCGATCCAATGAACTGTCTCTTTACTGGAGAAAATAACATTTGCCTTAACAGCCCCTTTGCAAATTGTGAAAGAATGTAGAATACAGATACACCCCCCACCAAGTTGATAGTGGCTATTCCTGTCAACATCACTTCAATTCAAATGTAAACCTCTATTCTCATTTTTAAAATAAGATGCTGTGGGGCTGGGGAGATGGCTCAGCAGTTGAGAGCATCTACTGCTCTTGAAGAGGAGCCAGGCTGGATTCCCAGTACCCACATAGTGGCTAAGAACCAACTTTAAGTAGGGCATGGTGGTACACACCTTTATTCCTAGCACTGTGGAGGCAGAGGCAGATGAATCTCTCTGAAGTTCCAGGCCAGCTGGAGCTATAGGGAGATCCTATCTCAAAAACAAAAATGATACTGTAAAGTCAGGTGTGTATGAATCAACTCACTTTATCCTAATAGCCTTTAGCTAAATCCATGTAATAGTAACATGACACTAATCCTAGTATTATCATTATAAACTTAAAACAAGTCAAACAGTGCTGCGAGCATTACAGAAATTGTTTCCTTGTTTAATAGCATTGTCCTGTCTCATTCTGTGTCAGTACCACTAAGGCTCAGTTCTTTCATGGTTCTGTCCTGGCAGAGAGCAGCCTCTTTTTCTCGGGCTGTGGCCAACACTACGGTTAAGTTTTTGAAAACCAATAATCCTTGGCCTTGTCTTGAAATGTCTTAAGGCCCAAGTTAAATGACTTGAAGGTTAGCAGTGTCAGCCAAGATAAAATTGGTTTGGGGAATATTAAAAAAATCTAACATTTCACATAATGAAAATAGGGTTGCTATAAAAAAGTTGTCAATAAAATGCAATTGCTTTTTAAAAAAGAATTCTTTTACCATTGACTTTCTAAATTGAAGAAATTTAATTCGCAAAACAGATATAGTTCTGGAGTAATGATTTTTATGACTTCTATAATGTCCCAGGATCTCCATGTGGGCAGTGATTTCCTACATAAAATCTATCCTTTCTTTGCTGTATTATTTCAAATATCCATTCTCAACTTCTCTAATTCTTTTCAGCTAACATTTTTCTGAGGGCTTCACAAGTCACTCTATCTTTTGGTCCTCAAATTAAATTAGCCCATGGAATAAAATAAATAAAAAGACAAGTATCTTATGATCCCAACTCCTGAAAAGAATATTTGTTCTTTTCCTGTATTCCATACATGGACCTCCCATTTTCTTTTGTCTCCTCTTCAGAATAGTACAGTTTTGTTTTTCAGAGAACCAAAACTTTCAATTCACTTTTACAATATATTTTATTGTATACATTTATTGTGTACAACATAGGTTGTGAAAGACATGTCAACATGTATAATGGAGTTATTTAAGATACACAGCTTATGTTATGGAAGACATGCCATCATGTATAATAAAGCAGCAGCATACTATTCATCTCTCAGATACCCATTTGTTTAGGATATTTTTTCAAGAACAGCTGAAAAATTTATTTAGGTTGGATCCCAAATATAGTAAAATATTTTTATCTGTGGACTTCACGTTTTTTTGTAGATTTCTGGACTTTTCCTACATATTTCTCAATTCATTTTCAGTACTTAAATTCTGAAAAATTTTATCAAAAGTTCATATCATTAATCATTCTCTAGTTGGACTTTCACACCAACATGATCTCCAGATAATTACTTTCCTGTATATTATTTCAGTTCAGGTTGTCATAGCACCTGTACGTTGCTTGTTACTAAGAATCTCATCCAAGCAAAATTCTGTTTTCATCTTTTATATTCTTTGCACAGTGACTTCATGAAATATGACCATTCAAGAACTGAGAAAAACCTTCATAATTTGGCATAGATCAGATATATCTCTGGAGTATTAGGATCACCAAACATCCCTCCAGGATAGCAGCACCTTCGCACTTGGTGTTTTCAAACTGACATCCTTTCCCAAACAGCATTCTACAGGCTCTTTCTTCTTCATGAACAGGATGACTCCATCTTTAAATTAGTTGCTAACTCAGAAATCCCTGACCGTTCCCTCATCCCAGTGTTCTGCCACATACAGTAAGATAACTAATGTTTTCAGGACAGTGCTGAAAGATTTCTCTTATATTTAACACCTTCCTTGTCCCGTGCTGCCACTTAACTGAAATATCATTATGTCTTGGACTGTTGGCCTCCATACTACAATGAGCGCTGCAGCAGAATCGGCTTTTCTGCCGCAGGAGGATCTGTACCGCAGGTTCACCTGGGATGCACTGTGAACTTTGAAGATTATGGGACTTGCCACTTTCTAATTATTTATTGTATGTATTTTCCATTTTGGTGCACACACAGACACACAGGCACACACACACACACACACACACAGAGGCACAAACACATATATCCCATAGGTGCTTTTTTTTCCCTAGAAAATAGTAATTAATACATAAAAATTGCAAACTTTGTTGGTTTTATTGGTTTTGAGAATTTTAATGATTCAATTACAGGAAAAGTATTAGTGCATGGATGGAACTCAAGAAGTCAAATATCATGTTTAATAAAAGCACCCACCCTTTAATGAAGAACATAGGCATCTTTACCTTCTGGTTTCACAAGCAGAATGAAACAGGTTCAAACGTTTGTAATACCATTGTATACCCCATCTTACAACAAAGGGGAGAAAACAAAAATCAAGTAGGCTGAGCTTAATATTGGTTTACTGTTTATTAAAAAACTAGTATTAGGTTCTCTCCTCTATCCTACGACCTGTTGAATCTCAGGTTCCTAAACCTGATATTAATGTCAGGTATGGGCTCCATCCTAGGAAGTGGAACTTAAGTCCAATTAAAGAGTGCTTAGTTACTTCCATATATTTGTTCCACTATTGCACTGGTGGACACAGCTTGCCAGATGAGTGGTTATTGCTGTTTACAGGATTCACAGCTAGATAAGGATGATGTTATCCTATTACACTGACTCCAAATGATTGTTGCTCATAATTGAATCATCTCTCAACTCTCACCAGAGAAGTTCTTCAAGCAACAAATCTGTGATCAACACAGAAACCCACAACTAGTCAACATGTAGGAAAGAAGGCATTGTAGACTGCTTAACTTTCAGCAGGATGCCTATACCAAACATCTATACCCTCTAAGTCTCAGGGATCATTGAGGAAGAAGAGCACAGAAAGACTGTAAGAGCCAGAGTTACTGGATGACCACAAGGAAGCAGAGGTTTCCAGACACTTGGTCAGCTACTAATATGAACTCACAGAAATGGTGACCACATACACAATTCCTGTGCAATGTGAAACCAGAAAAAAATCCCAGCATAGCCATGTGGAAGTGAGTAAGAAGCTCCAAATGACCTAAGGAAATTGTGTTGAGAGATGGCTACTAGGGGGGCCATAGACAGCCTCTTTCAAGCATGGGAATCTTGGTAGGCTAACCACCAGGCTCCAGTAGATAGACCCACACTGAAGGACATTTGCAGATACAAAGTAGACTGTATAGGGATACACACACACACACACACACACAAACACACATAATATATATGCATATATGCATATATTATATGTTATTTATATATCATCAAATTATATTGATAAAAATCACACAAAAATCTATTAAAAAGATTGGTTTATTGGGGCTTTAGAGATTGCTCAGTGGTTAAACCACTGGTTGCTCTTGTAAAGGACTGGTATTTGGGACTGAGCACAAACATTGTGGCTAACCATTTGCAGCTCTAGTTCCAGGGAATCCGATGTCATGATGCACTTCCATACATGCAGTCAAAGCACATGAACTAAAAACAAATTATTTTTTTTTTTAGAAAAAGATTAGTTTACTTGTGAGTTTCCAAGGTCTTAAGCTGTGGGACTCTGGAAAGCCTAGAAATCTAGAATAATGAAGTAATCAATCTGGAAAAGAGTGACATGGGCTTTGTCACCAAGCTTCTAGGGATGATACAAGTGATCTTTCCCAATTCTGGGTGGTAAAAGCTGCTATCTCTTATGCATCTCATGGGAACAAAAAGCTGAACAGAAAGTAGTGAGGGGGCCGCAGTAGGAAAACATGCATTACAAAGGACTGTTCTCCTCTTGTCCTTTGTGGATAAAGAGAAATAAATACTTAGCGCTCTTTCTAAACTCACTGTCAGTAAGTGAATGGAGCTCCCTAGGCAGCAGATTGGTGATGATACTTGGAGATGTGGAACTGGTTGTTGGGAGGAAGACTTTGTTTTCAGCATGAGAAAATGCTTTCCATTACCTATAGAAACAAGCAGTCAGGATCCTGCTGCCTGCTCTGTCCCATCCATGTTGGCAGTACTGCTGAGTTCTGAGGGATCTTTGGACTTTGAAGGGTAGATTCCAGAAAACATACCGTTCTCTTAAATCATTTCCTCACTGACTCAGCACAATGATAAGTGATATCAGGAGAGAGAGCATGAATGCAAAATCATGGGCTCATGGGATAGAAGTTTGGGAGAAAAATATCCTTCAAGCTACACAGAGGCAGAGTTCCTGTTTCTGGAGGTGTCGTGGGTCCAGAGAACCTAGAGGTGCTTCCTCAGGAAAGCTGTGTGTAGTCCTCTCGAATATGTGTTCCACCTTGTGAGTTTAAAGTTGAAATGGAAAACCATCAGAAGTATTTACATGTAGGCCTCTATTTAATCCTGTCCCTTGCCCATTTCTACCAGTCATGTGTCACTCAATCAGTGGGTAAAGAGAGTTTAGGAGAGAGGTGTGGGTACTAGATTATGAGACAATTAGTAATTCTTCACGGGTTTACTTAATTAGTAGTTGCTTAATTCGTACTATGTGTAACTATGTTATTTTATACATCAGTGAAGAGAAGTCCTTATCTCACTCATGTCTCCCTTATGACATTTAATTCTAGTGAGAAAGACAGTGAAGACTATATACTAATAGATGGTTTTAGAAACTTTGATTATGTTACATATTTCTATGAACATATGCTAATACCTGGAGAGTATACATATATATTCAGAACATTCCTTCATGAGGGCTGGTAAGACTGTGAGGAGTGATAATGTTTTACATAATATAATCTTCTATTATGTGGTATTTAAGCAGGGACCTGAGGAAAAGAGGAAACTGAAAATGTGGATATTTGGGGATAAGAACTTTGTAGAATAAGAAAAAGTATAGGCAAAGGCTGAAGTGAAAGGTCTTCACTGTTCCAAGAGCAGGAAGGTGTCTTTCACTGGTATAGAGGAAGAGTGAGCTTACAGATTAGTTCATAATGGTCCTGGAAGCTCATCTTATGGGGAATGGTTGTTGCAAGGACTTTCATTTTTACTCTGAATAACATGTGAATATTATCACATTTCAATTATTAAAATTGTAATTTCTTATGTAAGTGCCTAAGATCAGCAAGCAACTCAAACTCTTTAATTAACTCTACAGAAGACTTTCCTTTTGGTCAACAATCTTGCAACAAGAAGCAATCTATGGAGTAAAACATTGTCAATGAAATCATCAAGAAACACTTTTACTACCTGTAGATAATATTGCGAATACTTTAAGGACATATTAAAACTTTAGGAATCATTAATTAATTGAATATAGAAGTATCAATACCCAAGTCATAAATTCAAATCAATGTTGCATAGATGTAATTGTTAGGTCCTAGAAGCACTTTGATGAGAAATAACAAAACGAGATCTAGGACACCTGTCAGGAAGTGTGATTGCACACTAGGAAATAATCACCCTATGTTTGCTATTCAGTGGATTCCTGCTAGAAGATATTTTTGCAAAAGATAAAATGAAATTAATTTGGAAACTAGCCTATTGGGACATGGCAAAACACTTTAACAAAAACACATAATCAAACATTTTCTAAAATGACATTAGATTGTGTGCTCCAAAGCTGATTTCAATCCTCATTATGCAAAATGCACTGAAAATGGAAACCAGCACATGATGATTTGATTATGTAACAAAACCAGTTAAATGTTTTCATTAGCTGCACAATATTTTTATACAACAGATAACTGAATGTTGAAAGTACATTATCCCATGAGACAAAAATAATATTGCAAAAAATAATAATAATGCTAAGGACTCTTATTAGAACACAGGAAAAAAATTCAGTGATAAGCACAGGAAAATTTGGAGGACAATAAGCCAACATATTTAGGTATTTTGCCTTTTGAATTAAAGTTAATAAAGTTTTTGTTCCCTGATAAAGCTTAATTTGTCTCTATATTCTCTCATCTATCTATCTATCTATCTATCTATCTATCTATCTATCTATCATCTATCTATCTATCTATCTATCTATCATCTATCTATCTATCTATCTATCTATACTTCTATCTATCATCTATCTATCTTCATCTTTAGTCAATGCCCCAGGCCAGCTGGGGAATTTCGTGGTCTGACCGTGAATGAAAGGGGGTGAGAGGCAGAGAGTCAAGACACAGACCCTGGGAATCAGGTGAATGCAAGCAGAAGGCAAGCTGCCATGAACTCCTTTATTGGGGTCAAGGTTAGGGTTTATGTACTGTTCTTATTCTGCTCTCCTCTTAGTGCAGTCATCTTGTCACCTTGTGATTGGCCCAGGTCTGTGACTCAGTTGTTGCTATGGTCACCTGCCTAGGGAAGATTACATCAATGAGGGACAAACTCTGCACAGGCGCACTGCACAATTCTCAGCATACAGGCTACTACATTACCATCCTTGGTATTTAATTTTGCTTGAGGAGCGGTCCGAGTAGGAGTTCAGGTGCTATGCCCGAGCGAACCTTGTTGCCTCCACCCCTGGCATTCCGACATTTTGACTGGGTCTCTTTTTCCCTCTTTGACTAACCAGCCACCAAGGGAAGAGGCAGGAGCCATACTGAGGAGGAGAGAGAATTGTGGATGGATGAGAGCCTGACACAAATCACCTCATTGGGAGGGGTGCATGCAGTGTCCCTATTGACCATTGCTGAGAGGACCTGGGCCATTGTTTTGTTGACCTGGCATTGGCTGTGGGCAAAGCAAAACAGACATCTGAAGAGAAAAAGGCAGAGAAGGTCCAGGAGGCAGAGGATGCCCCAGGTGACCAATGTAGCAGGACCAAAAATGGACTTTAGCTTAGACCACATCTGAAAAACACAGCTAGTATCAAAGGCTATGACCTCAGGGTGGGTAAAGTTAAGGGAGACAATTTGAGAACCAAGGGTCAAGGTGTAGTTAATAAACTGTTGCATCCAGGGGCCTTTAATAATGTCACCAAATTCACGATGTCGACATGTAATATTGAGGACTTGGTAGGGGGTCAGGCAGAATGAGGAAAACCTGGGGTTGCAACTCGTTTCTCCCTCTCATTATGTGGCCTTCAAATCCTTGAAGGAATTTCATAAGAGTTAATCATATTTGATGCTTCCAAGATGAAATGATCTCTGCTAGTGGTTTGTATTGGGTCCTTAGCACCATGATTTTAATGGAATTTACCTAGTGGTCAATGAAATCTGACAAGTGAGTTAAGGATGCATGAGCCACAATTCAGAGCAACCAGAAGGATAAGTCCACTGGCAGATCCAGGAAGTCCTCAGCTCTCAGCTGAGAAAGAAACTGGCACTTTGGGGGGTCTTGATACTAAACTGCCTAGCAAAATTTTAGCTCCTCCTTTTATCACATTACCCTCTGCAGAGGTTACCCCAATTGCCAAGAGGGAATGTGCCAACCACTCTGAATTCTTCCATGCTGTAAAGGGGCATAGGAGGTGGTGAAAAGGGTACCCCTGCTCAATGGATCTATCTAAAAGACTCCAAAAAGTATAGCTATAGAGAGAACAAAATCCTTGACCAGTGCCTGTGAAGGTGAGAGTAGGTAGGTACATTTTCTAGGCAGGGAACCAAGAGAGAAACAGAGTGAATTAAGTGTCCAACTTAATTTCTCAAGGAGGGGTTCTGAAGCATCCATTATTGGGCTTGTCCTTTTGTTCTTTTGTCCATGATATCTGGACTCAGCACCTGCTTTCCAGGAAATTTTGATAGTCATGGTGTATTTCCTTTAGGTAGTTGCTTAAATAGAAGAAACTTTATTATTTAGTAACAACAGATCTCATATGACTTTAAATGAGTTAAAATCTAGTGTTTAGAGGCACAATCTCTCAGACTTTAAAGAAAATATAATGATTACTTATCTTTTGGTTATACTTTTCTTTTGGATGTTCAAGTCTATACAGTTAGCCCAGATTAACCAACTTTTGTTTTCAGCCAAATTGGTATGGGCATTATGTATGGTGGTTATCCATCCAAAAAGTATTACACCAGTGTACTACTTTTAATTACTGTATAATATTCTAGATAAGGCTTGGACAAAAGTTCAAGCAGCTTTGTATAATGAAGTATAGTTTTCATGAGCTTGATTCACCCAGTTCTCTGAGACCAATTCTTCCCTAATACAAACACACAGTACACAGGAGGGACTGTCAGCCAGATCCACGAGGAGGGCCCAGACCCAAGGAGGTCTCTTTTCCTATGACAAAGAAGGGAGGGAGGGAAACAGGCTCAAAAATTCTTGCAGAAACATAACATAGCCCCAAAGCTGTTACAGACTGCTCTCCCTCACCCCTTGGAGACAAGAGCCTATAGTGCACTACTGGAAGCCATGCAGCACCCCAACTGATCCAGGTGCCAGACCCCAAAATTGGTCTCTAGCAGAGACCAAAAGGTTGCCATGTGAGTACTCCAGAGAGCTCAGGAATTCCCTAAGCTCTAAAGACCTCCTCCCAAGCCAGGCCAGGATTCCTGACTAACTGCTCATACAAATTTTGCTAGCTAGTAAGAGGCAGTTTATCTCTGGTCCTTTGAGATAGAGTTTCCCCTGGGTGGAAACTCACCCAAGCAGACCAGATGGACTGACCTTAAGCTCACAAAGAACTGCCTGCCTCTACCTCCCAAGGACTGGTATTAAAGGTGTGTTCTACCACACTAGTCCAAGAATTCTTCCCAGTCCTGAAGCTAGTTAATGTGCTAAATCAAGGATACACCCACCCAGATATTCTACCTGCAGAGGTCTCAAATAAAGTAGATAATTCCAAAGGAAGCAAGTTACCTCACACAATCCTTCTGAAAGCAGACACAAACCAAAATGTCATCTTAGAAAATAGGATCCTTAAAAAGTCAACTCAGAGTCTAATTCCTATAAAAAATTACCACATGTTGTGAAGTATTTGATACACTCAGAGACAATAAATTTAGAGATGTGTACAGTATCCAGATACATGAGTATCTAGTCCGGCATGCCAAAATGGCTTGAAGTGGCCACTTTGTTTGACAAAACCAATATGAGACAGTTATAATGACTGAATTACAAACACACACAAAAACTTAGACACACGCTTAGACACACGGAAGAAGAGTTACCATAAACACAAAACATAGTCAGACAAAGAGAGGAAATGCTGTGTGCATGGAGCTGACACCCTGACGGTCCCAGTGGAGATTTGGGGCATCCCCATCTCCATGCTCAAGGAGCAATACTGTGTCCAGTTTCTCCTAACTGAGCACCCCAAACCAGAAACTTGAGTTTAAACAAAACCAAAGTGAAAGTAAAAAGAAAAAAAGAATTTTGCTCTTTCTTACCCAAAAGTCACAGACAGCCAAATGAGATGTCTCTAGTCTCTCCAGTAGTAGAGAGCTTCTTGGGCCCCCATCCAAGGGTATATTGGTGGGGGGCAAATGAGTATCCCTAACAGGGGCAGCTGAAGGGAGTTTAGGGGGGTTGGGATGTGGGGAACCGTCCTTGTCTTGGTGAAAGTGGAGGACACAGGGCAGGGGGAACTTCTCCTCGGTGTTCTTGTGGCAGGCTGAGTTATGCTCACACAGTACACCCTCTGCTGAGGAGCCCTTAAATCTTCCAATTATGGCAAGGAGATACAATGCAAATGGTCTCCTCCCAAATGAATCCAAGTCCTGGGATTTCACTTTAAGGCCACAGGTCTGGAGGGGAGTTTGTAGAGCAGCCATCTGTGGCTCCCAAATGTGGGGAGGAATATTATCCATGAGGGCAGGAAATGGTAAGGGAGGACAGAGGTGTGTGGGGGGGCTGGGGGTCGGGTGCTCACCCAAGAGCATGGTGGAAAGAACACAAAAGGGGACCTACTCACCAATCAAGGAAGAGGGTGCCTTGCCATTATCTGAGATCAAAAAACCACATTGGGCACCAGATGTAGTCAATCCCCCAGACCTGCTGGGGAATTTTGTGGTCCAACCATGAACAAAAGGGGGTGAGAGATGTAGAGTCAAGATGTAGATCCTGGGAATCAGGTGAACACAGGCAGAAGGTGAGCTGCCACGGACTCCTTTATTGGGGGCAAGGTTAGGGTTTATGTACTGTTTGCATTCCATTCTCCTCTTAGTACAGTCATTGTGTTGCCTTGTGATTGGCCCAGATCTGTGACTCAGTTGTTGCTATGGTCACCTGCCTAGGGCAGGTTAGGTTAATGAGGGACAAGCTCTGCACAGGCACACTGCATAATTCTCAGTGTACAGGCTACTACAATCATCATCATCATCATCATGATCATCATCATCATCTACCTATCATCTATCTATCTATCATGTATCAATCATCTATGTCTATATCTAGCTATCATCGATCTATTTGACTGGATCAAAGAACTTACTGAAACAGTTAACTTCTGGCCAAACAATAAACCTCTGATGAGAAAAACTTTAAAAAGACTGAGGAAAAGGTGGAAGACATGTATGGCAGAATGCATGAATTGGGCTGGCATGTGGGGCATGGAAAAGGAAGTGTGACTATATTGGACTGAGGAATGATGTATGAAACACACAAAACACCCAATAAAAATATTTTATTAAAAGTTATTTATATTTTCTTGGTTAAATTTTGATAAATCATATGCATCTAGAAATTTGTCTATATTTTGAATTTTTCCATGTTATGGCAGTATAAATTTTTTTGGTCTTTTTGAGACAGGGTCTCCCTGTACTCCCAGCTGTCCTGCAACTACCTATGTAGACCAGGCTGGCCTTCAACTCACAGAGATCCTCCTACCTCTGCTTCCCGAGTGCTGGGATTAAAAGCATGTGCCACCACACCTGGAAAGGGGAGTATAAATTTTTAAGATACATCATTATGTTCTCTGAATTTTCATTGTGTTTGTTATAGTGTCTCCGTTTCCATCTTGAAATTTTAATTAATGAATTAATTTATTTATTGTGTGTGTTTTCTGTGTTTTGTATGTATGTGTGTGTATGCGTGTGTGTATGTGTGTGTTTGCAATGCTGTGTGCATGTCGCATGTATGGTCACAACATACATTTGGAGTTCAAAAGAGCTTTTGGGAGTCAGTTATTGCCTTTGATCTTCCAAAGGCAGGCATTTGCTTGTTTGTTTGTGTGTTTGTTTGTTTGTTTCTATGCTCCACACATACAAGCCTTGCTTGCTTATAAGTTTCATTTTTCATGTCTCTGGCTCCCATCTCCATGTGGGTGATATGTTTCACCGCATTCAGATTTTTACATAGGTTCTAGGGTAAGTCAACAGGCCTGCAAAGCAGATGCTTTCACTCATTAGCCATCTGGCCAGGCCACTCTGCCTTATTAGCCCAGGTCTTCTCTTCCTTTGGTTTGTGTCTTTGCTATGTTCCTCTTGCTATGATAAAACTTCCCATAAGGAAACTTAGAAAAAAAGAGTTTATTTGCTTTTAGTTTCCAGAGGAATGAGTCCATCAAGGCAGAGAGGTATGACAGCAGTCAGCTGCAGCAGAAAGCTGTAAGCTCATCATTCAAGACTTTACAGGATGCAGAGAACAAGATAAAAGTGGAGCAGGGCTAGGAGCTCTCCATCTTAGCCTGTGAGATGCTTCATCCAGCAAGGCCACACTTCCTGAACTTCCTCTAGCAGTGCCACCAACTGAGGCCAAGTATGCAAATATGTGAGCCTCTGGGAGCTCTTTGGAGTTCAAATCACCACAGTTACTTTGGGTAAGGATTTACTAATCTTGCTTACCTTTCTGAAGAGCCAAGTCTTTGTTACTTTTATTTTTGGTATGGTCATTTTTTTTCAAATTTTATTATTTTTTGGCTCAATCTTTATTATTTCTTCCATCCACTCATTTTGAATTAAGATGTTGCTTTAATGAAAGTTTAAAAATATAACCTCAAGTCTCCATTGTGCCACATTATTCTACATGTTTCCTTATATCACATACTAAATATTACATCTAATATGTTATGCATTTTAATAAAAATAATAGGCATGAAATTTACATTTTAACTTAGTGTTTTACAGTGAGACCTTACCTAAAATTAAAAATATAGGCCTGATGAAGCATAAAAGCCAATAATGTAGCTGGGAATTTTGATTATCATGTAGATGTAAAATCTAACAGATTTGAAATAAGGATTATCAATTGAATGACCCTATCACAGATTAAAGAATTAATAACTGTAGAGTAAAAGAATGTGAATTTATGTAATTACTGGTAGTAGAGATGTTTGTGAGTCTTGAGAGTTGAATATGCTTCATGCATAGATTTGTGAATTGGGTGGTGTTCATTTGAAATTTTCTCTTTGAGGAAAATTATATGTGTAAATTTTATTTTTTTATTTTATTTTTTCTGGTATCGATAGTTTATTTTCTTTTTTTATTGATGCTTTGTTTATTTCATACATCGTTTTCCAATTCAGTTCAGGCATATATCGCCTTCCCTTCCCCCCACCCCACCCCTACCCATCCCAGATCATGCATTCTGCCGTAACTTTTCTGCATCTTTCTGTTTTGTTTTGTTTTGTTTTCATTTTTTTTTTATTTCTGTATGTGTACGAATGTATTGTCTGCATGCAAGTCTGTGCACCCGTGTCGTGCAATGCCGCGGAGGTCAGAAGTGGGCGTCGAATTCCCCTGGAGCTGGAGTTCTCCTGGAGTTGGAGTTTCAGACGGTTCTCAGCCGCCATGTGGGTGCTGGGGATCGAACCCGGGTCCTCTTTAAGAGCGGTCGGCGCTCTTAACCGCTAGGCCATCTCTCCAGCCCATTGTTTTCATTTTTTTAACAATAAGTGATAATTTGTGAGTACAAGCATCCTTTAAAACGTGCATCGAATTTTTCTTTATTTCATATAGAATATCTCAATGTATCTTACTCTTCTTTATACCCCTTCTACACTGGCACCTTCCCATACCTCCCCCAACTGGAATTCATATATTCTCTCATTTGTGTTAAGGCCTATTGTGTCCTTAGCGTCCTAAAACTTTCCTCACTGCATGATCTGACTTCTAATCGGCCTCTCTAGAGTACTTCATTTTAGGACGTTCTGCTCTTTTTCACACAACAGTTATCAGTTGACAATATTTCTTCAGCTGAGATTAGAGTCTGCTGTCAATTTTCCCAGTTCCATGCTGTTTATTTTTTTTTTCTGCTTGAGTTTGCATAAGTCTTGAACTATTTCTGTAGGTTCACTTGTAAATTTCATATAACAGTTCTTAGTCAAATTTATCTCCCCTCCTCCATCCATGCCCCATTCAACTCCCCACAGGCCTCAGGTATATTGCTGTAAAAGTGAAGCAAATATTTCTACCCAGATGATCTTCAGTGAACATTCATCAACTGGAGTATAGTCATCCTATCTAGAGATTGGAATTAAGGCATAGTTTCGCTCACCCAGTAGTAATCAGTCTCCAGCTCTTCTCAATCTAGAGCCAGCTTGCTACCCATTTCTCTGATTGGAATGGGTCCTGGGCTCGATGCCACCATTGCAACAAGTTCACATGTGCAATCTTCCAGTGGCCTAAAGGCCTATGTTTATGAACTAGCGCCGGTTTTCACAATCTTTCCACCACCTCTTCTGCAATGGTTCCTGAGCCATGGGTAGATGAGGTTTAACATGGGAGTTCTATCCAGGGACAGGATCTATGCAGTCTCTTATTAGAATTTGGCTGGATGTGGCCTTCTATATGCATCACACTCTATTGTATAAGGAAGGATCACTGGTAAGAGTTGAGGGAGGCATTCATTTTCTCTCTAACCCTTATTCTACTATGTTCCATGAACCTTGGGTGTAGAGGTTCAACTATAGATGTGTCACCTAGAACTGGACATCTCTCAGACACACATTCTCTTTGTCTGACCAGTTGCAGGGTTTGGAGTTGTTGCAAAAGTAGTTTCCTGGATGAGTGGTTTGTGATATGTTTGTCTGCAAATATAAGGATTCTTATTTAGCATATCGTATGAAATTTCATTTGTCTAGAGATATGATAGAGATAGAGTATTCTCTGGGATCTAAGTCCTTTCCAGCCATGTGTATTGGTATGTGTTTACGGTGCAATCCATAAATCCTCTCCCACAGAAAGCTCTTGATTAGCACCAGATAACAATGCTACTGCTGTACCAATAGAGATTTTTGTGCTGGTTCTGATGGTTATTAGGCCTTAGGGATGGGTTGGACCATTGGTTGATTTTCTTCTGTAGAAGATTGCATATTATTATCTAGCATTATGAGAACTAAGCTTCAGGTAGAAGGCTTCCAGATCAGTTCCTGCTCCATTGCTCTAAGTCCTCTATCTGAAGTATGTTCTGTCTTCTATTTCTGGGAGATACCCATGAGCTCTGGCAATAACCTGTGTTGTTTTGGGAGTCTCTTGGACCCACTCTCCCCAAACACTCAAAGGGAGGTCTCTTCTGTCTCTGCATTCCTTGACATACAGCCTGTTCAGAAAATAAATGTGCATTTCTCAGGGGGTTTGGGATACATCATATTTCCTGCTGGGTTCCCTAGCCCCCTAACTTCCATTCGTCTCTCCTCTTTTTCCTCCCATCCAACTTTCCTCCTCCCTCTCCAGTCCCAGCACTCATTATCCTCCCCTTCCCCCCATATATACCTGCCTCCCACTATCATCCCTCTCTTGATGCCCCCCAAAAAAGCATGGCACCCTACATGTCCCTCCCTCTTCTCCTCCCAACCAAACACTCCCACATTCCCCACGTTCCCCCTAGTAGTGACTGTTCCTTACTATCCCACTCTTTTGGATTCTTCTTTTCCTTTACCTCCATGTATCTCCATGTTTCCTTTCATTTTCCCAGCTCCTTCTGTTACATAAGGATATATACTCACATATAAGGAATTCATGACTCTGCAAATGAGAACAAAAGTCACTTCCTTTTTCGATTTGCCCTACTTCACTTAATATAACAATCTCTAGTCCCATCCATTTACCTTCAAATTTCATAATGTCATCTTTTCTTCCTGCTGAGCAGAACACCATTATGTAAATGTACCATATTTTCATTATCCATGCATCTCAGTTGAGAGACATTTAGGTAGTTTCCATTTCTTAGCTATTATAAAGAGAACAGCCACAAAAAATGGATGTATAGGTATCTCTACAGTAGAATAAGTCTTTTGGTGTATGCCAAGTGGTGGTGTAACTGGATCATATGGTAGATTAATTTTTAGGTTTTAAAGAGTTCTCCACCTTTTCCATAGTGGTTGTATGAGTTTACATTCCTACTGGTAGTAAATTAGGGTTGTCCTTTATTCACATCCTTAGCGACATTTGGAGTCTTTTCTTCTCTTTATCTTAGCCATTCATCATCCAGGATGATTTTTCTATTTGTTCAGATTTGTTTTGTGTCCCAGAATATAGTTAATTTTTGTAAACCTTGGGTAGGCTGCCAAAGTATAAAGTATAATCTTTGGTACTAGGATGAAATATCCATAGATGTCTGTTAGGTCCATTTCATGTAAGAGGTCATTTAATTCAGATTTCTCTCTATTCTTTGCTCAGTTGAACTATGTATTGAATAGTTGGGTATTGAAGTCACTTAGTATTACTGAGTTGGGGTTAATTTTTTTTAATAGTCTTGAAGTACCGTTCTTATAAAATTGGGTGTGACAGAGTTTGGTGTATGATTGTTCATGACTGTAATATCTTCTTGATCAATCGTTACTTGGATTAAAAGGAAGTGACCCTCTTTATCTCCTCTGATTAGTTTTAATTTAAAGTCTATTTTGTCACATAGTAGAATTGTAGCACCTGCTTTCTTCTTAGAACCATTTTTCTGAAATATATTTTCCATCCTCTCACCTTGTGGTAATGTCTGTCCTTGAAAGTGAGATAAGTATCCTGAAGACAACAAAAAGGTGTGTTTTCTCTATTGATGCATTATGCTTGCCACAGTCTTTTGACATGGAAGTTGAGGTCATTGATATTTACTTTTATTATTGAAAGATATGTATTGAATACTGTCATTTAAGTTTTTTTAATTTAATTTTTTTTATTGATGCTTTGTGCATTTCGTACATCATTTTCCAATTCAGATCAGGCATTTTTCCCTTTCCCTTCCCCCCCACCCCCACCCCATCCCAGATCATGTATTCTGCCATAACTGTCTTGCATCTTTCTCTGTTTTTTTTTTTTTTTCCTTTTTTTGCTATAAGTGATAATCCATGAGTACAAGCATCCTTCGTGCAAAACCAATCTACAGGCTGTTGTGTCCAAACCCCCACAGCCCCACCATCCAGTGGGGGGTGACATGTTGTTTTTGTACCCAAGAGGCTACAGATAGAAAACAAAGACAATTGTCTTTGTTTTCTATCTGTAGCCTCTTGGGTATACTCATTCCTCTATTTGGTCCTTTGTATTGCTTCAAGTATTCTCTGTAGTGTGTAGAGCTGGTTTGGTAGATATGTATTCTTTCAGCCTATTCATGTGAAAAACTGTTCTGTTCTCCTTTAACCATGATACATAGTTTTGCCTGATAAAGGATTTGAAGTTGGTGGCCATGATCATTTAGAACAGCCCCTGTTGGCTTTTACATTAAATAGTCAGCTTTATTTCTTGTGAGTTTTCCATTATATGTAATTTGTTTTTCTCTTGAAACTTTCAGTACCCTCTCTTTCTTCTGTATATTTAATGTTTTTCTTATTATTATATGCTGTGGAGATTTTCTGTTCTGGTCGTGTCTAGTTGGTATTCTTCTTGAATCTCTGTAGGTAAGTCTTTCCTTATTTTAGGGAAATTTTCTTCTATCATCCTGTTCAATGCCATTGGCTTGCGATTCTTCTCTATGCCTGGAGTTCATACATTTATTCTTTCTTGTCCCACATATTCTGTGTATTTAATTCCCGATTTTTATTAATTTCACACAATTTTTGCTTAAGGGTTGCATATCTTCAGCTTTGTCATCCAGTCTTGATATTCTGTTATCCATTTCATTAATTCTGCTTATAAGGCATTCTACTGTTGTTTCTAATTGGTTTATTGAATTTTTCAATTCCATGTTAATTTCTATTTGGGATTTGTTCACTTTTCTGTCTCTTTTTTCAACTCACTTTTCAAGTCATAAATTATCTTGGATATTTCAGTAAGCTGCTTATTTGTATAATCTTTACTTCCATCACAAGTTTATGCCTTTCCTCTTTGTGTTCTTGGAGTTATCTGTATTGCTGCTAAGTTCTTTGATCATGTTTATGATTGTTTCTTCACATTCTGTGTGCTGGGGTTCCTCAGGGTGGTTCACATTGTAGAGCACTTCTGTAAGAGTATTGGGTTTGGGGGTGGGGTGGGAAACATTTTCTTGTTTTTTTTTTATATTACTCACATTTGGGGCTGCCATTTAGGCATACAGAAATTTGTTTTGAGTTATGTGTCCAGTGGGAAATTCCATTATTCTTTTGTTTAATGAATTTGGTTCTGTTTATATTCTTTATATAACATTGACTGCTTTTTGTTCAGGTATGGAAAATAAATTGGTGCTTGTTTCAGGTTCTTGCATGATTGTAGATTTATCCACATGATTGGTGGGACAGGGTAGTATACAAGGTGGCCAGGTAACTCAGGTTACTCTGTGTCAGACAGATCAGGAGCCAGTGGAGGGAGAGAGTTTCACTACTCTCTGTTTGGAAGCTAGTCCAGAGATCTGAGGCAGAGAGGAAATGGAGCTGGCCTGGGTCAGGGTATAGGTGAGCGAGAGAAATAGAATCTAGACATGGCGGGTGGGATCTGACTCACCAGATTCCTGGTCTGTCAGACAGATCAGGAGCCAGGGAAGATGGGGTACCTGAGGAGGGAACTAGAAGAGATCTGAGGTGGAGGAATTGAGGGTTACCTGGGTTCAAGGGTTGCAGGGGACTGGTGGTAGCTGATGGGAATCTAACACACACACACACACACACACACACACACACAAACTGTGTGCATTCCATTGTGAAATTATATTCAATGCTTCCGAAATACTGGCCTATACAGCTTTTATTATGATTGTGGAAATAGGCAAGGGCATACTGAATTTCAGTCTCTCAAAGGTGACATTTTACAAAGACATGAAGTGAGCAAGATATATGTAGACATATAATAGGAAAAAAACAAAATTATGATAGATAATATATAGGTAGATGCATATGTATTGTACCTAACATACCTATGTATTGTACCTAACATACATGTGCATATACAAGTGAAATGTAGAATTAATGTAATTGTATGGTAGTAGCTGCCATTTTGTTATAAAGGGTATTTTGTTGCATTTTATTTTGTTTTTTGAGAAAATGTTTCACAATGATGCAAATTACTAATCCTCTTGCTTTATACACTTGAGTGTTTGGATTAAAAGTGGACAATACCACATCTACTAAACTGCTGTTTTAGACAGGCTGTCCTGTGGTGAAAAGCCATCTTCTTGAACCTGAATGAAAAGAAAGAGCTATGAAGTTATGGAGAGAATAGTCAAGGAACAAAATATATCAGGAGTTCTCGCATAGAGATGGGAATCGACTTATGTCCATCTGAATTCAAGGATTCCAAAAATGCTCAAGTGGAAAGAAGAGGGGATTTCAAATGAATGATATATTTTGAGTAGTAGCCGGAGGCCAGATAATGAATTTCAGAGCATTTAGAGGACTTTGCAAATTAGAGTAGAAATTAAGATTAAAAAAATTGCTATGATATAACTCACTTATTAAAAAGCTTAACAGGATTGCTCTGTCTTCTTTGTGAAGAATAACTCATGGAGGAACAATAGTCTACTGCTACTCATAGAAGTTTTCAGGTTACAGATGATTCTCAAATTATTTTATGAGAGCGTTGGGGCATAAGAGAATATTCTCGGTCTTTTAAAATGTCATTTGAGGGGCTGGAGAGATGGCCTAGCAGT
This sequence comes from Rhizomys pruinosus, assembly GCA_009823505.1. Taxonomy (NCBI): domain Eukaryota; kingdom Metazoa; phylum Chordata; class Mammalia; order Rodentia; family Spalacidae; genus Rhizomys; species Rhizomys pruinosus. Next base: position 538,480 of record VZQC01004335.1, read on the forward strand.
TAAGAGCACCTACTGCTCTTGCAGAGGACCCGGGTTCAATCCCCAGCACACACATGGTGGTTGAGAACTGTCTGTAACTCCAAATCCAGGAGAACTCCAGTTCCAGGGGAATCTGACACCCTCTTCTGACCTCCATGGCATTGCACAACATGGGTGCACAGACCTGCATGCAGACAGTATATTTATACACATAAATAAATAAATAAAATTAAAAAAATAAAATGTCATTTGAGTATTATATATAGGTTATGCTTTTAAGACTTCTTATGTCAGTCAACAAAAATGCATTTATTTTACTTCTGACACAAAAACAGAAGGAAAATGAATTTATCCTGGTATCTTTCAAACCTCTAAGTAGTTGAATGCATTATCAAGTTGAGTGTACCTTTTTCAATCCTGTAAAAGCAGATAGCACTATGAATAAATAGTTTAATGTTAAATTATAATTTTAAAGTATGATTCAAAATATCAAGAATATAAAATATTTCATATAATTTAATGAATATAAATGCACATAAAGAACATATTAGTGATTTACAATTTTCATTGTAGAGATTTTTAGTGTCATTGGAAAGGTTTGTTCCTAGATATTTTTTGAGGTTATTGTGAATGGGAAGGCTTCCTTGTATTCCTTCTCCAATTGCTTGTTAGTGCTATACAGAAAGGCTACTGATTCTTCTAGGTTGATTTGTATCCCGCTGATACAAATCTGAAACTGTTAACTGTTTCATAAACTCTGACAGGGAGGAGGGCAGGGATAAAGTACAAATATGATTAAGAAATGTTGTATGGGATCTGAGATCTCCCAAGATCAGCTGAAGCAAGAACACGTAGGTAGGTAGGAGCTGGGTGCTTCAGCAGGGCTGATTGCTAATTGACTTAATCTAGTTAATCCATTAATCCAGTTGTCTTTAGCTTAATTGGCTTTTGTGGCTGTGGAGGCAGAGTTATCCTCCCAGCTGGTATAAAAGGTAGGGTTGTGTGAGTCTTGAGATCTGAGATCTCCTGAGACCAGCTGAAGCTCAGGTACCCCCGCCAACTGTGATTACGAAGGCATCTGAAGGAGGCAAGCAAAGCAAGCCTTCAACACAGTGAAGAGGCATTTAGGACTCACATTGGAATACAGGCAAGGAAAAGCCCATATGCCAGGAAGAAGAGACAACACGGGAAAGGGGCAGGATAATTTCACACCAAATTCTACAAACCGTATGGAAGATTCCTAGAGTGGGATCCCCATGGGGATGGCTCAGGACACAGATATCAGAAACACAATTGGGAACATACTTAATGAACTTCAAGATAATAAAGAGCAAATCAAAGAACTTAGAAAAGAGAATGAAGAACTCGAGAAGGACCTAGAGAGAGAGAATGACAAATTCCAGAAGGAAGTAGAAACACTGAAAAGATTCTATGCTGAGAAAGATAAGGAAACCAACCAGTGAAGCAAAGAGCTACAGGAAGAGATTGAGAAGCTCCAAAAAGAGGTAAAAATACTAAAGAAATCAGAAGAGTAAATGAAAAAGGAAATCAAACACTCATCCAATCAAAAGGAAAGGAATGGAAAAAGCCTCAGAAGCAGAATGGAGGCAGCAGAACAAAGAATATCAGACCTGGAAGATAACACAAAACAACTAAAAACATCAAGTAAAGATTATGAAAAATTTAAAAATACACAAAAGTGGAACAACCAGGAATTGTGGGACACTATGAAAAGATCAAACCTCCACATCATTGGAATAAAGGAAGGAGAAGAATCCCAAGAGAATGGTATTGATCAGATCTTCAACAGAATAATAGATGAAAACTTCTCCAAACTAAAAAAAAAAAAACAGATAAACCAATACAAATATAAGAAACACATAGAATTCCAAACAGACAAGATCAGAAAAGAAATTCTCCATGCCATATCATAGTTAAAATGCTAGACACCCAAAACAAAGACAAAATCATTAAAGCCACAATCAAAAAACAGCAAGTGACCTAAAAGGGGAAACCTCTCAGAATTACAACTGCAAAGCATTCCCAGTGTTAAAGGACAATAGATGCCAATTCAGATTACTATACCCAGCAAAAATGTTGATTATAATTGAAGGAGAGAGAAAAACCTTCCATGACATAAACAAGTTGAAAGAATACATGTCTGGAAAACCAACCCTTCAGAGAATACTTGAAGCAATTCAAAGGACAGAAGAAAGGAGCAATCATCCCCAGGCACCTAGAAAGAGATATCAATAAAAGCATAACTACAGAAGTAGAAATCTAAACCCAAACTGCAAATGGATAATAAGGCAAAAGAAAACAACACAAACCTATCAGTCATAACCTTAAATATTAATGGACTAAATTCCCCAATCAAAAGACATAGACTGGGAGATTGGATTAGGAAACTGAATCCATAAATATGCTGTCTACAAGAAACACATCTAACCTTCAAGGACAGGCACCACCTTAAAGTGAAAGGATGGAAAAAATATTCCAAGCAAATGGTACCAAAAAGAAAGCAGGTGTTGCTATTTTAATATCAGACAAAATAAACTTCAAAGTAAAGAAATCAAAAGAGACAAAGAAGGCCATTACATTTTTATCAAAGGAAAAATTCACCAAGAAGATTTCACAATTATGAATATATATGCACCAAACTCTGGTGCACCAAACTTTATAAAGACAATTCTCTAGGACCACAAGTCACACACTAACCCCAGTACACTCATAGAAGGGGACTTCAATACCCCACTGAGTCCTTTGGATAGGTCAACAGGACAAAGAATAAACAGAGAGACATCTGAACTGAACGATATGATACACCAAATGGACCTCATAGTCCTCTACCGAATATTCCACCCTAATACCAGAGAATACACTTTCTACTCAGCACCGCATGGAACATTCTCCAAAATCGACCACATACTGGGACACAGAAGAAACCTCCACAAATACAAAAACATTGAAATAATTTCATGCATTCTATCAGACCACAGTTCAATAAAGCTCAACATCAACACCAGGATAAGCCCTACTGCCTACAAGAACACATGGAGACTAAACAACACACTCTTGAATAATGAATGGGTCAAGGAAGAGATAAAGAAAGAAATAAAAGCATTCCTGGAACTGAATGACAATGACAATACAACACAGCAAAACCTATGGGATAACTTAAAAAGCAGTCCTAAGAAGGAAGTTTATAGCCCTGGGTGCCTACATTAGAAAAACAGAAAGAGCACAAGTGAATGATCTAACACTACAGCTAAAAGCACTTGAGAGGCAACAACAGATGAATCCTAAACACAACAGACAGGAAGAAATAACAAAAATCAGAGCAGAAATCAATGAAATAGAAACAAAGAAAACAATACAAAAAATCAATGAATCCAAAAGTTGGTTCTTTGAGAGAGTAAACAAGATAGACAGACCTCTAGCCCAGTTAACCAAAAGAAAGAAGGAACAACTCCAAATGAATACAATCTATGATGAAAAGGGAAATATCACAACAGACAAGGAAAAGATCCAGAAAATCATATGGGATTACTTCAAAAACCTATACTCTACCAAGTTTGCAAACCTATAAGAATGGATGAATATCTGAAATCCTGGGAATCACCAAAGCTCAACCAAGAAGAGATTCACAACTTAAACAGACCCATAATACATGAAGAAATTGAAGATGTAATAAGAAACCTCCTGTGCTGGATAGTTTTAGTGTCAACTTGACACACCTGGGTTGAGGGAGCCTCAATTGGGGAATTGGCTCCATTGGATTGGCCTGTAGCCAAATCTGTGGAGTATTGTCTTGATGGTCAAGCAGTTTGGGAGGGCCCAGCCCACAATGAGAATACAACAACTTGCCAGCCTGGGCAAGTTGTTGTATACTGTATAAGAAGGCGGGTTGAGCATGAGCCAGGGGAGTAAGCCAGTGAACAGCATTCCTCCATGGCATGTGCTTCAGCTTCTGCTTCCAGGTTCCTGCCCGGAGTTCCTGCCTTGGGCTCCCTCAATGAGAACTGTGATCCAGGAGATGTAAGCTGAATAAACCCTTTCCTCCCCCAGTTTGTATTGGTCATAGTGTTTTGTCACAGCAATGGAAGACAAACTAGGACACCTCCCAACTAATAAAAGCCCAGGCCCAGACGGTTTCACAACAGAATTCGATAAAACATTTCAAAAAGACCTACAACCATTATTACTGAAACTGTTTAGAAGGATACAAACAGAGGGAATTCTCCCAAATTCCTTCTATGAAGCCAGCATCACTCTATTACCAAAACCAGGCAAAGATAAACCTAAAAAGGAAAATTATAGACCCATCTCCCTAATGAACACAGATGCCAGGATCCTAAACAGGATACTGGCAAATCACATGCAGTCCCACATCAAGAAGAACATTCATCATGACCAAATTGGATTCAAACCGGAGATGCAGGGATGGTTCAATATATGAAATCAATAAACATCATCAAAGGCATAAATGGAATGAAAGAGAAAAACCACACCATCATCTCAATTGATACTGAAAAAGCCTTTGAAAAAAATCCAGCATCCCTTCATGCTTAAAGTCCTAGAAGGAATTGGATTGGAGGGATCGTTCCTCAATGTAATCAAAGCCATATACAGGAAACCCATGGCCAATATCATCCTAAATGGGGAAATGACAGAAACATTCCCTTTAAAGGTAGGAACTCAGCAAGGCTGCCCCCTGTCACCACTCCTCTTCAATATAGTGCTTGAAACACTTGCTAGAGCAATAAGGCAAGAAAAGGAAATTAAAAGAGTGCTAATTGGAAAAGAGGAAGTCAAGCTATCCCTATTTGCTGATGATATAATATGATGATAAAGGATGCTAAAAACTCCACCAGAAAATTCCAAGAAATGATTAACAGCTTCGGCAAAGTGGCGGGATACAAAATTAACTTAAAAAAATCAATGGCTTTTCTTTACACCAAGAGCAAGCAACTGGAGAAAGAATTCAAAGAGACTTCCACTCACAATAGCCTCAAATCAATAAAATATGTAGGAACAAACCAAACCAAAGACATCAAAGATCTCTAAAACAAAAAATTTTAAACCTTTAAAGAAAGAAATTGAAGAAGACATCAGAAGATGAGAAAACCTCCCATGCTCATGGATTGGGAAAATTAACATTGTAAAAATGTCCATTCTACTGAAACTCTTGTATAGATTTAATGCAATCCCAATTAAAATCCCCAAGAGTTTTTTCACAGGCTTGGCAAAAAGTCCTTAAATTCATTTGGAAAAACAAAAGACCCTGAATAGTCAAAACAACCCTGAGCAAAAAGATCTACACAGGGATGGGGGGGGATCTCCATACCAGACTTCAAACTCTACTACAAGGCTATAGTCATAAAAACAAACTGGTCCTGGCACAAAAACAGACCTGTTGACCAATGGAACAAAACCGAAGATCCAAACCTGAGCACATACAATTTCAGCCATCTCATATTTGACTAGGGGGCCAAGAAGACACAGTGGAGAAAAGACAGCATCTTCAGCAAATGGTGTTGGCAAAACTGGATCACCACTTGTAGATGAATGAAATTAAACCCCTACCTCTTGCCCTATACAAAAGTCAACTCCAGATGGATCAAGGACCTCAACGTGAAACCCCAAACTCTGAAGGTGATAGAAGAAAAAGTTGGCAGCAGACTCAAGACATAAGCATAGGAAAAGACTTCCTAAATCAGACAACAGCTGCCCAAGTATTAAGGTCGACAATTGACAAATGGTACCTCATTAAACTCAAAAGCTTCTGTACATCAAAACAAACAATCAAGGAAGTGAAGAGAAATCCCACAGAGTGGGAGGATACCATCACCACAGAAACATCTGACAAAGCATTGATTTCCAGAATATATAAACTACTCAAAAAACAATAAAGAAAGAAAACAAATGACCCACTAGATAGATGGAACAAAGAGTTGAACAGGTACTTCACAAGTAAGGAATTAGAGATGGCTGAGAAACACCTTAAGAAGTGTTCAACATCACTGATCATTAAGGAAATGCAAATTGAAACCACTTTAAGATATTATCTTACTCCAATAAGACTGGCTAAGATCAAGATAACAAATGATACCAAGTGCTGGAGAGGTTGTGGGGAAAGGGGAACACTCATCCACTGCTGCTGGGAATGTAAACTCATACAGCCACTGTGGAAAACAGTGTGGAGAACCCTTGGAAGACTTGGAATGAACTTGTCACCCGACCCAGCCATACCACTCCTAGGCATGTAACCTGAAGACTCACCCCACCGCAGAGATACATGCACAGCCATGTTTATTTCAGCTCTCTTCACAATAGCAAGGATTTGGAACCAACCCAAATGCCCCTCAATTGATGAGTGGATAGAGAAAATGTGGTACATCTACACAATGGAGTTCTATGCAGCAGTTAAGAAAGATGACATCCTGAGCTTTGCAGGAAAATGGCTGGAGCTAGAGGACATCATGCTGAATGAAGTAACACAGTCCCAGAAAAACAAAAGACTAATGGTATCCCTCATCTTTTGATGCTATTGCCAACTACCTAATTGTAAGTATTTCTTTTGCATGGCCCCTTGAGCTTTTGTCCATACCAGTTGGGAGTGATGCATATTGGAAACAACAACAACAACAACAACAACAACAACAGAAAGGACTGCATCAACGAACTGACTGAAACAGTGATCTTCTGCTCAAAACAGTCAACTTCCACGTGGAGGATATTGAGAAAGAGATGAAAAACATGTTTGGCAGAATGCATGAGCTCTGGCTGGGTGGGGGGTTGGGGGAGTCATGGGTCTAGATTTGATAAAAAAATAAATAAATAAATTTTTAAAAAAGAAATGTATGAAAGACAAAATTTCAATAAAAAAGAAGATATTAGTTGTTCACAATTAGTGAATAATTTAGCCAGATGTGCTGGGTCATAACTGTCCTAATATTTTGAAAGTCATGGCAGATAGATTACCATGAGATAGATTACCATGAGATGGATTACTCTGAGTTAGAGGCCAGCCTGGAATTCTTGGTGTGTTCCAGGCTAAGCAGTACTACTGAGACCCCATTTGACTCCATCTCCTAAATAAATGATTTGTCAGAATCTGTTAGCTAGAAATCTACAAATATAGGTATGTTTCTTTAAAGCTTCATTCATGATAAGAGAGTTCCCAAGAAAAAGAGCTAGGTTAGAAATACGGATTTCTATCTGGAACTTTTGACATATTTTAAAGGAAAGTGTTATTCAATTTCAAATCAAAGGTAATATAATGATCACCACTTCTGGACATCTGTTCTTTGCTACTGAGCTAAGCACTTTGTTGCACAAATTCTTTTAAAATTCTGCCAGTTCATTGCTGAGAATAAATTATAGTCTGCTGACAAATAAAGCCATTTGTTGCTGTACAATCTAGGTAAGCAGCCGGCTCTTAACCAAGAGGGTAAAAGGAAGATTTCATTAGCTAATCACTGAGAACATTGAGGGAATGATTCATTCTCAGGCCTTCCTATTATCCTGTAGAGGAAGAGCTAGAACATATCTGGCTATAATTGCAAAGGAGGAACTAATACACTACAGCTGTTTATTTCATTTGTTTATTTCCTGCAGCTGCCTTGCAGGAAATGTGTGCATCATATAATTGGGAAGGTGTCCACCAGCAATTACATCAAATGGAATCTGTGGGATCCAGCAATTATAGTAGATTGAATTAAGAGCAAATGGATAGTTAATAACTATGTCTTAATTATGATGATGACCAAACTGAATAGTATTGCTGTGACATTAGCTGTAGATTAAAAAGCATATTTACTCTATTTTCCATTACACTTTTAATATGGCTACTTGAAATTTAATTCCGTGATGAAGTTTTATATTAATTAATTAATTTAGAGACAGGGTCTCCCTATATCTCCAGCTGACCTGGAACTCTCTTTGTAGACCAGGCTGGCCTTGAACTCACAGAGATCCGCCTGCCTCTGCCTCCCCAGTGCTAGGACTAAAGGCGTGCACCACTATGCCAGGCCTGTGATGAATTTTTAAATGACAATTTTTATATGTTAATATTCTATATGTTGATAAAGTTTATAGTAGGATGCTTTATCTAGTCAACTTAACAGTAAACATATTTTCTTATATATAACTAAATTCTAAAATAAATTAAAATTAAATTGCATGTATTTAATAATTTTGTCTCTTTTGACTCAAAGGCCTTTGTCGGGATAGTTAACCATCAGCTTCATCTTATTCAAAGCAACATGTATTCTGTGTAAGCTTGTTGGGATAGGAAAGAAATGTATAGGAAGGGTGTGAGTAAGGAGGAATAGTACAATGAACCAATCAGAATCCAGAGAATCAGTATAAAGTATTAAGTATTTATTATAGAAACCAAGATAACTAGCTGCTTTAAAACTTTTAAAATAATCTGCTTTGTAAAAAGGCAATTTATAGACAATGTGCAGTATAATGTATTATACTTCTTTTGAAACTGTAAGTTTTTATGACTACCATATTATCTATAGTATATGTCTATTGAACAGGTGTCATCTGCAAAATTCTATTTAGAACTTAATGTAGGATGAATAATGAAAGAAAATGGAATTGATAATCATAAAATTGGACTGTATTCAAAATAAGTAAAATGTTATCTTTTAAATTCTTCAAATTGAAATAAATTCTACAGTTAACAATTTATTTATTATTTAATATTTAATGGTATGCCATGTTATACTTGTTACATGAGCAGATTTTGTAATTTTTAAAATATTTTTATTGATGATTTGTGTATTTCATACATTATATTTCAGTCCAGTTTAGACACATTCTCCTCTCCCTGCCCCCCACCCCAACCCAGTTCATGCCTTCTTCCATACATGTCTTGCATTTTTCTCTAAGTCTTTCCAAAGTTTATCAGTGCAGAGGCTTGTTGTTTTGGGCCGAATTTAACTGTTATCAGTCAGTTCTTTGACCGAGTCTTTATGTTGTTGTTGTTCCCTTCCTTTTGTATGGCTCCAACATATGCCTTTATAACCATCACATATGTATCAAAATTATGACCTCTGAGAATAAACTGTATGTTAATTCCAAAATATGTCTAAGCATTCACAATTTTCCCCTTTAATTTTATATTACTCTAAGATATGAATATATACCTTCCACCCATATACAGTAATTATAGTGTGTGAAAATAAGTGGTAGGTCCATTCTAGAGCCCACATTATAATAGCGCAGCTGCTTTCAGATATATATATATATATATATATATATATATATATATATATATATATATAAGGGGAGTTGTATTTATTAATGGTTGTGGAATCAAGATTCATTGCGCACTTTCTCCAATTCTGGGGACTTGGTGTTTAGCATCCACAAAATAAAGTAATTATTCTTGAAATTCACATGTTTCCTTTAATTTTATATTGCTTAAAGTACGTCATCCATTATCTCTTCGATCGGACACCATACTGGACTTACAATTTAGACAATGATCTGAAAAAAAAAATATGGAGTTTTTTTTAATTTTGTTTGGGGGTCACAAAAAAAAAAAATAAATAAATAATAGTTTTATTAATAGCTAGATCCCATTCAGAGGTAATATACAAACAATTATAATCTAGAGTACAGTTTGCCTTTCAGGTTTAGAATTCATTTTATATAATATATATAATATAGTACATTTATACATTATTATATTACATATTTATATATAAAAATTCAGTTTGCCTTACTACTAGGTCTTTGGTGATAGCATCCACAGATGAGGGATAACATTCTCCATTTGTTTTTCTGGGACTGTGTTACTTCACTTAGCATAATGTCTTCTACTTCCATCCATTTACTTGGAAAGTTCATGATGTCATCTTTCTTTACTGCTACATAGAACTCCATTGTGAGATGTACCACATTTTCTCTGTCCACTCATTAGTTAAGGGGCATTTGGATTGGTTACAGCTCTTTGCTATTGTGAAGAGAGGTGCAATAAATATATATGTGCATGTATCTTTGCAGTAGGATGAGTCTTTTGGGTATATACCCAGGAGTGGTATGACTGGGTCAGGTGGTAGACTTATTTTGAGTCTTTTAATGGTTCTCCACACTGCTTTCCATAGTAATTGTATGAGTTTACATTCCCACCAGCACTGGATGAGTGTTCCCCTTTCCCCAGATCCTCTCCAGCATTTGATGTCTTTTATTTTCATGATCTTAGCCAATCTTACTGGAGTGAGATGAAATCATAAATTGGTTTTAATTTGCATTTCTTTAATTATTAATAATGTGGAACACTTTTTAAGATATTTCTCAGCCATCTTTATTTCCCCACCTGTGAATTCTCTGTTCAGCTCCATCTCTTGAGTGGGTCATTTTTTTTCTTACATCATTGTTTTTGAGTAGTTTATGTACTCTGAATGTTAATGTGCTGTCAGGATGAATCACTGGTGATCCCACTCTGTGGGTTTTCTCTTCACTTTATCTGTTGGGCCTGCTTTGTCTTGGCCCATGAGGCCCTCGGCAACTTCTTGAGAAAGGAAGTAAGGCAGCCGGGCCAGTCTTGTTTACAACTGAGGGGCCCTTATCAGCTGGCCTTAAGAAAACAAGACCTCGGCCAAAGGAAGTAAAGTAGGTGGGCCAGCTGGTCCTAAGTAAACAAGAGGGGACTAAAGGAAGTAGACAGGGCTAAAGGAAGTAAGGTAGGTGCAGCCAGGGTTGTTTTGAAACTTTTCCCATTGGCTCTAGCTATTTGACCTTTAAGATGATTCGCTGTTCCCTTGTGGTCTTTGCCTTTATAAGCTGCTGCCTGACACAATAAAGTGAGTTCTTGCTTTGACGAGACGTCCAACCTCTGTGTGGTTCTTTTCCGGTCCTTGACATTCACCATCCTGCTCAGCCCCAGAAGAGAGACAGGCTGGCCCAGCTCTCCTCTCTGCCCTAGGACTTGGGATTTATTGATAGTTCCTTTCGCTGTGCAGAATCTTTGCATTTACTGAGATCCCACTTGTCAATTGTCGACCTTATTTCCTTCGTAGTTGCTGTTTGATTTAGAAAGTATTTTCCTATACCTATGTCTAGTAGGTTGCTGCCAACCTTTTCTTGTGTCAGAGGTCTTTGATCCAATTGGAGTTGATTTTTGTACAGGGTGAGAGGTAAGGATTTAATTTTATTCTTCTACAAATGGTGATCCAGTTTTGCCAGCAACATTTTCTGAAGATGCTGACTTTCCTCCATTGAGTGTTTTTTATTTTTTATTTTTTTGCCCCTTTGTCAAATATGAAGTGGATGAAATTGGATGAACTCAAGTTTGGATCTCAATTTTGTTCTATTGGTCTATGGGCCTATTTTTATTCCAGTACCAGCCTGTTTTTATGACTATAGCCCTGTAATACAGTTCAAAGTCTGGTATAGTGATCCCCCCTATATTGCACTTTTCACTATGGGTGCTTTGGCTATTCGGAGTCATTTGTTTTTTCATATGAATCTAAGGACTTTTTTTTCAAGTCTGTGAAGAAACTCTTGGGGATTTTAATTGGGATTGCAGTGAATCTGTATATTAATTTGGGTAGAATGGATACTTTTACTATATTAATTTTTCCAATCCATGAGCATGAGAGGTCTTTCCATCATCTGATTTCTTCAGTCTCCTTCTTCAGGGGTTTAAAACTTTTGTTGTAGAGATCTTTGGTGTCTTCGTTTAAGTTGGTTCCTAGGTATTTTATTGTTTTATGTCTATTGTGAGTGGGAAGTTCTTGTTGCATTCCTTCTCCAGTTGCTTGTTGTTGGTGAAAAGAAAGGCTAGTGATTTTTCCAAGTTAATTTTATATCCCACCACATTACTGAAACTCTTAATAATTTCTGGTAGAGCTTTTAGCATCCCTTAAGTAAACAATCATATCATCTGCAAAAGAGTTCCTCTTTTCCAATTAGTACTTCTTTAATTTCCCTTCCCTGTCTTATTGACTGGGCAAGTGTTTTAAGCTCTGTACTGAAGAAGAGTGGTGATGGGGGGTAGCCTTGCCATGTTCCTGCCTTTAAGGGGAATGCTTCTAACTTTTCTCCATTTAAGATGATTTTGACTGTGGGTTTGTTGTATATGGCTTTGATTAAGTTGAGGATTGTTCCCTCCAGTCCAATTCCCTCTAGGACTTTAAGATGAAGGGATGGTGAATTTTGTGAAAGGCTTTTTCTGTGTCAATTGAGATGGTTATATGTTTTTTTGTCTTTCGGTCCACTTATGTGTTTTATGATATTTGTTGATTTATGTATGTTCAACCATCCTTGTAGCTATGGTATGAATCCAACTTGATCATGATGGATGATCTTTTTGATATGCATCTGTATGTGGTTTGCAAGTATCCACTTAATATATATATATATATATATATATATAAAACCAAGCACATTCTAACCAAATAGGACAAAAGTTATATCATTATAATCCACATTTCTGCAACTGGTCCCGTGGCTTCAGCTGATATTTATGACTACCTTCTTCTACTACCCATCTCCACCATCAGCAAGCACCTCTGCAGGTCTTGGCTCTTTCCCTGGAGGAGTGACCCATACCTTCATCCCTGAAGGTCTGGGCCATTTATTGTCCTGTCTGGTTTGGGTTGTTGGAGTTTCCCATTGCCTTAACATCAGGACATGGTAGCACCAGAAGGCCCTACAGCATCTCTCCTGCCTTCCAGACATAATCTTCCTTGCCCCCACTGTGGAGAAAAAGTCCAATTTCCTCCTGGAAGTCTGGATAAATACTCCTCTACTACTATTATTCCTTCTTAGCCTGTTGCTTAGGGCAGTAGAAGCCCAAAGTGGCCAGGGGAAGTCTTAGCTTCTAGTTCAATGGAACGTTTGCTGTATCTCCTTGCAAAAGCACCCCCCACCATGGAGCCAACACTTCTAGACCAGCAGAATGCAAGGTTGTGGTTACAGGAAGCAAAAATTTTCCTACTGGATCACTAGGGGTGATAGTGAGTGAAATAACTCCCACTTCCACCCCTTGGTTCCTGGACCCATGAATTCTGTCTATAGGAGAAATGGTACCATATAGTGGGTGCCCCTTATCACTACTCCTCTTCAACATAGTGCTTGAAAAACTTGCTAAGGCAATAAGACAAGAGAAGGAAATTAAAGGAGTACTAATCAGGAAAGAAGATAAACTATCCCTTTTTGCAGATGATATGATACTTTACCTAAGTGATGCTAAAAACTCCACCAGAAAACTTCTAGAAATGATTAAGCGTTTTAGTAAAGTGGTAGGCTACAAAATTAATCTAGAAAAATCATTAGCCTTTCTTTACACCAACAATACACAAGTTGTGAAGGAATATAAGAAGACTTTCCCACTCATAATAACCTCAAAATATGTCTGAAGTTGGCATCAAGCATGTAGCACAGGGAATACTTTGGTACACGTTTTTCTACTTTCATATTTATGGAACGAGAAGTCAGCTGTGATTATTTTGGGTTTCCCCTTTATATTAGTCACTTTTCTGTTGCTGTGATAAACCAGTACCAAAGGAACTTATAAAAGGAAGATTTTTTGAGGTTTATTTGAGTTATTGACTGGTTCCAGGGAATTTAGAGTCCATTGTGGTGGGAGGCATGGTGGCTGATCCTGGGCAGCAGCAGAGGGTCACATCTTGCAAGAACACGGAAGCAGAGAGAGAGAGCAACTGGAGACCACGAGGCTTGTTAAACTCACTACCTGCCCCTAAATCATACTTCCTCTAGTCACGGCCACAACCTTCTAAGACCTCCAAAACAGTGCCACCACCAACTGGAGATCAAATGTATGAATACTTACAGCCTATGGGGGACACTCAATTAAAACCCAGCATTTCACTCCTGGCTCCCATAGGCTCCTAACCATATAAAATGCAAAATGCATTTAGTCCCAACCTTAAAAGTCCCATAGTTTTTACCGTTTCAATGCCATTCAAAAAGTCTACAGTCCCAAAGTCTCTTCTGAGACCAGGCCAATCTCTTAACTGTAAGCTCCTGAAAAAAAAGACAATTACAAACTCTCAACGTACAGTGGAACTGAATACATTACCATTCAAAAGGGAGAATAAGAGGCATAGTGAGGAATATGGACCAAAACAAGACAAAACCAGCAGGGCAAACACCAAGTCCAGAGCTCCATGTGCGACTTCTGGACTTTACTTCCAAAGGCTTAGATGGTTCAGCCTCCAGCTTTGTTGCACAATACATCTCTTTTCTTAGCTGTTACTACTCCTTGTATGCAGCTCTCCTTGGCAATATCTCACAGGTCTGGATCTCGAATGTCTTCTTAGGGGTCTCCCTGCCACCAGGCTTCACATTCACAGCTTCACACAACTGGCCTATCAGGGCCTTCTTTATGCAGGGACACCCCTGCGGCACTCTGCCTGACCTTGGCAGCTCTCTGAACCGTGGGAGGAAGAACTGATGACCCCTTCACTCTTGCAAACTTCAAGCCTCTAAAGCCAGCACCACGTGAATGAAATTGCCGAATCTGGCTGCAAGTTCGGGATGGACTCTCTCCTACTTTAACCACATTTGCAATTTTTCTCTGCCCTGGACTTGTTGGAGGATTAGCTGGGTGTGGTCTTGCCCTGAAGGTATAGATTCTGTTGTTTTCTTGTAAATCTCGAGGCCTCTCCTTAATCACTTTAATCTCACCTTTCCCATTGTTTACTTGTAAATATCTAGGCCTCCCCTTAATCACTTTAGTCTCCTTATGAAAGGGAGCCTCTCCTTCACATGCCTTGGCCACACCTTTAATCTTCCTAGTGCAGTTATCAGATCCAAACTGTACATTCAGCATTTCCTTCTGCCCCATTTGCTCTTTTCCACGGTAGATCTGAACAATATTCACCATTAACAGCCACGCCACCATTTCCAAACTAGGCTGTCTTGAAATATCCTCCACCAAAGACATCAGTCCACCACTTTTCAACTTAGCATCAGGCAAGCATTTGGGCTGTGGGCAAACTGCTGCCAGACTATCAAAATATCCCAGTTGCTGCCTAAGTCTTTATTTTCCTCTAGAACCACATTTTTTACAGCCATGCTTTCTTCCAGGCTTCTATTAGAATGGTCCATTAAGCTCTGCTTACAGTAGTCAACAGCTTTTCTAGCCCAAAGTTCCAAAGTCTTCCACATTTCTCCAAACATCCACATGGTCAGGTTCTTCACATCCAACAGCCCACTCTCTGGTACCAAATTACTGTATTAGTCACTTTGCTGTTGCTGTGATAAAACACCATGACCAAAGGAACTTATAAAAGGAAGAGTTTATTTGAGCTTAGATTGACGGTTCCAGGGAATTAGAGTCCATTGTGGCGGGAGGCATGGAGGCTGGATCTGGAGCAGCAATCCGAGGGGCATATCTTGCAAGAGCACAGGAAGCAGAGAGAGAGAGCAACTGGAGACCACGAGGCTTGTTAAACTCACTAAGCCTGCCCCCAATAACGTACTTCCTCTAGCATGGCCACACCTTCTAAGACCTCCAAAAACAGTGCCACCAACTGGAGACAAATGTCTGAATACTTACAGCCTATGGGGGACACTCATTCGAACCACCACACCCTTATATGTAACTTCTTGTTTTTCTCTTGTGGATTTCTTTTTTTTTTTTTCTTTGTTTTGAGCATCTAGTGTTTTAACAATTATATGGTGGGGGGAATTTCTTTTCTGATCCTGTCTGGTGTTTTATGTGATTCTTCTATTTTTATGGGTTGTCTTTTTTTCAGTTTGGGAAAATTTTTTTTTCTATTATCCTCTTGGAGATCTGGTCAATAGTGTTGTCTTGGGATTCTTCTCCTTCTTCTATCCCTATGATGCATAGGTTTGCTGTTTTCATAGTGTCTCACATTTCCTGGTTGCTCCACTCTTGTGTTTTTTAAAATTTTTCATAATCTTTACTTGAGCATTCTAGTTGCTCCATGTTATCTAGCAGGTCTGATATTCTTTTTTCTGTTTCTTCCATTCTGTTTCTGAGGTTTTTTCCATCCTTTCCTGTTGATTGGATGAATGTTCAATTTCCTTTTACATTTCATACTGTGATTTCTTTAGTATTTCCACTTCCTTCTGGAGCCTGTCATTCTCATCTTGTAGCTGCTTCGTTGGTTGTTCATTTTCTTTTTTCATTTTGGACTGGGATCTTTTTGGTTTTTCTACTTCCTTCCCTAGTTTGTCATTTTCTCTCTTTAGTTCTTTCCAACCTTTATCATTATCTCCCTCTATGTCCTTCTTGAGTTTTTCATTCTTTCCCCTTAATTCTCTAATTTCTTTGAATATGTATATAATTGTTCTTCTAAGGTCAGTGTCTTGGTTTCCTTCCAGGGGGATCTTGTTATAGGAATCTTTTGTAGGGTTGGTAGAGTTCAGTATGGATTTATTATGAACTTTTCCCATGTTGTGTTTTTCTTTGTGTCTTTGGCTTGTAGATTTATTTGTTTATTTGTTTCTTTTGATTCTGGTGCCTCAGTGTTGGTGCACAGACTATAATAACTAATACTGCACCACTGCTCCACCAGGCTTAGCAGCGGCAGCTCATGCCATGGGCTGGGCACATGCTGGTGTTTTGCTGTGTGCTGTGTGCACATCTAACTTTGTCCACATTGCACGCATGCTGGAACCAGAAGGTTGGATGGTTCCAGGTAATACCTTGCCTCCACTGGGCCGAGGGGTGCCCAAAGCACCAAGGCAGGTGGGGCTCACCTGGTCTTTAGCACACTGATGTTGTGCAGGACGCAAGTGGAGTCTGCTCATGATTGGAGCTGGGCACATGTTAGTGTTGTTTCTTTCTGCTTTTTTAAATGTAGCCACTGAGGGCTATAAACTACCCTCTTATGCCTTCTTTTAAAGTATCCCATAGGTTTTGCTGTGTTGTATTTTGTTGTTGTTGTTGCTGTTATTGTTGTTTAGTTCCAGGAATATTTTTATTTCTTTATTTACTCCTTGACCCATTCATTATTTGGGAGTGTAATGTTTAGTCTCCATATGTTCTTGTAGATAGTTAGGCTTATTGTGGTGTTGATATTGAGCTTTATTGCACTGTGGTCTGATAGAATGCATGAAATTCTTTCAATGCTTTGTATTTGTTGAGGTTTTTTTTCTGTGTCCCAGTATGTGGTTGATTTTGGAGAATGTTCCATGGGGTGCTAAGTATATTCTCTGCAGTTTGGGAGGAATATTCTGTAGATAACTCTGAGGTCCATTTGGTGTATTATATTGTTCAGTTCAGATGTCTCTCTGTTTATTCTTTGTCCAGTTGACTTATCTAATTGGCTCAGTGGGGTATTGAAATCCCCCACTATTAGTGTGCTGGGATCAATCTGTGCCTTGAGCATCTGTAAAATTGTGTTTATAAAGTTTGGTGTACTGGAGTTTGGTGCGTATTTATTAATGGTGGCAAAATCTTCATGGTTAATTGATCCGTTGATAAGTATGTAATGGCCTTCTCTGTCTCTTCTGATTAGTTTTACTCTGAAGTCTATTTTGTCTGATAGAATAGCAACTCCTGCTTGCTTTTTGGTACCATTTGCTTGGAATATTTTTTCCATCATTTCACTTTAAGTTGATGACTATCCTTGAGGGTAAGATTGGTTTCTGGTAGACAGAATATAGATGGGTTCTGTTTCCTAATCCATTCTCCAAGTCTATGTCTTTTGACTGGGGAGTTCACCCCCTTAATATTTAAAGTTATAATTGAGGGATGTGTGCTGCTTCCTTTTGCCTTATTTTCTGTTTGCATTCTTGATCTAGGTTTGTATTTCATTAGTTATACTTTTATTCATTGCTCTCTCTAGGTGCTTGGGGATAGTTGCTCCTTTCCTCTGTCCTTTGAATTCCTTCAAGTATTTTCTGAAGGTTTGGTTTCTTGGACATGAATTCTTTCATCTTGTTTATGTCATGAAAGATTTTTCTTTCTCCTTCAACTATAATTGACTTTTTGCTGGGTATAGTAATCTGAGTTGGTATCTATAGTCATTTAGTACTGGGGACACTTTGGTCCAAGTTCTTCTGGCTTTCATTGTTTGCACTGAAAAGTCAGCTCTAAGTCTGATGGGATTTTCTTTATATGTAACTTGTTGTTTTTCTCTTGTGGCCTTCAGTCATTTGTCTTTGTTTGGAGCATCTAGTGTTTTAACTATGAATGGTGTTGGGTATTCCTTTTCTGATCTTGTCTGTTTGCTGTTCTATGTACTTCTTGTTATTTGTATGGGTTTGTCATTTTTCAGTTTGGGGAAATTTTCTTTTTTTCTTTTTTTCTTTTTTGTATGTGTATGAATGTACTGTCTGCATGTAGGTTTGTGCACCTGTGTTGTGCAATGCTGCAGAGGTCAGAAGAGGGTCTTGGATTCCCCTGGAACTGGAGTTCTCCTAGAATTGGGGTTACAGATGGTTCTTAGCCACCATGTGGGTGCTGGGGATCGAACCCGGGTCCTCTGCAAGAGCAGTCGGTGCTCTTAACCACTAGGCTATCTCTCCAGCCCCAAGGGAAATTTTATTCTATTATTCTGTTGAGGATCTGATTAGTACCTTTGTCCTGGGATTCTTCTCCTTCCTCTATCCCTATGATGCAGGGGTTTGATCTTTTCATAGTGTCCCATATTTCCTGATTGTTCCACTCTTGTGATTTTTTTTTAATTTTTCATACTCTTTGTTTGAGCATTGCAGTTCTTCCACCTTGTCTTCCAGTGTTTATAGTCTACTTTCTGCTTTATCCAGTCTGTTACTGAGGCTTTCTCCCATCTTTCCTGCTGATTGGATGAGTGTGCAATTTCCTTTGTCACTTCATCCTGTGATTTCTTGAGTAGTTCCAGTTCCCTTTGAAGTTTGTTATTCTCTCTTTCTAGATATTTAATTCGCTGTTCAGTTTCCTGTTTCATTTCAGTGTGGGATCTTTACAGTGTTTCCACTTTTTTCCTGAATTTGTCATTTTCTCCCTTCATTTCTTTGAGTATGTCTATTATTGTTCTTTTGAGATCTGTGTCCTGGGTTATCTCCAGGGAGAACTCATTGTAGGAGTCTTCTATAGGGCTGCTAGATTTCATTGGGGATTTATTATTTGATTTTCCCATGTTGATTTTCCTTTGTGCTCTTGGCATGTGGATTTGATTTCTTTATATTCTGATGTGAAATTCAAGTGTTTCTTCGTTTGGCTGAAGGTCTGTTCCTATAGGGTGGAAGGTTTCTGTGTCTTCTGTTGTTCTGTGCTTCAAGTCACCTTGTTCGTTCCCACCAGGATGGCTGCCAGGGGGGTGGTTGGCACTGGGTTTTGCCCACCCAATCTTGTCAGTGCTAAGGTGACCTTAGGGCCTTACCAATATGGTCTGGAAGTTGGAGCAGCTCCAGAGACTCTGCCCCTGAAGTGACAGGGATGGTCTTGGCACCCTGCACCAGAAGTGACTGGGCTTGGATGGTCCTGGAACTTGCACCAGAAGTGACTGGGCTCAGATGGTCTTGGAACCCTGGGCTGGAAGCCATGGATCTGGGATGGTCCTGGAACCCACCTGAAGAGAAGCCCGACCTGTGTCTCACCCTGCACTGGAAATGACTGGGCTTGGATAGTCTGGGACCCTGAGCTGTAAGCAACAGGGTTCTGATGGTCTTGGAACCCTGCACTGGAGGGGCTGGACCCTGAAAGTTCCTAGAACCCATCTTGTGCTGGAAGAAACTGGGTTGGGATTGTTCTAGGACCCTGGGCTGGAAGCAACAGAGCTAGGATGGTCTTGGAACCCTGTGCCACAGGTGGCCAGGGCCTGGAAGGTCCTAGAACCTGCCTGCTGAGAGCCCTGCCCTGTCCTACATTTAACAATTTTAAAATATTTTAGAAAAAGATTATATGAAAATAAAGTGTCCCCAAGTTGACATATGGGTAAACTAAACTTAAATATGTTTTATATAGAAAGGTGGATATTTAGATATCTAAATAGATTTTTTTGGTCTTTTTGATACAGGATCTCCCTTTAATCCCAGCTGGCCTGGAGCTCATTATGTAGATCAGGCTGGCCTTGAACTCACAGAGATCTGCATGCCTCTGCCTCCTGAGTGCTGAAATTAAAGGCATATGCCACCACACACATATTAAATAGAATTTTTAAAAATAGATAAACTTATGGTGCTTTAATGCACAGTCTTTCAATTTATTATGGTGTAAAAATAATAAACACTCAGTAAAACTGTTCTTTGAAGCTTGGATTCAGCTCTTTTCCTGAGCTAGGGACATGTGCTGTGATAACCTGTAGTGATGCTGGTTGGTGGGGACAAGACACAATGCTCAGCAATTCATGATCACAAGGACACACAAGTGTGGCAACTCTGTGCAGCATACTGCTAAGCAGGGAAGTTCAGTAATTGGATGTTTTAAATGGATGGTACTTTCAGTGTACAGTAGTTTCAGTGTTCAGTGAATCTTGTAGACAACAACCCCATCCTATGCTGAGGCTAATCTATGAAATAAACTGTACCTAGACTAGCAGATAATACTGATAGATATTCCCAATTTTCAGAAATGGTGGTTACATTGCGCTCACTTACTTAAGCACTTGCTTTTCACAATCACAAAAGAACTAAACATAAGCACTCTCTCATTATTTTAAGGCTTCTATAATAAACAGAGTAAGCTAAGAAACAGACATTTATGTCTTAAAGTGCCGGAGGTTGGGAAAGTAAGGGGTAGACTGCCAGCTACTTGCTCACTCTAACACCATGTGATAAAAGAGAGAGTTTTCCTCAAACTTCTTCAATAAGGTCACACATTTCAGTCATAATGACTCTTCAACATTTGATCACATCAAAAGCCTCTAATGTCATCACACTGAGTATGAGAATTTCTTCTTGAATATAAGAGGCTGTAACTAATGAAAGGATAGCAGGAACGTTCTGTAGCTTCCTTGGGTGTGATTAACAACTATTTATTTCCTAGCTGATGAAATTGCTTTGTGAGATGTTGTATGTATAATAGAGAGAGCAGAGTTCTAGCCTGGGTGGCCATTTTCCCTTTATTCTGCAGTTCTCAGAGGGGCGGCTTCTGCATATGCATGGTCCTTCCAGCCTTCCTACTGTAAATGTAACCTTTATACTTTGTAACATTTATTTTGTTTTAATAACTGAAATAAATCCCAGGGATCTTTAAGGCCATAGAAGTGGTCTCATGCATCATCACTTTGACTAAATCTCTGCTCCTGATTTTGGTAGCAAGATGCTTACTGCGTTATAACTTGTGGCAGTTACATAAAACTCCTTTCTGTGTGCCGTGGTGACACTCCATTGTTTTTGCTATTGTTTAGGAGAATATAAAGTTGTCTACAATAGAAATACATACTCTAAAGTTGTCTACAATAGAATTACAGACTCAAAAACAATCTGTTTTGTCTGGTCCTTTAGGAAGGAATGCATGTTATATAATTAACTTTATGGCCAGTGGGAGCAATGGAGAAGTGAAAACGGGGGATATTTTTAAGCCAGACCTGGGAAGGTCTGAGTAATTTGAAAGCGTATATTCCAATGGCAAAAGTCTCATGTGTGTAACATTACAACCTAAAAACAATATATTGCTTTATAATACCACCCTGCAGAAGACAACTCTCTAAAGTGGTACTAAATCTTGTAGCCCAGAAGGGCTAAAAAGAAAGGAAAACTAAACATTTTATGATAATTTATTTCCCAAAGGGGAGGCATAAGCCTATTTTTTTTTAAAGGATCCACGAATTTCAAAGATTAGAAATTACCAGTGGAATTAGCATGGGATTATGGTGGGGGACACAAACTGATGTCTGGCCTCTTCACCTATTTGAAAATGTTACTACATTTATCTATGATTCCTATCTGTGGATCTCAGGCCCACAGAGGGGAGCACCCAGCCGATTGCCCCTCTAGCCTGACTATCACACTGTCTAAGATATCTGCTTGAGATGCTCTCAGTATCTAGTTATGGGAACCTCAGTAATGAAATTGCTGCAGTTGTTCTCACTATTGAGTGGGATTTGCTTCCCTACAACTTCCTCCCCCTAATCTCAGGCCTACTCCAGATCTGTACACGATTATCTAATTCCTCTCTTTGACAACCCTTGACACAACTGAGAACAGCTATCATGTCTCCCTAACATTTTATTTTCCAGGCTATTTACCAATCACCAAAATAAGATTAAGTACCCATGACCCGACTCATCTCAGGATGCTGATGAAAATAAGGTGCGATGATAGACGTGAAAGTGTGTCAACAATACAGGCAAAAATACATGAAACTCATCATTGTTACACTTTAAAACTAATAGGTATGAAATTCCAATCCCTCAGCTAAAATGTCCTTCACTGTGGTATTTAAAATTTTCAATTATTTATGTTTCTGCTTTCTTTTTATTAAACTAAGTTAGTGCTTCTGTTAATCAGTCAAATGTATTTTCAGAAATCAGAATATATGATAATTAAGTCAGTTGAGGCAAATTAGTGTAGTCCCTGGAAAGGAAAGACTGGGCATAGGAGCATCTTCCAAATTTGCAAGCTGAAAGAGTCAATGACTGAGACCTAGGGACATTTTTTTCTAAGATCGAGAACTCCAGGCAGGAGACTGCTCACCTGGATGGTCCTCTCTTGTGTTCAGCCTGCTTTGGTGATCATCTAATTCCAGCACCAGCCTGGGGATTCAGACCTTAAGCACCCAGCATTATAAGGACTGAATAAAGCACAAGCAAAGCGTACAACAGTGCCTATTATGTCCAGTAACTCCCAAGGGCAATGGTGGTGATAATCCTTCAGGGCAAAGTCTAAAAATGGGTATCTGCTACAATATATGTTTTGAATTTATATACAGTTTATGAATTATGTGTACATTTTTACCTAAGGAGAACAATGTTGATTTTTCTGTTTCTCCTTTCATTTCTATTTTATTATACTATAATTGGCTTCATTATTGGAAAATGCACATTTAATTTTTAACTTGAAAGGGCTGTACTGTAGATAAGAGTAACTCTCTATGTCACTTTCACCCATCAGATCTATTCTTCCTGCACCTTCTAGGAAGTAGGAAAATTACTCTTCAAGTTGCTCTAATTCAAAGTCAGATAATAAAGGCCAGTCATGTCACATTCAAAAGAATATCCTAATCAGTGAGGTCAATGAATTGAACAGAAGTGAATAAAGAAATAGAGACAGAATGAATGATTATTAGCCGGCAGATGATATATATCCAAAGCCAGACACAAAGAGGGGATGAATCTGCAGTGTGCATATGTAGTCACAATAGCCCTTTGATTAATAATTCATATTTTTCTTCATAATCTCATTTTTCCTTTATAAATTCCTTCCAAATTTCTATCCAGAGTAAACAAACAAGCCAAGCTCCTAGAAAGCTCTTCCTTTGTAATACTGTTATTTCCTTTTGCCATGCTCACCTCAACACAACCAGGAAGGGTCTACTTGCAGTTTGCATCCACACCAGAGTGCCCTTTATTCCCTGCAGCTCTTTCTGAAAAGGATGAAAGGCTGCATAGCTTGATTGCTGGATACTATAGACTTGTTTCTCTTTGGCAGTCCCAGGAACACACATGGTTTCCATTTCTCTTGTCTTTCTGTATTGATTCCGTAAGGCATTTCTGATTGATACAAGTTCTGAATTTTCAACTGAAACTTTTCTATTTTTCTGATGTTTAAACACTTTTGTACTTTTTTTCACATTTTTCTACTCAAAATATAATAGACCCTAGGGAGGAAATTACTGAGTTCATGTTTGTTTTTTTTTTTCTTTTTTAAAATAAGGAACATAAGACTGGAGAAATGGATCAGAACTGGCTGCTCTTTCAGAGGGTCAGACTCTGGGTCTCAGAACTCACATGATAGCTAATATCCCTCAGTAACACCAGCTCCAGCAGATCTGATGCCAATTTCTGGCCTCCATGGGCACTGCATACGCTTGGTGTTCTTACCTACAGGCAAAATACTAGTACACATAAAAAATACAACAAAAATGTAGATCATTTCTTTTCTACATATTTTAAAGGTTCTGGATTTCACATGGCTCTGTGTTCACTATGCTGTTGATGGAGAGAATTAACCCATATTCTACAATTAAGCTGACTAAAATTGTAAGGTCAGAAACTCCAATAGCTGAAAACCCTTTGAAGGATTTGTACCAACAGAATTCCTTTGCCTTATCTGGAGATTAAAGCAAGGAGCTGCCATTAGACCACAACTGTTGTCCTCTTTGTCCTCAAATTCATTCTGTTCTCTTTCCCATTGTTCTGAATGAAAAGCCGTGAAAGAATCCCTCTTGCTTCTAACCTGTTGTATAACATTCCTTGTATATCCAATGAAAATAATTGTTATTGGATGGATTTCTAGTCCTTCTTTTCATTTATGACATAGGGGCCAAAAACACCAACAAGAGAAAAAAATTCCAATAAAAGTAAGTGATTAGAAACTGTACCAATTAGAAAAGTACAAATTAAATAGGTTACATTTCAAGGATGCCAAAATTATTGTTTTATATATAGACATTTTATGCCTCTTTAAAGTTTATCAACTTAAGGCATAGTATTTAATATACCATTATGAGGCTTTAGAATATTATACTAAGTATATATAATGAGTAATACAGTTAAGTAACATGATTTGCTGAAAAACTCATTATTAAAGAAAACTTATAGGAATTTTTGACATAGTTTTCAATCTGTACGGATGCTTAATACTATCTTCAATTCCCTTTTCTTTCTCTTTCCTTCCAGCAAGAACCCTAGAGGAAAAAGATCCAAAGGCATAAAGGCATCCCCAGTCCCTGCTTCAAAGCACCAAGAAACCAAAAAGATCATAATCTTGTCTGAGAAAATTCTTAAGAACTTTGACATTGGACTGGAGACTCAACCAAAAAGTCCCTCCCTGAATCGCCCAGCTGCCTTCCCTGCAGTGTAAATGGGCCCTCCACTATATACCCCTGAAAGTGCCTTCTGTATAATTAAGCAAGTCCATCCAGGTCCTGGAAGGTGAAACAGCCATCCTGTTCCATAAGCTTGCTCCAAACCACAAGCCAGAGACAAAGCAAGAAAAGATGCAGAGGCTTTTGGAGCAGGCTGAAGAGAGAGCTGCTGGTAAAGCGGAATTACCCACTAAGAGGGCACTTTCTGTAGATCAGCAGTTCCTGATGTTAATACCTTGGTGAACAAGAAGGCTCAGCTGCTGGTGCCTGCCCAGGATGTACATCCCATGGAGCTGCTTGGTCTTCCTGCCTGACAGGGTAAGATGGGCATCCCTACTGCATCCTCGAGGAAAGCCCAATCACAAGAAGACATGCACCAACACCAACTTTGCCCTCTCGCAGGTGAACTGGGAAGACATATGCGCCTGTGGTGGATTTATCAGGATCAGTTACAATGACATGTGATATGATCGGCTTCCACTGGGTAGACAACACTATGAAGTTGAAAACCGGAAAGACAAAAAACAAGCCACCAAACTGGGTCAAGTGTACATAGAGAATAATAAAAATTGTCCTTTCTTCTGAAAAGAAATATAAGCATACTTTGCAACAAACTTCAAAATAATTTCAAAGAACAAAAATTCAACTTACAAGGTACTTGTAAACTAATGAAAATAATAGCTTAATATCCCCAAACTTCTGTATTTTAGGCTATAGTCAAAATATTCTCAACATAACAAATAATTTCTAAGTTTTAAGTGATTTGAAAATTCAGAAGACAAAAGTAGTAAGGTAATTATTAATTAACACAAGACCAATTACTAATTAGTTAAGAAATTCAGTATAAAATGATAAACCAATCCAAAACTTCCTGTTCATAAATAATAAAAATACATAGATAATCTAGTCAGGAACAGGGATAAATAAGGTAAATTAGTTTATTAATTAGAAGTGTAGTTATAGAACATTATTTTGAATGTCTAACTTGTAAACTTACATATAATATACAGAAAGAGCAGACTGACTTTCATTGGAAGAGTTGTGTAGAGCTTAAGAAGGGAAAGAGAAGGAAGGGGTATATGTAGGAAATGCACCTGTAACTGAGGCATTGTGGTTCAAAAATCCCAGGGTACCATAGGTTTAATACCTTAGCAGCCACTAACTTTATTTTGTAATGTGTAACTTTATTTTCTGAGTTGCTTCAATTCTAATGCTCAGCAAATCCACTAGAAAGTGTCAGGTAAATTATGGGGGAAATAAACTCAATTCAGCGATCAGTCACTTAAACAAACCTAGGTACCCAGCTTCATTTCATGCTTTCTGGGACCACTCCAGGCTTCCAGCTGTCTTCTGGCCTGGGTGGTGATTATACAGCTGGGGGCTGAAGTGACACAGCTGGAAACTGACAGGAGAGGCCCTGTCTATCTTGGACATGGCTCTGTCTAGAACCTCATGCTGTCAATATTATCAAATGTGGTGATTTCATTATCTATATTTTGGCACAGAAATTATATGTACAGCTCTATAACTTGTTCTGGAATTTAGAACTGCCATGCTGGCATTTTGATGTAATTACCAGCTGCTGGAGTTCCAGATTGCAAATGTGAATTCCATCCAATTCTTCTTAGTGGGTTCAGGTTGTTAAGGAACATAGAGTCTCTGATGGCCCCCTCCCCCCATTCTCAAGTTCTCCTGGCAGAACGTGCCTGCCACTGTGTCTGTTCTCTCTTACATTTGGTTTCTTTTGTAATCAAGCTCTACAGGGCCTCCAGTGTATTGCAGAAAGCACCAGTGCTCTTGGTGAGACAGATCACATCTTCTTTCAAATCAACACACTACTAATTTAAACTGATATTCAAATGTTTTAAATTGACATAAACGTGGTTATAATGAGAAGAAATGAAGTTGTAATAAAAAGGAGGTTTAGTAGAAATATTAGATAGTAAACAGCTGCAGAGTGAAATGAATCAAATCAACAAACGGAGCAGGTCCCAGAATGTGCAGAGTGTTAAAGTCAATAAGAGAAATCCAGGTTTCAAGCCGGCTGTCATGGTAAGCTGAAAGAGAGATTTAAGCTGAGGACAGGCATGGTCTGATTTATGCTAAGGAAAAATGCAAATACTAAGGAAAGAGAAGAGGAAGGCAGATCTTTCAGGATGCTACTCAGGAGTCCAAGTGAGGAATTAGATGGTGGTTTGTTCCAAAATTACACATATGCACTGGATACATAATTGATACAAAATGAGAAGGAACAAGGATAAGGGGGTCCTTATACCTTAGAATCTAACCAGTTTCTAGACAATATTGCTCCAAGATTTGAAGCACATATGATAAAGAGGAATGAGGATGATGTTTTCAGATAAAAGAGGAGTCCAGAGATCATGTCAATAAACTATAAGCTTTGCCTTTGGTGGGATAAGTATGATGAAAGTTCACAAACTGACCATTTGTACCATTCACTATATAAATTGTACGTTAAATTAGAAACATATGCATTGCAAAACAAAATCAGTGTTGGCTACCAATAGAGAAGGATTATGAAAATAAAACACAAGTCAGGCAAAGAGGCTGTCCATAAAGACAAGAAAGAAAACCAGCTTTAAGTCCTTGAGTAAACTATGTCCACTTAGTTTATTATAGACAGAAACTTGACAGCTGTGGCTGTTAAAGACTCCATTGCAATTCCCTGGTAAGGTAAGTTATAAAGAACTTCATCCATGATAATAACTTACCAGTTCATGTCCCTCATGAGATTGGATGTATACCTATCCAGACATATTCCAGGAGAGTGAAATGCAATGTTTAATTTGATGAGTTCACTGAAGTCACTACTATCTATAGAAATATTTTATTACTGCCCAGGTTAATAAGGAATTAATTTAATGAGGTACGGGAGTATAAACCAATTGTCAAAAGACCATAAAAGCTTAAGGTTCAATAATTTAGGGTTCTTCTCCTGTGCTATGAACTCACTGTCTGCTGAGGTGTATCTCACCATCACTGTGTAGTCTGGTAGGGGGACTGGGTCACAGGAGCCTGATGCTGAAATATTGTCCCAACTACTACTGCTTCTACTACTTTTTTGCTATACAAAACTTCCAGAGTTCCTGGAGAGGGTCTTTCAAAACTATACATACATATATATCTATATATTGATACATATATTAAGTTTTACCATACAGTTGATATTACATCAAATTGTCTCCAATTTCTGACCTATATTATTCTCTAAGTATGTATAAAGGATCCCTGGATCTGGGACTTCATTCTGAAATTAAAGCACCCAAAGAACTCAACAAAAATATAATAGATAATTCTAGTCATTATTTATGACATTTATGAAAATCTTGAGCTGCCTACTTATGAGGGAGAAAAGTATTCTGGGTCAATACATTTTCTATTGATGTTTTGTGTATTTCAGACATCATTTTTCAATTCAGTTCAGGCATATTCCCCTTTCCCTTCCCCCCACCCCACCCCACCCCAGATTATGCATTCTGCTATAACTGTCCTGCATCTTTCAGTCATTTTTTTATGCTTAGGAATTGGATCAATATTTTTAAATCCTGCAAACTCTATTGCTGATAGTAGCCCGAATTTTGTCCAGCCCTGACACTCTACCATCATTACCAATATTCAGAAAGAGGTAATTGTTTTCCACTATAGAATTTAAAACCTTTTATATGCATTCTAAGCCCTGTAGCAAGGTTAGTTCTTCTTTTTTCCTGAAGTGGCACACCCCAACAATGTAACACTGAGGTAGAACACCACAGTGCAAGTGTCCTCATATTCCTTTATTGAAAGATCAGAGGATCTGACTTTCCTTTGGTGGTGCTCCTGGGATGGAACTATACCCTGGTGGGATAACACGTTTTCTTCACAGCGCCCTTCTATCTGCCTGACACCAATGACTTAAAGTCTTACCCACATCTGAGAACACTTAGATCTTAAGTGTGCCAGGATCCACTTCTCTGCTAAAGGAATTAAGTTAATCCTTTAGTCTCATTCTTATGCATAGAGGCATAGATTCCAGTAAATGGAGTCATAATTTCAGTCTCAGGGACTAGATTCTTCTAGTCTAGGACTCTATGGGATGAATAAAACCTGCTCCTTTCATGAATCTACCTCCAGCACAAACTCCTTTGAAAAATTAGATGAACAGAGAGATGATATTGGATACTTCCAAAATTTAATAAATGTGAGTATACCTTGGAATGTGGGGAATGTTGACTTAGTGAGTCTTGACAATACTGCAATAACATCTATGAATTGATGATGAACTGTTGAGTAGAAGCCATGAGGGAACATATTCAATGCATCATTTAAGTCATCAATTTATTTGTGTGGTAGAAACATCTAACAAGGTAAATACCCTTATGGCAGTGTAGAGAATCAGACAGGGTCTTCACTACGTGCTTGTTATTTTTCCTAGATATCAGGTACATGTGTAGCAAAAGAGAACTTTGATTTTGATTTTAATCAGTGACCTCATGATAATTACTAATCTATTTATTTTGCCAGTGGGAAAAGAAAAAATAAAAGTTTAAAAAATCTATTTCATTATTTGAGTCCTTCCATTAGAAACAGAACTTCATCACACAAGGATTAAAGCATATTTCTTTTTTTAGTATCAGTTCTCCACATACCTAACAGTATTTATTCGTTATCTTCTTGAACACTCTGATTTTTATAAAAGAATAAATTGTAGGTACAAATTATTTTTAAGAATAAAACCACTGACTATGTTTCTTTTATGGCAAAATAATCTTAAATTACTTCAGAGTCTAAGGTGGTGTTATCTGGTCTAGAACACAATGTTGAATAGCAATATGTCCTTTTGTCATTCACCAACCCACACTCTAGATTAATTAAATGAAAAATGAAAGATATTTAAATAATGAAATAGTGGAATAAAAACAAGCTGTTTATATTTGTCATATATGTATATATATATATATATATATA
Source organism: Rhizomys pruinosus (assembly GCA_009823505.1). Classification (NCBI taxonomy): domain Eukaryota; kingdom Metazoa; phylum Chordata; class Mammalia; order Rodentia; family Spalacidae; genus Rhizomys; species Rhizomys pruinosus. The sequence continues at coordinate 568,337 of VZQC01004335.1, forward strand.
TATATATATATATATATATATATATATATATATATATATATATATATATATATATATATATATATATATTAACCCACTAAGAATCTGAAACTTAGTAAACTGTCTCAAATTTATAAAAAAAAGTCACATTATTTATATGCACTGTAAAGAACCTAATTACCATATGCTTAGAGAAAAATTAAAGTGGCCAATCCCCTGCAGGAGCCAAGATAGAATATTCACAGGCTACCACACTGTGGTTTACAACTCTCAGTGGAAGATAGATAAAAATGATCCCACAGCTCTGCCAGTAAGCAGCTTTAATGGGACAGCCATTCCATGACACAGAGGAAAGCGTTGATTAATCTGAATATCAGGACTTGATAGCTTTGGGGATATCTTTCCCAGTCCAGCATGGAACGTTCTCATCATTTCTCCTTTGATCCTTTCCATCTATTTGGAAGGATACATTGATTCTGGGGCCTTCCTCTACCTGTCCTTCATTTAAAATATGGACAACATGTAGAAAAAAATGCGTGATAAGAGATTGCCATCTAAGAATCTTTTACTCTCTAAATTCATCTGCTAGTGCAATTCAGGGTCTGTAGATTCAGCAGTATAGTGATGGTAGGAGGATTTTAATTAATGTCCTGTTGGTGCCTGTCCATGAAATTGTAGGAGGTATAGGGGGAAAGAGAAAAGGAAAGAGCAGAAAGGAAGCCCTAGGGAAGAGCCGTTGTTTCCCAGGACAGAAGGCAGGGCAGATTTAGCTTAGTGCCCTTACATTAAGAAACAAAGGAGTGGGTTTGGAGACATTGCTCAGTGGTTAAGACCACTAGCTGCTCTTGCAGAGTGCCAGGGTTATGTTCCCTGAATCCACATAGTTGCTAACAAGCAAGCATCTGTCCCTCCAGTTCAAGGAGATCTGATGTCCTCTTCTGGCCCCTGTGGAACAAGTACCTGTGGTGCACTTACATTCATGCAGGCTTAAGATTCATACACATAAAATAAATATTTTTAAAAGAAGCAAAAAGGTTATGGTGCCTACAGAAGGGAAGTACTGCCTGTGTTGGCCAGAAAGGAGATGGCCATTCAAGCTCTTTGAATGCCCCAAAGGGAAAGATTGATAGATTCCCATGGGTACCAGCAGATACCTGTTGGTGAAGAAATATTGAAGATAAGAGATAAGCCCAAGTGCAGTCTCTGCTCATCACCTCTCTTCCTCTTTGCCGTTGTTCTGAGGATACAAGCTCAAAAATAGGAAAACAGTAATCAGCCTTTATTAACAAGGTCAAATTTGGAAGATACTACTCTCTCCCATTTTCTTTCCTATCCTCCTCATGATTCTAGGTAGCAATCAAGAAGGACATTGGGGAGCCTTCGAGTAGTGATAGTACGAATAAAGTGTAAACACAGGGAATCCTAAAGAGGGAGGTTTGGACTGTGGAAAAGACGGTGGCATAATGTGGATTGCATCATGTAAGTACACTTGGTTTGGAAGGAACACTCACTGCAACTGTTTTAAGAAGGGACCAGAATATTTGGAAACATGAATAGTATGTTTCTGCTGAGTTGTGTTAGTATAATGAAGTTCCACTTGCACAAATATTTGATTTGTGTCTTTGTTCATGCATAATGCAGAGGGAATCCCTGAAAGAGAACTCCTCTTCCATTTTCTTTAGCATATTGGAAGAGGACCATCCATTCCCTCCCCTTATCTTTTTTTTTTTTTTTTTTTTTTTTTTGAGACAGGGTCTCCCTGTAGCTCCAGCAGTCCTGGAACTCATTTTGTAGACCAGGCTGGCCTTGAACTCACAGAGATCCACCTGCCTGTGCCTCCCAAGATCTAGGATTAAAGGCGTGCGCCACCACGCCCGGCCCCTCCCCTTATCTTAATGTTCTGAAATGAAAGGATGCAGAATTCAGGTCAAAGTCTAACTTTTCACTGCCTCATCCTGCATAAAAGAAAAGGAAAAGTTAAGCCCACTCCTTCTTTTACATTTGCTTTATTATGCATTTATCTTAGCTGAGTACTATGATTCTATTAAGTTTCCAAGTTCTTGTTTTGACTGGATCTGGATCCTTATCAGAAGCCAGGTTTACATAGACTGGAGTGGTTTAGTCAAAGAGGGTAAAGCTATCGTGGACATGGGTAGGTGAGGCTCTCTGACTGGGATGAAGACTCAGGGTTGGGGTGCTCCTGTTCTGGCTGTCAAGGTCATGACCCCCACTTGGATATGCTATGCATGCTCTTCATCCATACAGCTCCAGAGTAGGGGAAATGGCTCATTTCTCAGTAAAGAAAGAAAGTCACAGCTGAGGTCAGCCCCACTTCCTAAACAGCGGTGATGATCTGAACAGAATGGTGATCTCACCACCCAGAGGACAGCAACCAGGCTAAGATGACAGGGTACCAAAAGCAGGAAGGAAGGCAAACTGGAAACACAGCCAGTGTCACTAAAGACTGAACTTGCTGACAAAAGACCAGAAATGTAAGTACATGAGAAAAAAAGAACTTACCTGTTTTATATAATAACCTCTGAACTAATGTGATTTTTATGATAAAGAGAAAATGTTTTATATATGAAATTAAAATTTCCTTCCAGGGGATCCTTATAAAGCAAATCTCCATGCCATTAACAAGCAAAAGGGCAATTTATTTTAGCTGAGAACCTATATAGGTCTTGGATATGTAAATTAGGGCCTTGGAGCTGAGTTTGGAAATAGCAATCAGAACCAGCTGAGTTCTTTGCCCAGTGAAGTGAGAGGAGTTTGAGCTGCTGGAGGCCATTCAGGGGTAGAAAGGGAGGAGGGGCAAGGGAGCCTGGGCATCAGGGGGAGGGCTTTGACAGAAATGAAATAAGAGCAAGTCAGGGTGGAAAAGTAACCCTTAGCTGCAGCTGCCCTTCGCACAGATCTTCTGGTACTTGGATGCTGTGACATGATTTGCAAGGTGCATAACCTCCGTTTTTCAAGTAGCAAGAGGAGTGCAAATAAATATCAAAATAATTACAGTGTCAGAAAGTGTTTTCAAGATTTCAGATATTTTCAGGAGTTCTGAGTGATAGAGCGCAGATATATAAGCACCTCGGAAAAAATAGAAGAAACAATGTAAGAAAACTTTCAGCAAGAATGGAGGGCTGAGGTGTTTAAATTCTTCTCATGAGATTGAACCATTCACTACCATTTTATGTGCCTGATATAGCACATATGATAGATGTTTACTAAATGTTTAATGAAGAAATGCATAAAAGAAAGAACAAAGAAAAACGAGGTTCAGCATGTAACCAAACTAGTATTTGGGAGTAACCTAACATGAAAATATACCTACCTAATATAGTTTCCACTTCTAGCCTCCCCCTCCCCACCCCATACATATGCATGTACACAAGCACACATACACATATGCACTCATACACACACATGCATGCACACACACGCAAGTGAAGAAACAACCTATAAAATGGTATAAAATCATTGTTAGATGGTAATACATTTGACAGAAAATTGATATGTAGAATATATCAAAAGAATTCAAAAATGAAATTCCCAAAACCCAACAACTCAGTTAACAAATGGGCTAATGAAATAGACATTTTCAAAAGATGATGCAAAATGTCCAAAAACCATGAAAAATTGTTCAGCATCCTTACCCTTAGGGAAATGCAAATTAAACTGTATTGAAGCCAGTGTGGCAGTGCACACCTTTAAACCTAGCACTAGGGAGGCAAAAGCAGGTAGATCTCTAGAGTTCAAGGCTAGCCTGGTCTACATTGCAAGCTACAGGCCAGCTGGGGCTGCACAGTGAGACCCTCTCTCAAAAAATACAATGAGGATCCATTTCAATCCAATCAGAAGGGCTGGAGTGATGGCCTAGTGGTTAAGAGCACTGAATGCTCTTGCAGAGGACCCGGGTTTGATCCCCAGCACCCACATCGCTGCTGAGAACTGTCTTTAACTCCAGTTCCAGGGGAATCCGAGACGCTCTTCTGACCTCCGTGGCATTGCACAACAAGGGTGCACAAACCTGCATGCAGACGGTACATTCATACACATAGAAGAATAAACAAAATTTTAAAAAATTTTAAAAAAAGAAAATAAGCAAAAAATTTCTGGAAACAATGAAGGAGGGAAGAGAAAAGTGTGTCATCTACACTATGCACTGCCAGTGGGAATGTAAACTGGTGTAGCCAGTATGGAAACTGGTAAGGAGGTTCCTCACAAAAACTACAAACAAGTCTACAACATGATTCAGGTGAACCACTTTAAGTGGACTTAGATCCTCAGTGTCAACTTACAGAACAAATATCTTCACATGCAGCATTATTCAAAGCACAGTTACCAAATCAGCCTACATGTTCATCAAAAGATAGATGGGTACAGAACACATGTGTATACACAATGAAGCTTTATTCCATTGTAAAGAAGACTGGAATTATGATATTTGGTGGGCATCATTGGATTAACTGGATTAATGAATTTTCAAAAAGACAAACATCACCTGTTCTCTCTCATTTGTGGATCCTGGATTTTATATAGAAACATAAATCACATATGACATGAAGATAAAAAAGCAACTGGAGGAAGGAAGGGGACAAGGAGGAGAGGGAAAGGAGACGGCTATAAAATGAAAACTATGGGGTTTTGAATATGCTAGAACTGCATAATATACTTGAAAAAAATTGTCTTTATAAACCCTATCACTATGTGTGATGGATATATACTGATAGAAAGTTTAAATATGAAGTAAGTGCCTGGCCTACAGTAGGCATTTTTTTTAGTGATTTTAAGACAAGGTCTCACTGTCGTAGCTCCAGCTGGCCTAAAACTCACTATGTAGCCCAAGCTGGCCTTGAACTCACAGAAATACCCCCCTGCCTCTGCCTCCCAAGTTCTGGGATTAAAGACATGTATCACCATATATATATATATAATCTCAAAACTTTATTTGAAAAATGTAAATGAATTTTTCCAGCTGGATTGAATGAGACAGACACATTGAAGATGTTGGGGGGACGGAAATAATCCATTACCAGATATGAAATAAGGCCTGTCTCTTTTTATGTATTCAAAACCCCAACAACACAGAACAGTAGTCAGAAGCTGGAGCTAATTTAAAGGAAGGAAATTAGAAGCTTATATTCTGTCTTTCCATTGCTTTTGAATCTGAATCTTGATACAAGCCAAATGTCTGCTGATGCAGCTTGTCTGCTCATGAGCCCGTACACTTCTCATTGTTGTCCCCTGAGTTAAATGCTCTGTTCTGCTGCCTGGTTGTCTTAGACTTCAGATAAAAATGCTCAGTCACTTCAGCCATGCTTCCCTTCTCTCATGCTTCAATATTTCCATATCTTGGTGTTTGTATCTGACTGCATCTTGGCACCTTACCAAAAAGATATACAGAAATTAAACCACACTGGGGGGGGGGATGACTATTCTCATCACAGAACAGGACAGGCAAACAAAGGTACTGTTCTATGGTTCACAGTTTCCTTCTAAACCAACATAATACCACAGAGAAAGGATCAATGAGTAGCCAGTGCCTTCCCAGGTACAGCATAGGATAAATTGCAGGCGAGTACCTTTACAGGCACAGCTGCAACTGGTCAACTGATGCAATCCTGTTGCTCTGTGCATTCCAAATGCATGTGGAAGTAGATGAAAGTAAAATGAAGAAGAAAGAGACTGGGCCTTTCTTCAAATGAAATGTAGACAGAAACCAAGACGCCTCTCTGGTCTTTGTTTTCTACCTTTCCAAAGAGTAGCAGATGTTGTAAATTGTATGAAATTAGAAAAAATGCAAATGCCCATTAAACCCTGAGTGGTCTTTAATGCAAAACTGCAGGAATGTTGAAATTCAGAATTTCCAGCAAGTTATGTTTATTAATATCATCCACATATGTTTGTTTTCTCTTTAGGGTGTTCTTTGATGTAAGTCCAAGTGGCTCTACAAAGCACATGGGCTGGTATGTACGATAGTCTTATTATTGAAAAGGAAAACACAGCATGAGGGAAATGGCAACTGCCATTAGCTCATAATTCTTGTATCAGGAAAGGTATAGGAGGACATCATGAATTAGCACAGTGTATCTTATGGGCAATTACTGCATTAATAATTTATCTAAAATAATCTCCCAGGAGTGTGAGTAACCTTTCATTTTCAATATTTTGAAATTTAATTGAACTCTGGATATTTTATCATTCTAATTTATTGTCCTGTATTTTTGAAATTTTTATAAAATTAGAAGACAAAAATTAAAAAAATTGTCACTGTAGGTCATTTTTCAGTCTTTGTTTTATATTTGCTTAAAATATAGAAAGCATTTTCTTATGCATAAGCACTTAGTGAATTATCTTGGCAGAGACACTTGAATAATATTCTTCAATTCTTCAGAAAAAAGAAAAGAGTCAACAGTTGGAGTAAGTATGGTAATGATAATTGCTTAAATTTAGGAGACAATCTTGAAGAACCAAAATTATTTATTCATTCATTTTTAACATGTATAATTCTGTATATAGCTTAGAATAGGTTTTTTTTTTTTATTTTTGGGGGGGAAATATCATATATGAGTACTGTTACCACCTTTCCTTCTTCCAACTTCAAGTCCTCCCACATCCTTCACTGACTCCCCATTTTCTTGCTCTCTTGGCTTATTCTAGTTACATATATAATTATATATATATATATATATATATATATATACATAAAACATATATTGTGTACTGAGTCCATTTAGTGGTGCTCATGTGTACAAGTGTTTAAGGCTGACCACTTGGTCATAACCCATCAGGAAGCTGGTCCTTATAGAAAGCTGATTCTCTCTCCCTCGGCATTCATGTATTGACTCCAGTTCTTCACCAGTGCTGATATCCTGCCATGGTGTCCTTCAGGATGTTGTAATCTTTAAGCACAATTTATTATCCTTTAAATCCCAAAGATGTGGCTTCACTTCTGGCTGATGGAATCTCTCTTTGCAACATAAAATTGCAAATGTGTTTCATCTTTATTGTTTCTTCTTCAACCATTAGAAATCAGTGTGTATGCATAATATGGATGGCACTTGGTTTTATCTGTATTTCGGATCTTTTAAAACATATCCAGAAAATAATGTATTCACACTAAAGTGGAGCATGCTGAGCCTAATAAAATTAATTTTGCTACTATGTGTAGACATCAAGCCATCCTTTACTATTATTCCAGATTCCGGTATAAAATATCCCTCAATATTTAGTTTGTGTATGTAATACAGACTTTATTATATTATATTTTTCTATAGAAATTTGATCTCTAAAATACTATGAGAAGCATTAAAACAAATGGAGTGACTAAAGAGATTATGCTGACTTTGCCTGTTCTTTTTCCCTTTGATTAACAGTGGGATTTTCAATGAAAAGCATTATAATGGGTGGCAGTACATTTAGGAGCTGTTTCTGATTTAGATTCTGTTAACACCAAGAAAATATGAGCACAAATAATATATCATAGCAGGGAAAATCTATTTGCCCCTTCTTTCTGAAAATATGAGCTTCTCATGACCTCTTAATAATAAAACCACAATTACCCCAGCAACTGTCCAGAGAGGTCATGATTACTCTTTCCTAAATACATATACATTTTGATAGATAGAACATTATTTGAAGTTCATGTAATATATCTTACAATCCATATGACAATATTGAATAAACACCTGACCCAGAAATCATGATTATCTATCTACAATTGTTAAAAATAGTTTTGAGCAGGGGAATGGTAATTTCTCCATATTTCTGTATTCATTATATATTACAAATATGGAGATTGTATGTGTATCTTATAAATAACCCTACTTTGCCTATGCAGCAAGCCATTTTCACAAATATGTTTTTCACAATGAAATCAACCCCAAGGTAAATTGACTTTTGGGTTGCTGGATGGTTGATTCGCTGGTTTGAGGCAGAGGTGCTTGGGCCTGAACCTTGAACCCTTGTAGGGTGTGGCTGTCCTGGTGAGATCGCCCTTCCACCTCACAGCCAGCAGAGGCTTTGGCGCCATAGTGAGCAAGTTCTTGTGTGGGGTGCTCAGGTTCGAGCCTTGCTTGCTAAGGTAGGAGCCTGGAGCTGCTCCAGACAGGTGTGACACCCTCCCAAACTGGAACTGAGGAGAAGGAGAAAGTATCCAAGTTGATTTTTTTGGGAGAACCTTCAGAACAGGAAGGGAATAGCTACTTAGACTTCCAATATCCAATATATGCACAAAATTGAATGTCTGAAACCTACACAAGTTAACACTCCATAAACACGGATGGAAAAAAAAGGGGGGCATCTGAAGGAGGCAAGCAAAGCAAGCCTTCAACACAGTGAAAAGACATTTGTGATTTGAATTACAAAAGGGAAACCCACATGCCAGGGACATGACAAAGGGACAACATGGGAAAGGTGCAGGATAATTCCTCACCAAGCTCTAACAACCCTGTAGGAGATAGCTACAATGGGATCCCCCCCCAGAGGTGACCCAAGAAACAGATATTAGAGGAATAATTGCAGACCGATGCAGAGAAATTAAAGAAAATAAAGAAGTCAGAGAACTAAAGAGAGAGAATGAAAAACTCATAAAGGACCTAGAGGGATACAAAGACAAACTTCAGAAAGAACTAAAGGAAGAGATTGACAAACTCCACAAAAAACTAGAGGGAGAAAAAAAAAACTCAGAAAGGAAGTAGAAACATTGAAAAAGGAAGCCAACCAATGAAGTAAGGAGCACCAAGAAGAGATTGAGAAGCTCAAAAAGGAAAAGGAAATACTAAAGAAATCACAGGATGAAATGAAAAACGAAATAGAACACTCATTCAATCAAGAAGAAAGGGAAGGAAAAAGCCTCAGAAACAGAATGGAGGAAGCAGAACAAAGAATATCAGATCTGGAAGATAAAACAGAGCAACTAAAAACCTCAAATAAAGAATATGAAAAATTTAAAAATACACAAAAGTGGAACAACCAGGAAATATGGGACACTATGAAAAGATTAAACCTCTGCATCATAGGAATAGAGGAAGGAGAAGAATCTCAAGAGAATAGTATTGATAAGATCTTCAACAGAATAATAGATGAAAACCTCCCCAAAATAAAAATAGACAAGCCCATACAAATACAAGAAGCACATAGGACTCCAAATAGACAAGATCAGAAAAGAAACTCCCCACGCCATATCATAGTTAAAATGCTAGATGCCCAAAACAAAGAAAATTCTGAAGGCTACAAAAAAAACCCAAGTCACATACAAAGGAAAACCCATCAGAATTAAAACTGACTTCTCAGCTCAAGCCATAAAATCAAGAAAAACATGGAGCAAAGCATTCCCAGTGTTAAAGGACTATGGATGCCAACCCAGAATACTTTACCCAGCAAAAATGTGGGTTATAGTTGAAGGAGAGAGAAAAATATTCCATGACATAAACAAGATGATGGAATACAACAAGAGTTGGAAAACCAACTCTTCATAAAATACTTGAAGCAATTCAAAGGGCAGAAGAGAGGAGCAACTATCCTCAAGCACCTAGGAAAAGAAACTAATAAAACATAACCATAGGAGCAAAATCAGAGGCTAGAAGTCCAAATGGATAATAAAGTGAAAGGAAGCAACATCCAACTTTCAATTATAACCTTAAATATTAATGGGCTAAACTCCCCAATCAAAAGGCATAGACTGGGAGAATGGATTAGGAAACAAAACCCATCTATATGCTGTCTACAAGAAACCCATCTCAATTTCAAGGATAGGCACCAACTTAAGGTGAAGGGATGGAAGAAAGTATTTCAAGCAAATGGTAAGCGGGTGTTGCTATTCTCATATCAGACAAAATAGACTTCAAAGCAAAAGAAATCAAAAGAGACAAAGAAGGCCATTACATCTTTATTAAAGGAACAATTGACAATGAAGATCTCACAATCATGAATATATATGCACCAAATTCTGGTGCACCAAACTTTATAAAGACAATTCTTCATGATCTCAAGGCACAGATTAACCCCAGCACACTAATACTAGGGGACTTCAATACCCCACTAAGTCCTTTAGACAGATCAACAGGACAAAGGATACATAGAGACACATCTGAACTGAATGATACAATACACCAAATGGACCTCACAGACATCTATCGATTATTTCACCCAAACACAAAAGAATACACTTTCTACTCAGCACCCCACAGAATATTCTCCAAAATAGACCATACACTGTGACACAGGAAAAAAACTCAACAAATACAAAATGATTGAAATAATCTCATGCATTATATCAGACCACAGTGCAATAAAACTCAATATCAACACCAGGATAAACCCTACAACCTACAAGAACACATGAAGACTAAACAACACTCTCCTGAATAATGAATAGGTCAAGAAAGAAATAAAGAAAGAAATAAAAACATTCCTGGAACAGAATGACAGTGATAATACAACACAGCAAAACCTATGGGACACTTTAAAAGCAGTCCTAAGAGGGACGTTTATAGCTCTAAGTGCCTACATTAAAAAAACAGAAAGAGCACAAGTGAATGATCTAACGCTGCAGATAAAAATACTTGAGAGATAACAACAAATGAACTCTACACGCAGCAGACAAGAAGAAATAACAAATATCAGAGCAGAGATCAATGAAATAGAAACAAAGAAAACCATACAAAAACTCAATGAATCCAGAAGTTGGTTCTTTGAGAGAATAAACAAGATAGAAAGACCTCTAGCCCAGTTAACCAAAAGAAAGAAGGAGCACCTCCAAATCACTAGAATCTGTGATGAAAGGGGAAATACAACAACAGGCAATGAAAAGATCCAGACAATCATATGGGAATACTTCAAAAACTTATCCTCTACCAAATTTGAAAACCTAGAAGAAATGGTTGAATATATGAAATCCTGGAAATCACCAAAGCTCAACCAAGAAGAGATTGACAGCTTAAATAGACCAATAATATATGAAGAAATTGAAGATGTAATAAATAGCCTCCCAACCAAAAAATGCCCAGGCCCAGATGGTTTCCCGGCAGAATTCTATAAAATATTTCAAAAAGACTTATAACCATTACTACTCAAGTTGTTTAGAAGGATACAAATGGAGGGAGTTCTCCCAGATTCCTTCTATGTAACCAGCATCACACTATTACCAAAACCAGGCAAAGATACAACCAAAAAGGTGAACTATAGACCCATCTCACTAATGAACACAGATGCCAAAATTCTAAACAGCATACTGGCAAATTGCATACAGACTCACAAGAAAATCATCCATCATGACCAAGTTGGATTCATACCAGAGATGTAGGGATGGTTCAACATACAAAAATCAATGAATATCATCAAGCATATAAATGGAATGAAAGACAAAAACCACACCATCATCTCAATTGACATGGAGAAAGACTTTGACAAAATCCAGCATCCCTTCATATTTAAAGTCCTAGAGGGAATTGGATTGGAGGGATCATTCCTCATTGTAATCAAAGCCATATACAGGAAACCCACAGCCAATATCATCCTAAATGGGGAAATGACAGAAGCATTCCCCTTAAAGGTAGGAACTCAGCAAGGCTGCCCCCTGTCACCACTCCTTTTCATTACAGTGCTTGAAACCCTTGCTAGGGCAATAAGGCAAGAAAAGGAAATTAAAGGAGTTCTAATTGGAAAAGAGGAAGTCAAGCTATCCCTTTCTGCTGATGATATGATTGTCTATTTAATGGATGCTAAGAACTCCACCAAAAAACTCCTAGAAATGATTAATAACTTCAGTAAAGTGGCAGGATACAAATAAATCTAGAAAAATCAGTAGCCTTTTTTACACCAACAACAAGCAACTGAAGAAGGAATAGAAGGAAACCTTCCCACTCACAATAGCCTCAAAAAGAATAAAATAACAAGGACAAACCTAACCAAAGACACCAAGGATCTCTACAACAAAATTTTAAACCCCTGAAGAAGGAAATTGAAGAAGACATCAGAAGATGGACAAACCTCCCAGGCTCATGGATTGGGAAAATAAATATAGTAAAAATGTCCATTCTACCCAAACTCGTGTACAGATTTAATGTAATCCTAATCAAAATCCTCAAGAGCTTCTTCACAGGCTTGGAAAAAAATTCCTCAATTTCATTTGGAAAAACAAAAGACCCCGAATAGCCAAAGCAACCCTGAGAGAAAAGAGCAATACAGGGGGATCTCTATATCAGACTTCAAACTATGCTACAGGGCTATAATCATAAAAACAGCTTGGTACTGGCACAAAAACAGACCAGTTGACCAAAGGAATAAAACTGAATATCCAAACCTGAGCACATACAATTTCAGCCACCTCATATTTTACAAGGGGGCCAAGAAGACACAACGGAGGAAAGACAGCATCTTCAGCAAGTGGTGTTGGCAAAACTGCATCACCACCTTTCGAAGAATGAAATTAAACCCCTACCTCTCACCCTGTACAAAAGTCAATTCCAGATAGATCAAAGACCTCAATATGAAATCCAAAACTCTGGAGGTGATAGAAGAAAAACTTGGCAGCAGACTACAAGACATAGGAGTAGGAAAAGACTTCCAAAATCAGACGGCAGCTGCACAAGAAATAAGACCGACAACTGACAAATGGGACCTCATTAAACTCAAAAGCTTCTGTACATCAAAAGAAACAATCAAGAAAATGAAGAGAAAACCCACAGAGTGGGAGGAAACCTTCACTGCAGATACATCTGACAAAGCATTAATTTCCCGAGTATACAAACTACTCAAATAAACAAAGAAGAAAGAAAACAAATGAATCACTCAAAAGATGGAGCAAAGAACTGAATAGAGATTTCACATAGGAGGAATTAGAGATGGCTGAGAGACATCTTAAAAACTGTTCAATGTCACTAATAATTAGGGAAATGCAAATTAAGACCACTGTAAGATATCATTTCACTCCGATAAGACTGGCCAGGATCAAGAAAACAATTGATACAACATGCTGGAGAGGTTGTGGGGAAAGGGGAACACTCATCCATTGCTGGTGGGAATGTAAACTTATACAGCCTCTATGGAAAGCAGTGTGGAGGACCCTTGGAAGACTCAAAATGAGCTTGCCTTTTGACCCCATCATGCTACCCCCTGGGTATATACCCACAAGACTCATCTTACTGCAGAAATAATTGCACAGCTATATTTATTGCAGCTCTGTTCACAATAGCAAAAAGCTAGAACCAACCCAAATGCCCCTCAACTGACGAGTGGATAGAGAAAATGTGGTACATATACACAATGGAGTTCTATGCAGCAGTTAAGAAAGACAACATCATGAAATTTGCAGGTAAATGGATGGAGCTAGAAGATACTATATTAAGTGAAGTAACACAGACCCAGAAAAACAAACAACGTATGGTATCCCTCATCTGTGGATGCTAGTGCCAATAACCAAGTTGTAAATATATCTTGTGAAGAGGGATGCATATTAAAAGAACAACAACAGAAAGACTGCATCAGAAAACTGACTGAAATGTTGAATTGGGAGGGGTGGGAGAGGTGGGAGAGGAACACGGGTCCATATTCTATTAATGTATATTTAATTTAAAATTACATGGTATTTTACTTAAAATCTATATAACAATAACTTTGGGAATAACATATACAAATGTTCTCTATAAATTTTATGTTAGGGCTGGAGGGATGGCCTAGCAGTTAAGAGTGCCGATGCTCTTGCAGAAGACCCGGGTTCAATTCCCAGCACCCACATGGCAGCTGAGAACCATCTGTAACTCCAATTCCAGGAGAACTCCAGTTCCAGGGGAATCCAAGACCCTCTTCTGACCTCCGCAGCATTGCACGACACGGGTGCACGACATGCAGACAGTACATTCATACACATACAAAAATAATAAAAAAATTAAATTTTATGTTATATGGTATCATCTTGTAACATTCTCTTTTACCTGTAGGATAATTTAACTTAAGGAATTAAGTTTGCTTCCCAAATTAACAACATACAGTCACCCAAAACAGCTTGGATAAATTTAATGAAATTTACACCTTGATTCCTGCCTTTAGAATTGAAAGGTTATTCCTGGACAAACTGTCAGTGCATGAAAGGAAACAGCCAGAACTGATCAGAGTCCAAAACGACATCTCCAGACAAAGTAGACTGTTCTGCTTCTCGTCCACCTGTGCCCATTTTCTAAGCCTAGGGAACAATCTGCGGAAGAGGGGGTGTGGTAGAATGTAAGGGCTGTGATTGGGGTGAATAGTAAAACTACAGCAATATAGACTGGATACGTATTTGATCGGTTTGATTGTACATACAAGCCCTTCCAGCTGGGTGTTGGGAGCCTTGGGCTGTGTGGGTTTGGGCAAAACTTCTTGAAAATTGGTTTTACATGAAGGATGCTTGTACTCATAAAAAACAAAAATAAGCCGGGCGTGGTGGTGCGCGCCTTTAATCCTAGCACTCAGGAGGCAAAGGCAAGTGGATCTTTGTGAGTTCAAGGCCAGCCTGGTCTACAGAGTGAGTTCCAGGCCAGCTGGGGCTACAGGGAGAC
>VZQC01004335.1:583053-681519 GCA_009823505.1 Rhizomys pruinosus
ACCCGGGGTATAGTGGTAGTTTCTTCTAAAACAGGTATAACTACCTTTTTAAATTGACTGATAGGCATAGGAACTGTGAAAGGATAATTCTCTATTCAGAGCCAAATTCAATAGTAAAGTCTTTATAAGCTGTGTAATTAAGCAAAATATATTAATACAGGAGAGCTCTGATATAAGCAATGAATTATTCTGCCTAGGCGATGTTGGCTATGGGATCCAAGCCCCCAAAATTATAAAGGCCTTTTGCCTATAAGTGGGATATATGCAAGGAGAAAGGCAGTAAGTCCCTGTTGTCGAAGACCTGGTGTAAGCATGAAAAAATATTTTGAGACGTCACTTGCTAATGTACAGTTGGCCTCTGAAATGCTAGAGAGCATTACCAAAGGCCACTAAAGCAATTCAGCAAAAGATTGGTCTCCTTGAGACAAGCAAGACTCCTCCGTCAGTATCAGCTACACCTCAACTGCCTGGAGATAATGTACAACAGTGACAGTCATGTGTCTATATATATCCCAAATCGAATTGGCTATTAGCTCTCTCCTTGGAGGAATAACTTACAGTGGATACCACAAGCTTATGTCCTCTGGTGGTTAGGAGATGTTATAAGCCATGATAAGAACTTGTCACCTTTTATAGAGAAACCAAAGTTTGTGGATTAGCATACCATCCAATCATCTGTGTCTATGCGCACAGCTTAGCTTTCCATAATAATTAGTACTGCTTACATCTAATTGCTTGTGCTTTGTTAGCAGGATTAAAAAAGTATCCCTGGATAAACTGTAAACCCATGAAGGGGAACAATCTGAACAGAGTAGAGTCCAAAATGACATCTCCAGGGGCTGGAGAGATGGCCTAGAGGTTAAGAGCGCCGACCGCTCTTACAGAGGACCTGGGTTCGATCCCCAGCACCCACATGGCGGCCGAGAACCGTCTGAAACTCCAATTCCAGGAGAACTCCAGTTCCAGGGGAATCCGACACCATCTTCTGACCTCTGTGGCATTGCACGACATGGGTGCACAGACTTGCATGCAGACAGTACATTCATACACATACAGAAATAAATAAAAATTAAAAAAAAAATGACATCTCCAGAGAAAATAGACTGTTTTGCTTGTGCCCCTTTCCCAAAGCCTAGGGAACAACTCGCAGAAGAGGAGGCATGGTAGAATGTAAGGGCTGTGGAGAGATTGGGGTGAATCATGAGACTACAGCAATATAGACTGGACTCCTATTTGATAAACATGCTTGTGCATACAAGCTTTTCCAACTGGACTATAGGAAGCTTGGGTTGTTCAAAATTTGGACATAGATACTTGAAAATTGGTTTTACATGACTGTTACTTACATTCATTTCTCATGCTTAATAATTTGGCTCACTTCAAAAAAAATGAATCAATTACCTAATTGTATGGCAAACTGAGTAATGTCAATATTATCTGAAAAGAACTGTGCTATTATATTGTAGAATCCCTTAAAAAATAAACAAATAGGAGCTGGAGAGATGGCCTAGCGGTTAAGAGCACCGACCACTCTTACAGAGGACCTGGGTTCAATCCCCAGCACCTACATGGTGGCTGAGAATCGTCTGTAACTCCAATTCCAGGAGAACTCCAGTTCCAGGGGAATCCGACACCCTCTTCTGACCTCCGCGGCATTGCACGACATGGGTGCACAAACTTGCATGCAGACAGTACATTCATACACATACATAAATAAATAAAATTAATAAAAAAAGAGAGTCATCATTTAAAAAAATAAATAAACAAATAAAAGAGAAAAAAAATAAAATATTTTAAAAAAGCTCAACACCCAAAAAACAAAACAAAACAATATCATGGGAATATAAAAGAGAAGGGTTGTGATGGTTTATCTTGACTACTAAGTTGTCTAGAATTAGAAAAACCTAGATAGTTCCTAAATCGAATTTCTGGTTGTCAACTAAAAAAAGCCTTGGTCCAGTTGATTTCACAGCAGAATTCTATAAAACATTTAAAAAGGTCCTACAACCATTGCTAATCAAACTGTTTATAAGGATACAAACAAAGGGAATTCTCCCAAACTCCTTCTATGAAGCCAGCATCACTCTAATACCATAACCAAGCAAAGACATAAGCAAAAAAGAAAGCTATAGACCCATCTCACTAATGAACATAGAAGCATAAATTCTCAACAAAATACTTGGAAATCACATACAGACCCACATCGAAAAGATCCTCCATCATGATCAAGTTGGATTCATACCAGAGATGCAGGGATGGTTCAACATATGTAAATCAATAAATATCATAAAACACATAAATGGACTGAAAGACAAAAACCAAATGATCATCTCAATTGATGCAGGAAAAGCCTTTGACAAGATCCAACATCCCTGCAAGTTTAAAGTCCTAGAGGTAATAGGATATGAACATTCCTCAACATGATCAAAGCCATATATAGCAAACCCACTGCCAACATCACCCTAAATGGAGAAAAATTGGAACCATTTCCTTTAAAGGCAGGAACCTGGCAAGGTTGCCCCCTATCATCACTCCTCTTCAATATAGTGCTTGAAACACTTGCTAGGGCAATATACAAGAGAAGGAAATTGAAGGACTACTAATCAGAAAAGAAGTTAAGCTAGCCCTTTTTTGCAGATGATATGATAGTTTACTTAACACATGCTAAAATCTCCACCAGAAAAATTTTAGGCACGATTAAGAGTTTTAGTGAAGTGTTGGGCTACAAAATAAACCTAGAAAAATCAGTAGCCTTTCTTTACGCCAACAATAATCAAGTGGAGAAGGAATATGAGTAGACCTTCCCACTCACGATAGCCTCAAAAATAATAAGATACCTGGGAACAAACCTAACCAAAGATACCAAAGACCTCTACAACAAAAATTTTAAACCTCTGAAGAAGGAGATTGAAAATGACATCAAAAGATGGAAAGACGTCACATGCTCATGTATTGGGAAAATTAATATAGTAAAAATGTCCATTTTACCCAAGTTAATATACAGATTCAATACAATCCCAATCAAATCCCTATGAGCTTCTTCACAGACTTGGAAAAAAATCCTTAAATTCATATGGAAACAAAAGACCCTGAATAGCTAAAGCAACCCTGAGTGAAAAATGTAATACAGGGGGGATTGCCTTACTAGACTTCTATTACAGGGCCGTAGTCATAAAGACAGCCTTATACTGGCACAAAAACAGAGCTGTTGACCAATGGAACAAAATTGAAGATGCAAACTTGAGCTCATACAATTTCAGCCACCTCATATTTGACCAAGAGGCAAAAAACCCTCAGTGGAGGAAGAATAGCATTTTCAGCAAATGGTGCTGGCAAAGTTGAATCATCATCTGTAGAGAACAAAATTAAACCCGTACCTCTCACCCTGTACAAAAATAAACTCCAAGTGGATCAACAATCTCAATGTGAAGCCCGAAACTCTGAAGGTGATAGAAGAAAAAGTTGGCAACAACCTACAAGACATAGGCATAAGAAAAGACTTTCTAAATCAGATAGCAGCTGCAAAGAAAGTAAGGTCAACAATTGACAAATGGGACCTCATCAAACTCAAAAGTGAAAGAAATAATCAAGTTAGTGAAGAGAAAACCCTCAGAATGGGAGGAAATCTTCACCAGTGATTCATCTGACAGAGCATTAACATCAGGAATATATAAACTACTCAAAAAAACAAAGAAGTAAGAATACAAATAACCTACTCAAAAGATTGAGTAAAGAGCTGAACAGAGTCTTCATCAGTGAGGAATTAAAGAAGGCTGAGAAACATCTTAAAAAGTGTCCAATATCATTAAAAATTAATATCAATTAAAAATTAAGGAAATGCAGATTAAAACCACTCTTAGATATCATCTCACTCCAATATGGCTAGCTAAGATTAAGAAAACAAAAGACAACAGATGCTGGAGGGGTTGTGGGGAAAGGGGAACACTCATCCACTGCTGGTGGGAATGTAAACTTGTACAATCACTATGGAAAGCAGTGTGGAGAACCCTAAAAAGACTCAGAATGAACCTAACACTTGACCCAGTCGTCCCACTCCTGGGTATATACCCCAAAGACTCATCTTACCACAAAGATACATGCACATCCATGTTTATTGCAGCTCTTTTCACAATAGTGAAGAGCTGGAACCAACCCAAATGCCCCTCAACAGAGGAGTGGATGACAAAAATGTGGTACATCTACACAATGGAGTACTATTCAGTGGTAAAGAAAGATGGCATTATGAACTTTGCAGGTAAATGGATGGAGCTTGAAGCCATTATGGTGAGTGAAATAGCACAGTCTCAGAAAGACAAACAGAGAATGGTTTCCCTCATTTGTGGATGCTAACACCAAATCCCCCAAGATGAAAGGCAACCTGAATGACATTATTGTTATATTTCTGTTTATCTGAAAGCAATTATGTTGTTATAATGTGAATTTCTCAATAGGTTCTAGAATCCTCCCACCAATTATTTTCAGACTCTGTAATTACTGTATATGGGTGGAGAGTATGTATCCATATTTTAGAGTAATATGAAATTAATGGAGGAAAATGTGAACTCCTAAACATAAAAAAAGAGTGAAAGAAAAAGCAGGACAGTTATGGCAGAATGTATGATCTGGGGTGGGGTGGAGTGGGGGGAAGCTAAAGGTGAATATTCCTGAACTTAATTGAAAAATGATGTATGAAATACACAAAACATCGATAAAAATAATAATAAAAAATTAAAAAAGAAAAAAAATTCTGGGTGTGTTTTGAAGGTATTTCCAGACATGAATAGATTATAAGGGCCTTGACTTAAAGAATAGATTAATTCCTTGGATTTATAATCTTGTGGTTTTATTCATGGGCAGTTCGAGAGATGGAGGGATCAGACGAAAGAGAAAAGGCCATTCAATATGTCCTTGGTGTTGTATCTCACCCCTGAGTTCCTTCTCCTCTTGCCTTATGCGGCCATGAGGTTAACAGATGTTCTCCACACCACAGTCCCACCACCAAGTGCTAATCAGCTATGAAAGGAATACCCTGAAAGCATGAGCTGTAATGAAAAACTCCCCTCTTAAATTGTTCCTGCCAAGTGATGAGAATAATGATTAATAGCAAGGTGAAATACCTGTGGCTGCAGAAGTCAAACTTTTCCAGAGAACAGTGAATAGGAGCTGAAGAGACACCCCAGAATCAATTCTGTCACATGGTCATTAAGAGAGAGAACTCTAGAAGGAGAGACTTGAGGCTCCAGGTCATTGGCATTATTAACTATTTCTGTTGTTCACTATACTCTGTGATGTTCCATTACAGCAGTTCCCTAGAACTAATACATCGAGTAAGTGTGGCGTATGTCCCCTTGAGCCTCCACTAAGCTAGAGGTAATGGTTTTCTTAAAAAAAATTGAAGCCAGGAGTGGTGGCACACACCTTTAATCTCAGTACTCAAGAGGCAGAGGCAGGAGGATCTCTGTGAGTTCAAGTCCAGCTTGGTCTATGTAGCAAGGTCCAAGTAAGCTGGGGCTACAGGGAGACTCTGTCTCAAAAAAGACCAGCCCCAAATCAGTATGATCATGTTAGTCTTCCTCTTTTTCGTACTTCACTTTTTCTGAGGAGTGAAAATATATTTTTTAATAATTTTATACTTGAGTATTACCCTTTCTTCCTCCTGCAGCCCTCCTGTCACCCCCACCCTCTCAATATCTCAGTCTCTTATATAATTATTATTGTGTACACACAGATAGAACCACAAATATATAAGTAGGTGATAGATATTATGTAAGGGTCATATATATATATATATATATATATATATATATATATATCTCACAGATAATGCTCTGATCCCATTTAGCTGTGGTCATATGTACATGTTTTGAGGGGTGACCACATGGGATGGGATCACTTCTCAGTGAGCTCTCCCTAGAGAAAAGCGATTGTCCTTCCTTCACCAACCATTGATTGTAGCTCTTCCTCTAAAAGTGGGACGATGTGAAATTTCTCCTCATCCACATTGGTTTGTGAACTGGTGTTGTCAGTATGTAGTTTTTATTTAGCCAGCCGTACTGTAGAGATTTCATGGCTGAAGCTTTCCTACTGGATCTAAAACATCTATCAGTAGTTGTCCTCTTCTTTGGGCAATTATAATCTTTCCATTCTCTCTTCTGTCTTATTCCCTGACTCTTAGGTGTAAAGGGTTTTATTGTTGATGTTATCAACTGGGGCTACCCACCACATGGTCATTTATTAAATGCATTTTTATTAATTGTGGAACTTTGTTTTTGTTTTTAGCGTTTTAAGAAATATTTTATTTTTATTTTATGCCTATGAGCATTTTGCCTGCATGTGTGTAAGTGTATTTCTGCCATGCAATGCTTGCAGAGGTCAGAAGAAGACATTGGATTCCCCCTGGAGCTGGAGTTATGGACAGTTGCTAGCTGTCATGTTAGTGCTGGGAATTGATCGCAGGTCATCTACAAGAGCAGCCAATGTTCTTCATTTCTGAGCCACCTCTCCAGCTCCAATTGTGGAATTTTCAAGAGGAAGGAGAGATAAACATTATTAAGAATGTCTGAAGAGCCACTGGAAAATGTATCATTTCAAAAGCCCACTTTTAACACACATACACACACATACACACACACACAGATACAAAACTTTCTTAAAAGCTTCCTTCCTCTATGCTCATATTAATTACATTGTCACCATAATTTTTAGGAGACTTTTTCTGTTTTTAACATTGTCTAAAAACCATTTTCACTAGCCAGTTTGGTCTCATTACTTTATTTTGAACACATCAAGCATTTTCTCTTAAAAAAATCTTTTGCGGTGTTTTTTTTTCATTTTCCAGTATGTTCTTTCTCCTCATATCCATGTATTTCTTTTATTTTCTTTTGTTTAGCTATCTATTTTATTGAGCATTTGTACATTTCATACAATGGTTCCTAATCAAATTTAGGGGCCTCTTCCATGCACCAACTGACCATCAGGACTCGTGCATTATCTAATCCATGTTAAATCCCATCCATTCCATCTTTCGAACCCAGATGTCCTTCAGTGCAAATTCATCCACTAGAGTCTCGTCAGTCCATCTAGAAATAATAAGTAAGGCAAGCTCTCCCTTGCCTGGAAGTAACCAATCTCCAGTAGTTCTCTGTCCAGGGCAGAATCACCACTCATATCTCTTGCTCCACTCTGGGACCTTGTTGAGTTGACATGGGTCCTGTGCTTGAAGGCAACATTGCCACAGATTCCAAAGTGTAATCTGAAAGCCTCTGCCTGCCTATGTTCATGAACTTCCTCTGGATTTTACAATCTTTCCGCCCCCTTTTTATTGCTGTTCTAAAACACTGGGCCAGAATTAACTTGTGGAGGAAAGTGTTTATTGCATCATATTCTTCTGAGGAACAGTGTATCACTGGGGAAGCCAATGTAAGAACTTAAGCAGGTCAGCTAACTGCAGGAAGGAATGGAAGCAGAAACAATATAGGAACACTGCTTGCTGCCTTTCCCTTTGGCCTAAGCTCAGCCTGCTTTCTTGTACAGCACAGGACCACCTGCCCAGGGATACAAAACCAGAGTGGGCTGGGCCTTCTGGGCCCTCCCATATCACTCAGCAATCAAGAAAATGCCTCACAGATATGAGCAAGGTTAGCCTGTTAAGGAATTCCCCCAATTGGAAGTTTCTTCTTTGTAGGTATGTGAAGTTACAAATTAAAGCCAACCATGTCATGGACTTTTTGCCTTTTTATTCACAAAAGCTAGTTTATCCCTTTATCCTGTATATTGTCTATCATTATCTGTGATGCAATGCAATGATTAGATTACTAATACACTGCTTGTAAACTTCCAAAAAATACAAGGATTATTTTCTGTTACTTTCTTTAATGTTTATACTTCAAATATTAGTAATTCCTGGAATGTGATAAGTGCCAAATTACTACTTGTGAATTGACAGTATTCTTACATTTTTTAGTCATCAAAAATTATTTTTGAGACAATTTAGAGATGTAAATAATACCAGATGCATAAGGGCTGAAAATACGTAAGTGAATGACTTTGCAACATGCTTCCTTTTCATTCTATAAGCACATCTATGCTGAGGCCTACCTATGGTGGGCCAAGTGTTGAGAATCCTAGGCAGTGGAGTTCTGAACATAGAAAGGACCTAGGGTCTGGCCTTCTGACGTGGGGAGGTCAAATACCTCCAAAGTGGAGATGAGAATGAACCCATGCATTATAAGTGAAAAAACAAATACTATGTCTGCTCAAAACAGTTATGGGAGGTATAAAAAAATAGAAATATGCAATCTGGGAAGTCCTGAAACTTTCGTGGTGTGAGTAGTGTCAGTGTGAAAGAGAGGTGCATGTTTAACCACTGGACAGAACATATGCCAACATGGCAGAATCCTGTATCCAGATAAGGTCCTGTAGCCTGGCTCAGTGCTTCACCACGGAGATGCTAACAAGCTTCAGAATGTTAGGAGCTCTGTAGCCTCTGACATTAAAGTAGCAGATCAAGGGAACCATACGCATTTGGGAAGAGCCCAAGTTTCCTTTACTTAAACATGCCATGAATCCGTAAAGTGGGATGCCCACAAAGCAGAGCCGGACTCTGACTCTGTCTTCAGCTCAGTAGCAAAATTATGTACGCATCTGGCTCCTGCTGCCAGAAGGGTCCTTATAACAGACTCTCAGCTCCATCTCCCAGCAGGAGACACTTGGGAACAGAGCCTGGCCTAAGAAGAGAGAGCTGTCAGACATTTATATTTCAGTGTGTTCCCCTCCTATTTTCATTACCCTAAATATTTGACAACATTAATATTTTATTTCCCAGTTTCTTATGCTTCAAATATATGAGACCGATATGCAAGAAAAATGGTGATGATTGAAAGTCTGATCACAACCCCTTGTGTGGCTCAAGGTTTGTGACTATCAATTTCTTACTGATTTTTAGTGCAGTATTAACTATCAAAAATTTTCTCACTAACCTGGTAAATTTGAGTTGAATATATTAGAGAAACTAGGAAATTATTCTGTTTCTGATTTTACATCAAAGCTCTAAAATTAATATGTTACAAAAACATTATTTCTGTTACCATCTCTAACAATCAAGTGAGGAGTAGGGAATGTATAAGTTGTTAGTGCACATTCCTCCCTTATTTAGATATGAACAATGTAAAAGGTATCAAATGAATTAATGATAATTTACAATCAACATTGGTAGCTACCTGAAAGACAATGAGGTTCCTTTTTGTTTGTCTTTTAATTTTATATTTTAATTAAAAATATTTTACTTATTTTTATTTTATGTGTATGAATATATTGCCTACATGTATGTAACTATACCCATGTTGTGCAGTGCCCTCAGTGGCCGGAAGAGGACATCAAATTCCCCTGGAACTGGCTTATGAACAGTTGTTAGCTGCTCTGTACGTTCTGGGAATTGAGCTTGGGTTCTCTTCAAGAGCAGCCAGTGTTCTTAACTATTGAGCCAACTCTGCAGCCACTGTTGTGTGTGTGTGTGTGTGTGTGTGTGTGTGTGTGTGTGTGGTGGGGGGGTAATCAACACCTATCCAATTGGACTCCAAGTCCTCTCAATGGGAGTGAATGCCTGGCTGGCACCGTAAACAAGGACAAACACACATGGCTGGAGAGGTCACAGATCCTAGGGAAACCCTAGCCCTGTCATATATCTAGACAAATGAAATTTCTTACCCTATGCTAGATATGGATCCTATATTTTCAGACAAGTAGTATACTATGTGCCGGTTTTTGTATTGTTACAGAGAAAGATGACTACAGAAGTCCAGAACTGGTTACACACAAAGAATATATGTCTGAGAAATGCCCATTCCTAGGTGATACATCTACAATGCAAACTCTTGTGCTCTGTGTTTTCTTGATCTCTGCCTCAGATTAGTTGCCTTCCACTTATAGTTAGAATGAAGACTTTAAATGATTTTACATGTACAGTTAATTCTCTCTCTCTCTCTCTCTCTCTCTCTCTCTCTCTCTCTCTCTCTCTCTGGATGGGTACGTTGTATGTATGCATTTTCCTCAGCTTTTCAGGTAGAGGTTATTTAAATAAAATGATGAGCTTTAAGATAATGCACTGCTGTGTCCTCTGAGGATGAATTACATGGGCAGCTGTTAATCATAACTTATTGATGTGTCAATATTTAGTTGCTTTTATCTATGTTAGAAAGTACTTTTAAAAACATTTGAGGGCTGGAGAGATGGCCTAGCGGTTAAGAGCGCTGACCACTCTTACAGAGGATCCAGGTTCGATCCCCAGCACCCACATGGTGGCCGAGAACTGTCTGAAACACCAATTCTAGGAGAACTCCAGTTCCAGGGGAATCCGACACCCTCTCTGACCTCCACGGCATTGCACGACATGGGTGCACAAATTTACATGCAGACAGTACATTCATACACATACAGAAATAAATAAAAATAAAAAATAAAAAAAATATTAAAAAAAAAACATTTGAAGCACTCTAATCAAAATCATGAATCAGTCAGGCTATCTGCTATCCCCATCCTTTTCAATATAGTGTTTTAATGTCTAAAGAAGTAAGTCAAGAGAAGGAAATTAAAGGGGTACTAACTAGAAGAGGTCCAATTATACTTATTTGCAGATAATATGATATTATTTTTGAGAGTCCAAACATTCCACAAGAAAATGTCTAGAAATAATCAACATGTTTAGCAAAGTAGCAGGCTAGAAAACAAATATACAAGAACAATTAGCCATTATATATGCAAATAACAAGCAATCAGAGGAAGGACTCAGGGAAACAAAGATATTAAAGGCCTAGCCAAATAAAACTAAATCTTTGAAGAAAGATTTTGACGAAAACACAAGGAGTTGGAAAGATTTCCTGTGCTTATGGATAGGAGGATTTAATACAGTGAATGTTACCAGACTACCAAAAGGAGTTTACAGAGTCCATGCAATACCAATAAAAATCCCAGTGATATTCTTTACAGAAATAGATAAATCCATCCTAAAATTCACATGAAAATGTACAAGACCACAAAGAGACAAAGTGACCCAGAAGACAAATAGCAATGCTGACTACAAATGGATCAAATACCTGAAGCCTAAACTGCCAAAAGAAAATATTGGTAGTACTCTACACAATGTAGATATAGGAAACAACTTTCTATATTGGAAATCAGTCACTGGGAATAAAGGTCATCAATCAATAAGTGGGACCTCATTAAACTAAAGAGGAAACAACCTATTGAATGAATAGAAAGCCCACAGAGTGGGGGAACCTCTTCACCATCTGACAGAGAATTAATAATCAGAAAATACAAAGAATTCAAAAAACAAAGAAGCAATAAAACATGACATAATTAAAAGATGGGCTATGGATCTGAATAAAGATGCCAAAAAGGAGAAATAAAATGGCTAAGAAAATTTTGAAAAGTGTTGAACATCATTTTTTTAAACTTTTATTGAGTTTTTGTACATTTCATACAACAATTCTAATTTGGGCCCCTCCCCCATCCATGCTACCCCAGACCACCAGGCCACATGTATTACCACACACATGGTAAGTCCTATCCAGTCAAGCATTTCTACCCAGATGCCAGTCAGTGCAAATCCATCCACTAGATCTAGTCAGCCCATCTAGACATCATAAGTAAAGCCTATCCTCCCTCAACCAGTAGTGATCAGTCTCCAGTACTTCCCAGTCTAGGGCTGGCCTGCTACCAATTTCTCTCAATCCACTCTTGGCCCTTGTCTGAATGAGTTGGCATGGGTCCTGTGCTCAAAGCCACCATTGCCAAAATGCCATATGTGCAAGATTCCAGTGGCCCCAAAGCCCCTGATTCCCTATGTTCATGAACTAGCACTGGCTCTTAGATTCTTTACACCTCTCTTCCATAGTGGTTCCTGAGCTGCAGGTGGGTGAGGTTTAATATAAGGGTCTTTTCCAGGGACGCCCACTCTGCAGTCTCTTATTTTTGAAACTTGGTTGGTTGTGGCCTTCTGTGTATATCACATTGTCTTATATAAGGAAGCTTCACTGGTGAGAGTTGAGAGGTTCACTGCTTTTCTCTCTGCCCCTCATTCCTCTATGTCTATGAACCTTAGAGTTGGAAGTTCATTCAACTGTAGCTGCATCACCTATGACTGCACATCTCTCAGACCTGGATTCTTTGTGACTAAACATGTGGAATTCTACAGAAACTTCCATATATTGCAAAAAGAAGCTTCTTTGATGAGCGGTGTAATGTGTGCTTGTCTGTAAATATAAGGATCCATATTTAGCATATGGTAAGAAATTTCATTTCTCTAGAGATATGACAGAGATAGGGTTTTCTCTACAATCTCTGACATCTCTAGCCATGTGTATTTGACTGCTTGCAGTGCCATCACACATTCACTCCCATTGAAAATACTTTAAGTCCAATTAGATAGCTGTTGGTTACCCCTCAGATAACAGTGCCTACACAAATACAGGTAGTTTGCTATGACAGTTGTTGTGGCTATGAGGCTTTAGGGATAAGTTGGATCATTGGATGATATTTTCCTTAGCAATTTGCATTTTATCATCTAGAACTATGAAAGCTAAACTTAAGGTAGAAGGCTTCTAGTTCAGCTCCTGCTCTGTTGCTCTAAGTCCTGTATCCAAAATAAGTCCTGTATTCAGAAGTATGGTCTTATCTTCTATGTCTAGGAGATAAACAAGAGCTCTGGAAATAGCCCTTGTTATTTTGGGGGTCTCTTGGATTACTCTCACCAACTACTCAAAGGAAGGTGTTTCTTATCTGGCACAGTGTTCCTTGCCATACAGCCTCCTACTGTCCAGAAACTGTATGTGCATTTCTTAAGGGGGTTTGGGAGTATCACATTTCCCTCTGGGTTCCCTAGCCCCTCAAATTCTATTCATTGTTATTCTTTCTTCCTCCCATCTGACCTCCTTCCTTCCTCTCCAGTTCCAGCACCTGCAGTATTCCCACAGTCCCTCTTATACAATTGCCTCCCACCATTTCCCCTGTCCTGAGTCCTCTCCCCACTGTGGCTCCCTGTATGTCCCTCCCTCCACACAACAGAACACACTCACTTTTCCCACCTTCCCCCTGGTAACAACTGTTCCATACTATCCCCTTCTTTCAGGTTCTTTCTTTTCCTTTTTTTTTTTTTTTTTTTGTGTTGGTGTGTGTTTTCGAGACAGGGTCTCTCTGTATTCCTAGCTGTCCTGGAACTCACTCTGTAGACCAGGCTGGCCTTGAACTCACAGATATCTGCCTACTTCTGCCTCCAATTCTAGGATTAAAGGTGTGCACCTCCTCGCCTGGCTTAGGTTCTTTCTTTACATTTACCTTCCATTTTCATGGTTCCTGGTGCTACATCAGGATATATACTTACATATAAGGGATTGATGTTACAATCTGCTAATGAGGGAGAAGATATGGTCACTTGTTTTTCTGATTTTGAGTTACTTCACTTAGTATAACATTCTCTATTTCCATCTATGTACCTGCCCATTTCATAATTTCATCCTTTCTTATTACTCTATTGTGTAAATGTACATTTTCATTATCCATTCGTCATTTGAGGGACATTTAGGTTTTTCCATTCCTTAACTATTGTGAAGAGAGCAGAAACAAACATGAATGTACAGGTATCTCTACAGCAGGATGAATCCTTTGGGTATATGCCAAGGAGTGGTATAACTTGATGATATGATAGATTCATTTTTGGTTTTGTGAGAGTTCCCCACACTGTTTTCCATGCTGGTTGCCGGAGTTTGCATTCCCACCAGCAGTGAATGAGTGTTCCCTTTCTCCACATCCTCACCAGCATTTGGTGTCCTACATTCTCTTGATCTTAGTAGGTCTGACTAGGGGAAGATGGAATCTTAAAGTGGCGTTTATCTGCATTTCTCTAATTACTAATGATGCTGAGTACTTTTCAAGGTGTTTCTCAGCCATTTATTTTTATTTTATTTCTTCCTTTGAGAGCTCACTGTTCAGGTATATAGGCCAACTTTTTATTTGGTCCTTTATTTTCTTCAAAATCTGTAAGAAATAGGGAAGTGCAAGTCAAAACTACTTTATTCATTCATCTAGCTGCAGTCAGAATGGCTGAGATTAAGTGAACAAATGACACCAAATGCTGGTATGAATGGTGGGAAAGAGAAACCCTCATCCATTGTTGCTAAGATTGCAAACTGATGCAACCACTGTGAAAATCACTGTGGAGAGCCATTAAATCCTGAAAATAGCAGAACACGGTGGTGCACACCTTTATTCCCTGTACTCAGGAAGCAGAATGACCCAGATCTCTGTGAGTTCAAGGCCAGCCTGACCTACATAGTTTGAGGCCAGCTGGGGCTACAAGAAAAGCCCATCTCAGAAAACCAAAAATAAACAGACAATCAAAAAAAAATGAAGAAACAACTGAAAATAAATCTATCATATGCACCGGTCATACCACTTGCTGGCATATACCCAACAGATTTATTCCACTACAGAGATACTTGCACAACCATGTTTGCTGCTGTTCTTTTTACAATAGCTAAGAAACAACTTAAATATCTCTCCACTTATGAATGCATAATAAAAAACATGGTAGTATATTTCCATAAGGAATTTTTATTCTGTAATTAAAAGAAATCACAGCATGAAACTTGCAAGCGAATGGAACTAGAAACTGTCATACTAAGTGAAGTAGCATTGACTCAGAAAAGCAAACTAAATATGTTTTTTTGTCACCTGGGGATCTTAGCTCCAAATCCCTAAATAACCTGAAGTTACCTCAGGAGACAGGAAAATGGAAAAGAACCATGGGGAGACGGGGAAGAAGGAGTAGAGAGAGAGGTGGGCAGTAGGAGACAACTGTTATTAAGGAGGGAATGAGGGAAAGGAGGGTCCTTTACCTGGGGAGGGAGCAGGGCGGAAAGAAGAGATGAAGAATGCTAAAAGGACATGAAAAACCAAAGGGAAATGCATGAACTGAAAATCCTACAGAAAAACACACATGAGAAATATATGAGTACATTTGTATAGCTGAAGTCTGTAGAGAAAAAAACCACAGTGCCAGGTTAGAGAAACCTATCTTCAAGTCGTTGGTCTGGGTAGTCCATGAGACTCACAAAATAAGGCAGGGCTATTGCCACAGCCCTTGATTATATCTCACTACTTGAGTGTAAGATCCTATTGTGGAAAATAGGACAAAATCCAGACACAGGACTTGAAGCAATTGAGCTGGAAGTGTACTGGAAACATCCTCCCTGAAGACTAGCTTTCATGGCATCAGAGGATTTTATATAAGCTGCCAAAGGGACAAACAAATCAATAGTCCAGTAACAATAATGCCCCATATATGTATGTAGGTATATATATATATATATATATATATTATATATATATATATAATATTTAAATTGGGTGTGGGACAGTGGAGGGAAGGTGATCAAAGGACCATAAAACCATGCTTGTAATAACTTGAAAAATTCAATTTTATTAAAGTCATTGTGTATGCTACACTATCTTACTGATGAAATCCCTCCTTTTCTTTTTCCTGTTTGACTCTGGTGCCCCTAGACCCCCTTTTTTCTCCCAAGAAGTTTGAATGGCCCATAGGATGAGAACAAGCACTGTTTTCCTCACACGGTGCTATATTTGTGTACATTAAAGTTGTTCAATAAACTAGGAGATATTTTTATGTCACAGTACATTATCCTGTCAGAAATAAGTACATCTAAGAAGGAGTTATTAAAGATCACAATGAGTAGAATTTGGGGTAAAAATAATGTCAAAAGCACTGATAAGTCTAGATAATTAAAAAGAACTTTATTGTGTAGGAATTTGTAAAAATGTCTTTAACTTCGATTTTATTAATTTGCTTTTGCTGCTAACTTCTATTACAGTTATGTGGTTGTGATATGAAAATTATATTTTAGCATACAGGAATTACTTCCTTTGAATTAAACAAATTATGAAGTAAAGAATTTTAATGATACTTCATGCTACCCGGTGTAATGTTAAGCATTCAGTGAATTTGGTGAGTTAAGGAAGTCTTTTTATAAGAGAAAATATATTTTGAATAAACTTAGTTATAGTATTTCTGTTTCTATTCACTCACTAATAATCTGATCATTTCATTGTTACTAAATGAAAGGCAATTTATATGAATTTGGGCCACATATCTGCTTTCTTTTCTAAAGAGCATTTTGAAGACATCCTATCCTTGATATGAATTTTATGGGTCTATAGTCATATTTCAAATACATTTTCAAAAGTATATAGTTCTGACAAATATTTAAAGGCAACATGTCATCACATTCAGTCAGGTATTATAGCTATATATGGAGAGATTAAGTAGCTTAAAATACATTGCCACAGATCCCAAATCCTCCCCCACCCCTTCTTGACAGCTAAGGTCGTGTTTTCCTTGCTGTCACCACAGGTATTTTCTTGAGTAGTTCCACAGACTCATCTCTGCATACCTTCTTTAAGGCATCTGCGGGGAGGTGGATTCATCTTTGTCTTGACATTTCTGTTAAAACACACAAATAAAAATTTTATAAATTATTCAAAATGGAGCTGCACTTGGGTGTGGGGATGGTGAGTGATGGAGCTATGAGCTGCCTCGCTTCTATTTTTGCCTAATGGAAAATAAGCAGCAAGTCTAAGCATGGTCAAGATGACAGGACACTCTCATCTCCTCCTCTGCTGCCTCGCCCTTTGATGGTTCTGCACCACCATCTCTTCTTCAGTCAAGGGTTCTTCCTTCCCCCAAATCTGTTTTCCATTCCTGTTTCACAGGCTCTAATGCCCTGCAGCATACTTGTGCATTGATTGACTTATTGCCCTTTACATGAAAGGGTTTCAAGTATTATAAATTCATGAGCAGGTGGTTCATAGAACTATTAAAATACTCTCAAGGTGCATTCAATTCCTTTATATTACTTGTTTTGTGAACACAAGTTTGTTTCAATACTATGTATATATTAGGGAGACTTTTTTTAAAACATAATGCAAAATTCACCTTTGCCTTGGTGGAAATTTTTCTACTAGAAACACTAAGTTAACACAGAACATCACATCCAACACAATTCAGCTATGTAGAAACAGGCAAATCCCTGAAATGCATAAACCTCATAAATCTATCAATACCTCAGTTCACCATATGTGAAAAGAACCACACCCATACCCGTCTGGTGCAATGAAATGTTTCTGGTTTCTGAAAATCCACCTCCCAACATTTTATGATAACTTACAAACCATTCCTTGTATGTTATTTACTCCACAAGCAAAGTGCATGTCCTTTATAATGCCACATTTTTGCAGTATTTATGCATTGCTAAGCTATGTATAAAAGTATGCTACCATTATTGTTAAATGCATGAGTTTTCATGTATCACTGATGTTTTGCCTGTTGGATGGGTCAAACATTTTGAAAGATTTTGCACAGTCTGGTAAAGGATGTGGATGTGCAGCAGTGTAGCAGAACTGGTTTGTGAAACTTCTGGTATTCCCAGGAGGTCTTAGGAGGACGGACTGCAGTCTTCTTTGAGCTTGTTCTGACAACTCCTAGTCCCAGATTCTTGTCCACATCAACTCTGTAACTGCCTAAGCACAAGTTTTCTTTTTAAAACTTGAGAATAGGTCTATAATGTCTCAAATATTATTCCAGATAATTTGGTTTTTATTGTGAAAGCAAAAGGCATTCCTGGAGAAATTCAAGCTGGAGATTGGCCAAGAAAATGACAAGAATCAAACCCAGGAGGAGAGTGCTGCAGGCTGTGTCTGTCAGAAGGCTCTGAAGGTGACTTCAAAGTGGTAGTTCCAGGATGTATTATCTTTCCATCACTCCTAATTCTAGGCAATCTCCACAACCTGGAATATCTCAGTGTTCACTGAGTAAAATTCTTCAAAGAGGCAGAGTCCTTCAAATAGTCAAATCACACTAAGGGAAGTGGTAGTGATAGAAGCATTCAGGAAAAAAAAAAGCTGACAATGGGAATAAAAACAGAGAAGTGGCTCTTTATTCTAACTAAGACTTACACTCATTGAGCTCCTGATTTCGAGTAAGCAATGCTAGGGAATGGTGCCTTCCCCAGTGTATTAGTCACTTTTCTGTTGCTGTGCTAAAACACCATGACCAAAGGAACTTATAAAAGAAAGAGTTTTTTTTTCATTTTTTAGCTATAAGTGATAATCCATGAGTACAAGCATCCTTCGTGCAAAACCAATCTGCAGGCTGTTGTGCCCAAACCCCTACAGCCCCACCATCCAGTGGTGGGGGGGGTGACTGGTTGTTTGTTCAATCAAGTTGATCAAATGAGTGTCCAGACTACATTGCTGTAGTTTCACCATTCACCCCAATCGCAGCCCTTACATTCTACCGAAGATGCAGGACAGTTATGGCAGAATGCATGATCTGGGATGGGGTGGGGGTGGGGGGGAAGGGAAAGGGAAATAAGCCTGAACTGAGTTGGAAAATAATGTATGAAATGCACAAAGCATCAATAAAAATTAAATTAAAAAAAAAAAAAGGAAGAGTTTATTTGAGCTTACGATTGACAGTTCCAGGGAAGTAGAGTCCACTGTGGTGGGAGGCATGGTGGCTGGATCTGGGGCAGGAAGCCGAGGGTCACATCTTGCAAAGAGCACAGGAAGCAGAGAGGAGCAACAAGACCACGAGGCTTGTTAAAACTCACTAAGCCTGCCCCCAGTGACATACTTCCTCTAGCACGGCCACACCGTCTAAAACCTCCAAAAACAGTGCCACCAACTGGAGACAAATGTCTGAATACTTAAAGCCTATGGGGGACACTCATTCAAACCACCACATTCCACTCCCCATAGGCTCCTGACCATATAAAATGAAAAATGCATTTAGTCCAACCTAAAAAGTCCCCATAGTCTTTACCAGTTTCAATGCCATTCAAAAGTCTACAGTCCAAAGTCTCTTCTGAGACTCAGGCCAATCTCCTAACTGTAAGCTCCTGTAAATCAAAAGGCAAATTACAAACTCCCAACATACAGTGGAACTGAATACACATTCCCATTCCAAAAGGGAGGAATAGAGGCATAGTGAGGAAATACTGGACCAAAACAAGACTGAAAACCAGCAGGGCAAAAACCAAGTCCAGTAGCTCCATGTGTGACTTCTGGGACTTTACTTCCAAAGGGTTTAGATGGCTCAGCTCTTCCAGCTTTGCTTGCAACAAATATCTCTTTCTTTGGCCTGTACCGCTCCCTGTATGCAGCTCTCCTTGGCAAATATCTCACAGGTCTGGCAACTTGAATGTCTTCTTGGGGTCTCTGCTGACAACCAGGCTTCACATTCACAGCTTCACGCAATGGCCTATCAGGGCCTTCTTTATTCAGGGATGCCCCTGCTGCACTCTGTGGCTCTCTGAAACCATGGAGGAAGAACTGATGACCCCTTCACTCTTGCAAACTTCATGTCTCTAAAGCCAGCACCACGTGAATGAAATTGCCGAATCTGGCTGAAAGTTCAGGATGGACTCTCTCCTACTTTAACCACATTTGCAATTTTTCTCTGCCCAGGACTTGTTGGAGGATTAGCTGGGTGTGGTCTTGCCCTGAAGGTACTGATTCTTTTGTTTACTTGTAGATCTAGAGGCCTCTCCTTAATCACTTTAATCTCACCTTTCCCATTGTTTACTTGTAAATATCTAGGCCTCTCCTTAATCACTTTAGTCTCCTTATGAAAGGGAGCCTCTCCTTCACATGCCTTGGCCACACCTTTAATCTTCCTAGTGCAGTTTTTCAGATCCAAACTGTACATTTTGCATTTCTTTCTGCCCCATCTGCTCTTAACTGTAGATCTGCACAGTATTCACCATTAAAAGCAATGCCACCATTTCTACATTAGGCTGTCTTGAAATATCCTCCACGAAAGACATTAGTCCATTGCTTTTCAACTTATCATCTGGGCTGTGAGCAAACTGCTGCCAGACTCATTATCAAAATATCCCAGTTGCTGCCTAAGTCTTTATTTTCCTCTGGAACTACATTTTTTGCAGCCATACTTTCTTCCAGGCTTCTACTAGAATGGCCTGTTAAGCTCTGTTTACAGTAGTCAACAGCTTTTCTAGCCCAAAGTTCCAAAGTCATCCACATTTCTCCAAACTTCCACATGGTCAGGTTCTTCACAGTCAACACCCCACTTCTGATACCAAATAACTGTATTAGTCACTTTTCTGTTACTGTGATAAATCACCATGACCAAAGGAATTTATAAAAGGAAGAGTTTATTTTAGCTTACCATTGACGGTTCCAGGGAATTAGAGTCCATTGTGGCGGGAGGCGTGGCAGCTGGAGCTGGAGCAGCAAGCCGAGGGTCACATCTCGCAAAGAGCACAGGAAGCAGAGAGAGAGGGTGACTGGAGACCACGAGGCTTGTTAACCTCACTAAACATGCCCCCAGTGATATACTTCCTCTAGCACGGTCAAACCTTCTAAGACCTCCAAAAACAGTGCCACCAACTGGAGACAAATGTCTGAATACTTAAAGCCTATGGGGGACACTCATTCAAACCACCACACCCAGCAATAGATATTTGGTAATCATTCAATGATCAGATAAACAAGTTAGGTAGAAACATTCTACTTCCTCAAAACCATTCTGTTCTTTAGAGTTCAAATCTTCATAAATTCAGACTACCTGAGTTTTTCAAAAAGTTCTTTCAAAGTTTAAGAATGTTGCAATAACTTAAGTTTGCATGATGCATTCATTCTTCAACGCTTACACAGTTAAACCTACGAAAGATACAACATGAGACTGGGAAGGGAAACAATAGACTGTGGGATCAGGAGAAGGCTTACTCTGAAAGTGGTCTCTGCTGGGTGACTCTGCTTTCATTTCAACTAAGTGCATATTACAACTCCCCAGGTGGGAAGCCCATCTGCTCCTCACAAAAAGCAAAGCTACCCAAGCTCCTGGCTCTTTTCCCTGCCAATTAGCCCCCATATGCATTTTATACGAGTGCTGCACAGCCTTGTATAGGTGTGAGATTCAAGCCTTGTATGCTTTTTGCTGAAATCTGGTTAAACACACTGACAAGTTTAGCTAGAGTAAATATCAGTATAGGAACTTTGGTATTTCTATAAATGCTATACATTTTTATTCCTTAAGCAGTTATCTAAATTTGAAATGATGCTCTTCCAGGATTAAAATAAATGAGTCGTGTGTGGTAATAGATTCACTTTTCAGTCATGTCATCTTTTTCTACCACACTTTCCAGGGAAATTCAAACATAAGACAGTGTTCTAAACACAAAGACAAAGAGCTAACATGGTGCTGCTGACCCCTCCCTATGCTCTGCTTGGCTTCCCCTCACTCTGAGCATATTGCATTTCACCTAAAGCCTGATGTTATTGCCTTATAGCATTTTTTCTATGTGGCAAAAATAAAACCAAGCTGGAAATATTTAGGCCAAATAATAGACTGGGATTCTAGGAAGCCTGAGGCAACCTAAGTGCTTTGCACTCAGAAGACACTA
Source organism: Rhizomys pruinosus (assembly GCA_009823505.1). Lineage (NCBI taxonomy): Eukaryota > Metazoa > Chordata > Mammalia > Rodentia > Spalacidae > Rhizomys > Rhizomys pruinosus. Next base: position 604,548 of record VZQC01004335.1, read on the forward strand.
CTGGAGAGTGACAGTTCAAGAGAAATACCACTGTGAGATAGGTAGTTGAGTGGATATTTGAGAAAGTTTGGGTTAACACAATAAATCACTATGCTGTGTACCGAAAATAGATGTCCTAGAGATATGCTGTCACCTTCATTGTTTTCACTGTAGTTCCTTCCTGAAGGTCTACTCAATGTTGTAGAAAATCATAATGTAAATTAAATATTTAATGCTATTAAATAACCATTTAACAATATAATAAAATGTAGACTGAAATTATATTTCTACTGTGAAACTTAAACAAAGTCCCTCGTTAGGAAATTCTTCATTATAATTTTTATGAGATATTTCATGTGACTCTAATAATTATAGATTAAATTGGTATCATGACAAAACAAAAATCTGTGGTTTGAGGAAAATAATCGAATTAGCTTCAGTGGCTGTGAAAATCCAGAACCAGCAAAGCACTTGAAGACAGACAGGAGGATCTGATCTATGACGTCATCCAGGCATCAGAAATCTTAAGTCACTGCCGAGGAGGCTATGCTTGTCACCGTGACTGAAACAGGAACTCTTATACAACCCTGTGTTTTCATCATTAAAGAAGAAATAAGTAGATAGAACACAGTATCCTTTTTGAAAAAGTGTGGCACAAGTGGGGTGCACACCTTTTGGCCAAGTCAGCTGAACAATACATCGTCTACTGGAGAGGTAACCACTCAGAACAAAGGAAGAATGATAGGATGGGTTACAGTGCAATATCATCACACCTAGTGTTGATTTTAAAGCTCACTTAATAATAAAATGTTTCCCACAGATGTATCTGAGGTGCTTTTAAACAAACCACACAGGTATCTTTTATTGCAAATCATTGAGTAGTGCAGCATTTCCAGCACTAACAGCCTCTACTGCCACTTGTAAGACCTCGCAGGCTCAACTTTATCCATAACTCAAAAACCCAACAGTCTCCTCCTAGAGTTTCCCATTTTCCAATAACGCTGATTTAGTTTTCCATTGTGTTAGCTGGAAATTTCCTAGGAAACTGGAATACAGTGTGTGTTCAAAAAACACATACTTGTACTTTAATTTAGAATTAGTAAAATTAGTTTGTAAATTTTTTTTTTTGGTCTTTTTGAGACAGGGTCTCCCTGTAGCCCCAGCTGTCCTGGAACTCATTCTGTAGACCAGGCTGTCCTTGAACTCACAAAGATCTGCCTGCCTCTGCCTCCCAAGTGCTGAGCCATAAATTTTTAAAAGTTATTTCTGATGTACTCTCAATATATTGTAAAGCAATTAAAAGCAATGCGTCCCTGATGGTATAGCTCAGTGGCATATCAATTGACTAGAATATACAAGACCCTGCACTTGACCATCAGCAGTATAAAAGAGAAAAAATTATATATTTGAGGTAAGGTTGGTCATTTGAATCTGAAATCTAGATGGTCTATTGACAAGAACAAGATTCTCCTAATATGGAGTTATTATACTTAAACAGATTATACTATTCTATTTACCATTATTATTCTATTACCAATATCTTTTTATTTACTTTAGACCACATATTTATTTACTAAGTGGAAAATAATGAAGTAGAATAGAATATTTCTTAGTCGGCAAATTAAAGATAAATTTTATATTATTAGAAATAAAGAGGTACTCTTAAATCATAACAAGTAATCTTGAGATCATAAAACCAATGAGCATAAATAGAACAAAATGTTCTTATCTTCAAGTAAAAGAAAAATTAATCTGATGTGTAATTACACATATTATATATTTGAGCTATTTATTTTGTTCTTTACTTTCTAAATATCTGTGTTCTAAAATAACTTAATATACTGAAACCAAACACTTCCTTTTTCCCTTGAAATCACACAATGAATTAAAATTATTTCTTCATTTCATACTACAGAAAGAAATAATCATAATTTGGACAAAAGATGTCTCTGAGATTTCTCAGAAGCAGTAGGTATGACTTCAAAATTGCAGAATGCTTTCTCACATGTGATAGACTTCCTGTGCTAAGAAAAGTGGCAAACTTCAGCATGCTTACTTTGATTCACTTTTCATCTTGCTAAATCATAATCATATTGCAGGGTCAATTTTATTTTATTTCATTATTTTTATTTTATGTGTATGAGCATATTGCCTGCACGTATGTAAGTGCCGCCATGTCATGCAATGCCCATGGATGTCAAAAGAGGGCATCAGTTACTCTGGAACTCTACTTAAGTACAGTTTTAACTGTCATGTGGACACTAACAACTGAACCCTGGTCCTCTGCAAGAGGAGCTTGTGCTCTTAACTTCCCCAGCCCCTGCAGATTCAGTTTTAAATACAGCTTTGTGGAACCAGCTCCAATGCCACATGTCCTTTCAAACTTTATTATATTTTTAAATTATGTGTAAATATGTGTGACTGTGTGGATCCAGAGGAGTGTGTGAGCTGCTAGGATGTTGGTGTGGATTAATGAACTCATGTCTTCTGTAAGAAGAGCCATCTTCCTTGATACCTGGGTCACCTTTGCAGCCCAGCAATGTTTTAAATTAAGCTTGTTTTCACATGGATAGATTTTGTGAAATAAAGAAGGGAGTTAAATAAGAAAATCTTAAAACTCAACTCTATAATTTTTCATGACAAGGCATCTAAAGCCCATTGCATATATAGTTATCACATGAGAGAATGCTGGAAGTAATAAACAATATTGGCACATGACAAGGTCTGTTAGCTGACACACCCATAGGCATCCTCTGAGAAAAGCAGGTACTTATTTGGTAAGCATAAGTTACTGTGTTCCCCCAAAAATGTGATTTTATTTGATGCAAAATGATCGCATAAATTTATCGAGTACAGTGTGAAGTTTTATATTGCCACCAAAGGCTTTGCTGGAGCTGAGTGCAGCTCACCCTATATATTTTTTTCTCAATGAAATCTTTGGCTGTGAAACACATAATAGGAAAATAATATAAGGAGATTGTGGCAGAGAAAGAGATGCTGATTCACAGGACAAGTGGCATTTAATGAAAAGCAAGGCTAAGGAAAGTGAAGCATAACTCATAATGCAGTTGTTACAGCAGTGGTTAGCAAATCTGAGTACATTCCAGAATTACTTAGGAGAGATTTGAAAATCCCAATAGCTAGAATACACTTTAGACCTATTAAATGAGATTACTTGGGCAGAACTCAGTCATGAATGTGTGTTAGTGCTGACACACAAGCAGCACAGAAACTCAATGTATATTCTGGGGTAACTCTATGATTTAAACAATTATTTGCAAGAGATGTGAACATGGGATCATTATTTTTATTGAATAATGACCAAATGGGAGAAGTCTTTCTTCTTAACTATCAGATAGGCTCATTGCAACTTTTCACAAAGTTACATGATATATAAAAGAAGCAAAAAGACAGTTTTTAAAAAGTTTTAAAATATTTGCACAACCAAAAATAAGCCTCAAGTGGCAAAAAAAAGCACAATTGAAGCAGAATTTCCATTACAGAAATTGAGAAGTACCCACTCATAATGTAGGGGAAAAGATATATCATAAAAAAGGAATCTTGTGGCTTAAAATGTAAACAAGTATTTAAAACATCAATAAGTAAACCATATTGAGTTCATATTAAAGAATTACAAGATACCTGGTGTGGTTTAAGAAAATCCCCATGCTAGTATTTGGCTGCCAGATGTCAGCTTATGTGTACCTGAACCCATTCCTTCTGCTCCATGCAGATGGAAGATATACTTCTGAACTTAATTAAATATCGAATGTATAAGTAGGCTTCGTGCTTTCAATATAAATGGCAAAAGCATGACTTAAGTGTACATTTATTTTTGCAATACACATAAACCTTAGAACTAGAGTTACATGTTGACATCATTAATGGAATTTTCTTAAGTTTTATTGATGTTTTCACAACGGCTTCCTATTTACCCAAGAAATTATGCTGCCGCTTGCAAAAACTAGTCAAATTTTCAGCATAGTAAAAAGCAACCATATTAACAATGCATCCACTTCCAGAAAAATTGATATTTATTATACAAATATACTGATAGTTGCTGCTAAAATTCACAGAAATCATAATTTGAGTACATTTATTCCAATTTTGCTTTTAAAGTCATAGAATATTTGAACTGCTTTTAATGTTTATTCTTAATATTGTGAGAAAATGATGAATTCCAGATGTTCTTAAAATGCTACCCAAACACTCTAAGCTCTCCTACTGACTTCTGTCTTATATTTGAGTTTCATTATAAAATAGTATAAAATTTTCTTAAAAACACAAAACTGCATAATGTAAATACAATGACTAAGAAAGGTGCCAGTGCTCTATTTATTTAATTGTATTGAAATTATACATGTCATATAAAAGTATTAAACTTTCTTAGAGCATATTTGGTACATTGATAAATTTCTGGCGAAGGAGCAGTAGAACTGTCCATGCTAGGCCAGATCCAGAAGGAACTGTACCTACATGCTGTGCTTTGGTTGGAAACTTTGGAAGTCTTACAAGATTAGAGGCAGCTGACTCTGAAATTACTTTTTACTAGCACTAACAATGAATTAACTAAATATGTTGTAGAAAAAGCAACTTATTATACTTTTCATAATAAAATGAAATTTTCCTCTTGTTTAGAAAGAACTTAAAAATAATGAAAGGATGAAATACACTAATATAAACCTTTTAAATTTAATACAAAGTTATGATAGATACAGAAATACAGCAGGTACATGGCAAATAAGAACTGTCCTTAACAATGGCCCCAGAGGACCTGATACCTTCCTCTGGCCTCCAATGGAGATTGCACATCATGGATACCCTTAGATGCATGCAGGGAAAGTGGAAAAGCATTCATACAGAGAAAACACAATTAAAAGTTTAAAAAATAATAAAGAAGGGGAAGATTCATGAATGTCAGAGAGAGACTGAACAACTGTTATGGACCTTAGAGAGCTAGGAAATAACACCTCACATTATGGTGTTGGGTCCTGGACATTATTCCTAAATAAAGTATCCTAATGGGGAGTTTTGATTTAGAATATTTGTAAGGTTCCTAGGTTTTGGTCAATGCTAATTTCCTTTTTCTCACAGTTTTGTGATAATTATATGAGGTTTAACACTTGCAAAATCCAGATGTAATGATGCAGACATTTTCTCTACCAGTTTTAGCTATTATTATTATTATTATTATTATTATTATTATTATTATTATAAGTCTGGAATTATTTGAAATTTTAAAGTTAAAAATCAGTGTTGAGGATTATGTTTTTGATGAAGTAAAATAACACATACTTCCCAAGTGCTCCTGACCCCTTTTTCTCTTTCTCTATCTCAGGAGTACTTTTTTTTTTTATCTTTTTAAATATTTTTCAGACAGGTTCTCCCTCTAGCTCCAGCTGGCCTGGAACTCTCTATGTAGACCAAGCTGGCCTCCAAATCACAGAGATCCACAGGCATCTGCCTCTCAAGACTTGGGACTTATGCCATGTACCACTATGCCTGGTGGGTAAAAAAACACACCACAATCTAACAGTTTATCTTCTTTCTACTAAACTGTATATATCTTTTGAATTCTTTTGATGTAGAACACAAGGATAAGGGAGTCAAGAATTAAGTAGAGTGAGACTCCAAGTGACATCATTATATTAGATTTTCTTCAACTTCCTTAAGAAATATTCTTCAGTTTCAAGATGAAGCAAATTTGAAGGAGGCTGAAGTGTGGTGGGAAGAAAAGCTTGGAAGCTGGTGTCTGTGAAGTTATCTCTGGAATTACAATGTGTGATGAAGAGGTTGGGGATTCCAGGGATAAATGTTGATCTTAGAACTGGTAATCTGGGGAACAGGGGCTGCAGAGATGGCTCAGCGGTTAAGAGCACTGAATGCTCTTGCAGAGGACCCAGGTTCGATTCCCAGCACCTACATGGTAGCTAAGAACCGTCTTTAACTCCAGTTCCAGGGGAATCTGACACCCTCTTCTGACATCTGTGGCATTGCATGACACAGATGCACCAATCTACATGTAGACAGAACACTCATATGCGTAAAAAAAATAGAACAGGTAATCTGATGTTAAGACATTGACAGAAAGGGTGTTCCCACCATGAGCAGGGTTGTCTCCAAAGATGGAAGGGCCAGCACAGAAGTATCAATGCACACACGAGGTTTATGATCGTTGTGAACATCTGGACAAATGTACTTGACCTCAAATGGAGATATGAAATCACTGCATTGCTCAAAGCTTTCTTGGCAAGTTGTTTCCTCTTTGGTCTTCTGTGGTATGTTATAGCTGATTCTCATAAAGACCTCTAGTTCTATCCATCTGACAGTTGTGTTTGCTTATTGGAGAACCACAACAGCCTCTTTTTTTTTCCCACAAAGCAGTAGAAATACTCACCCGGCAGGACTCTGAATTAGTCTTCTTTTTAGATGGCACAGCAGAGTCCTCCAGTGCTACCTGCCAAGTCTATGCATCCTATGTCCCAGAGGAGGTGTTTGGGGTTACTGTTTTATTCCCATAATATCCAAAACCAAGGAAGGGAAATACCATGTGGATTTACATAACTTTAAAAAGACAGTGGACGTGGAGACCCCTCACTGTGCCATGTGGCTTTATAAAGAGAAAGATGCCTTGGCCTGGGTGAAGATAAGCTATGCCATTCCTAACTTTATCTTGTCAGAAGTTGATGAAATAGATAACACAGAAATGAAATAGTGGCTTTCCAATATGAGAAAAGTGTTCCATGAACCTAATATCTAGAAGTGTTTCAAAACAACCAACAGTTTGGGGTGTGAAAACGGGATGTGAAAACTACGACTGTGACCGTGCAAGACTCAACACCCTACACAGTGTAATGGTAGAACATGTAGTAGATGCAGGAAACTAGCATATGGAAGCCAGAGGAGCTTGCTTGGAATCTTGAATATGACTATTTGAGCACATAAAATCTTGACGAAAACAGGCAGAGTCATCAAAATCTAATGGACAGACAAGAAGAGATTTTTAAAAGACTCCTTGAAGAAGTTAGGAATTCAAGAGGTTAAAAGACTCCTTGAAGAAGTTAGGAATTTACTGATGAGAAATGTTACTTTAATTTTAATGTAGATATATCTATTCAAGAATTGTCCCCTTAGTTGAGGGAGGTGATTGGTTAATCAACAACAGTAAGAGTAACAGTAATCATTACAACAATAGTACAAACAACAACAGTAACAGTAATCATTGTCACACAGTGATTTGAGGTATTAAAGATCCAGTGTGTGGGTTCTTCTGAGTCTGGGTCACTTGTGTGTGGGGAGGGTTAAGGGATTGTCTAGTAAGATTGCTCCTCTGAACACAAGATAGAGAGGTACAGGAAGGCCAAAGTAGCTATAGGTCACATGATTGTGCATTATATATTAAACAGAGGCTTGGGCTTTTCTCCAGACTCTGGATAGACGTCTTCTTATAAGGAAGAATGTTTTCATTGAAAGTGTTAGGGAGGGCCTGGGGAGATGGCTCATTTGGTAAATAGCTTGTTATGGCTGAGATTAGATCACCAGCAACCTTACAGAAGGCCTGGTATAGCAGCATTGCCTTGTAATCCTGATACTGGGGACCTAGAGTCAGAGTGATCTCTGAGACTTGCTGGCCAGCCATTTTAGCTAAATAGGTGAGCTTCAGTTTTAGTGAGAGACCCTGTCTCAAAAAGTATAGGGAAGAGTGACTGGGGAAGAAATATGATATCATCTTCTGGCCTTCATGTACAAGCACACATATGTGCAGGTTTATACAACATTTTTACATAGAGGAGCATATGGACACACAATAATCCTCTAAAGAAAGCAGTGGTGACATGTTTTTCAGTCTTCAATGGATGAGTTATAGGACAACAAGCCCCAAAGGTGCAGCACAACAAGCATCTTTTATTTTCAAGATGGATATGAAGACTGTGAAAGCAATCTGCCTATAAGGGAATTTCATGCAAGTGCTAAAAGGTATGCCTAGTGTTTGAACCGAAAGGCCGTGTATGAAGAAGTAGGAAATAGAGGGCAATGGGTGTGGTTCATAGTTAGGCATTGCTGCTTTCCAATCTCTCCACTATATCCTCTTAAAAAACCCTGGTTTGGCCGGGCGTGGTGGCGCATGCCTTTAATCCTAGCACTTGGGAGGCAGAGGCAGGCAGATCTTTGTGAGTTCAAGGCCAGCCTGGTCTACAGAGTGAGTTCCAGGACAGCTTGGGCTACAGGAAGACCCTGTCTCAAAAAAAAAACCAACAACAAAAAAACCCTGGTTTGGGAGAAGGATTGGCCTTGAGTGAAGGTTTTAATGTGATTGTTATATTCATTTCCCAACTTGTATTTATTTGAAGGTATCTTGAAAAAAAATGAAACTTAAAACTTCTTAAAATCAGTGTTTTCAGTTTGTGATCAATCTCTGAAACTGCAAAAAAAATACCCAAACCTACACACAATTTTCAATCTCATATTTATCAATGTTGAATATTTGTAAATGTTGAATATGACAGGTCAATTTTAATTCAATGTTTGCTTTAATGCTAATAACGATGGAAAAGTGATAAGCTAATATATCAAGGTAAATGAGTTCATATCAAAAGACAAAATAAATTTGATATAAACTAAATGATTCAATGTTAACAGGAAACTTTGTTAGCAATATGCTAAAAATGTCAATTATATTTAACGTACTCAGTGTCAAAACACAATGGGGATAAATAAGTATCAAAAGCTGTCCAGATAATATTGTTACATGACACCACTGCTGGGGGGATGTGAACAAACATCTAGTCAAGCCAGATAAGGAACTGATGACAGAACAAAGTGGGGATACTGGCTGGATAGTTGGACCAGCTGCTATAGGCTCAAGCCCACAACAAAAGTAAGGACACCACCAAAGTCCAACTTGGTGAGCCAGTAAGTTTTATTGGAGATACTTACAAGAGGGTGAGAGAGGTGTCACTTTCTGAAGCAGAAGTCAGCACAAAATGGCTTCATCACCAAAAAGTACACCCCAGCATGAGTCACAGCCCACAAAGGCAGACAAACTGGAGTAAGTACACTTCACAACCTGGAGGCTGCTCATGAGATTAGGGTGTGTCCTTTCCAAGTTGCTCAGTTGGGCAGGTAGATCAAGACAGGACGTGGTGCTTATTGGACCTCATTTGGTGACCATGGGAAGGGAAAACCCCAGTGTGGAACACAAGGGCAGAACTGATGGTGGTTTGTGCTTGCCAAGGAGGAGACTTCAAACATAACATCTTTCAGCCTAATTAAAAAAATCATAAGCTGAAGATGCTAAAACCTATGATATATGTGGCATGCATATGTGCATATTTTGGAGTGATGCATATTGGAAGGCATAACAACAACAACAGAAAAGACTGTGTCAAAGAACTGACTGAAACGGTGAACTTCTGCTTGAAACAGTAAATTTCTGCATCAAGAATTTTGAGAGAGACTGAAAAAAATGTGAAAAACATGTTTGGAAGAATGCATGAGCTCTTGGGGGGCACGGGTCTACATTTGATTTGTAATGTAATTTTGTATGAAATGCACAGAGCTTCAATAAAATATTTGTTTTAAAAAATAATAAATTAAAAAAAGAGATGTGTCCCTGAGCATGGAATCTTTCACCTCCTCTCAAAATATCTGTTGTGGACAGAAGGTTTTATCCCTGAGGAAAATGCTACACAACAAATATGTGAACAGAATAAAAAGATGGTTGAACTATGTGCATTATTATCTATTTTTAAAAATCATTTAAATATACTTAAGAAAATGTACTGATGAGGGGTTGGAGAGATAGCCTAGTGGTTAAGAGCACCGACTGCTCTTGCAGAGGACCCGGGTTTGATTCCCAGCACCCACATGGTAGCTGAGAACTGTCTTTAACTCCAGTTCTAGGGGAATCCGACACCCTCTTCTGACCTCTGTGGCATTGCACAACTTGCACAACATGGGTGCACAGACCTACATGCAGACGGTACATTCATACACATACAAAAATAAATAAAAAAATTAAAAATAAAATGTACTGATGAGCTTTCAGTAGTCAGACGAAATGGAGTGGACAGAGACTTTGAGACCAGCTTTTCACCTTCTCAGTGCTGTGAGAAAGTGTATATTCAGACCTACATACAGGTAAAATAAAAGCTAGTGTCAATAAGTTCAGTGACAGACAGATTTTGATGTTAAACTGAACAAAACCAAATTGGTTCTCTAAATGATAATATCAGAATATCCAACAAGACATGATACAAATCCAAGCTTCAATGTTCACTGGACATCTGCTGTCCTGTCAAAGTACATTTTGAGCATTACATCTTGGTTGTGGACAATGTCTTTAGAATTTTGAAGCCCTTTGTTAATTTCTACATTAAAGCCCAAATCTGCTGTTTAATCTTCACTTTAATACTTGTCTTTGTAATGCATTTAGAATTTTGAAATCCTAACTTAGTACACAGTTCAATATGTGCTTTACTATTACCATTACTTATATTTCACAAGCACTTTTGAATTTATTGGCTATTTCCTTTTCTTTTCACACCAAGAAAATTGTTCTTTAGATGCACTTTTAAATGCATTTTAAAATAATTTTCTGCTGAATTCTCAAGTAAAGTGCTTTAATCATGTTTAATCATTCATTATTTACAATAAAAGGATTTACCATTGGCTATTTTGTTTTCATGTCAACTAACCACTCCATCAATCAGTGGAGAATTTATTTTACTTCATTACTTTAGTTCCCACCAACCAAGAGCTGAGTGAACACCCAGGAGATAATGAACTAGAATTATCCTTGGTACTGAGAGCAATGCATTTGCTACAAACTCACCAGTAGAGCCAAGATATTTTATCCAAATCCAGAGTAACAGCACAAGACAAATGTGTTTTAGAAACTGAAAAATAATTTCAGGATATTTCATGCAAAAAATACAACACCTTTCAGATTTAAAAATAGTCTTCTAAATTAATATAAGCACATAAGACCCATGGAATAAGAGGTCACGAATATGAACACACATTGCTCAAACTAGGAAAATTTTGATTCAAGGTAATTTGAAATAAAAATAAAATAATGAAAATATTGATAATAAGACTGAAGTGCTCAACTGTACTGAAGAAACAAACAATTACAGTACTATTGTGAAACTTTTTAACATTTAGAGAATTTTTAAAAACCTAACTTAGTACACAGTTCAATACTTGTTTGAAAAGAAAGTACGATCTATCTATAGCCTCAAAATGACTCATTTTCTTTGATTTAAAACTTACTTAAGTTCCAGGACAGCTGGGACTACAGGGAGACCCTGTCTCAAAAAGACAAATAAAAACTTACTTATTTTCTTTTTGTAAATATGCTAGGGAAAGAATCATAATTATTTACTATTTTAAAAAAAGTATAATTACATTAATAAGAAAGGTGGAAAATTGAAAATAACTTCAGTTAAATAAGTTATATTTTGTCTTCCTTATACCATCTGATTATTAAAATTTTCTCATATGAAGATTTATAATTAGTGAAGTCTTTTAAATAATATTTTATTTATTATTTTTACTTTATATGTAAGTGCACACATGTTGTGCAATGGCCACAGAGGTCAGAAGAAGGAGTCAGATCCCCTGCATCCCAAGTTACAGACTGTTGTTAGCTACGATGCGGGTGCTGGGAATCCAATTCCTGTCTTTGCAAGACCAGCCAGTCCTCTTAACTGCTGAGCCATCTTGTCAGGACCAGTGAAAAGCCTTTATAAGATTAACTGTCATTCCATCTTAAAGATGGTATCAATGCAGATATGTTAAGCACTTGCCTAGAAAATAATTGGATAAAGTATACCAAAATATTATTGTTGACTTTCTTAGTTGATGAAATATAATCCCTTTCTCCACAAAATTCTACAAAGTATATTTGTCACAACCAGTTCATTGAAAATAAAACTTTAACATTAACATATTTTCATACAAGTAAATCAGAACAATATTTTAAGAAAATTCTGACATCTACATAAAAATCTGTAGATTCAAGCCAATGACCTTTCTAGCAAAGAACTTCACACAGATTTCTGAATCTAGATTAAGGAGCATAGCTTTATTTTGCCCTTAATTTATCCATGTAAAATCACATTAAAATGTGATGAGGAAGGCCAAATTGAATGTGGACTGTAAATAACCTTCAAATATGTCTATTTAAGTCTCACATATAACATCACTTAATTTTTCAGGAAAAAAAAACTACTTACAGATTAAATATAAAGTGTACTACACAATCTGTTTTTTCCATTACAATATTTATCTGATGCTTATAATCCTTGTAAATTTCCAAAATTTAGTTCTGATTTTTCTACAACATCACAGGAATAAGAAAAACAAATAAATTTATAATAGCTATTTAAAAAATCAACCTATTATCTTCATAAAGTATTATGGAGGATTTCAGTTTACAGAATAAGCTGTTTTATTTAAAAAAAAATACCCTCTAGATTTGTAATACTTCCCAAGAACAGAGTACTTGAGGCTCTACACAGTAAACCAAAATATAGTTTTAGGATCCTTTCTGGTTGAATAGAAAATGAGTTTTCATTAGAATGAATAAATCCATTTCCCAGAAGCTGTTAATCATGGGTTCTGATGAAAGAAGGGGCAGACAGTCTTGATATGGTATATTTTTACCCTGATAACTGAGCAACTAGCATTAAACAGGTCAGGAAAACATAATCCTTTTCCTTTTCTGTAAATCAGGAGATCAGTGTTGTCTCCCATTCTTAGGAGGCTGCAGAGGGAAGGGTCATCACAGGGGTGTGAGAATGTGAGCCAGGGAAGCATCTTCCACTCAGCATCAGCTCTTTATAGGAGAATCTCCCTAGGAGAATGTGATTCTGAATGGACAGTGTAAATTGACAATCCTTAGTTGACTAAGGCAAGTCAGGGAGCAAACATTTCCTCTGTGGTTGCTAGTGAGCTTTCTGTTCTGTCCTTGCAAGACAGGACCTACGATTATGGAATACTGTATTTGCCAGCATGCAAATATTGCTCAAGTCCTTCCCTCACAGGAACCTTGTATCTAACAGTATAATTATACTAGAGCAATATTTTCCTTCTAGAAGCTTCAAAATGTTTAAGTACCTGAAACAGCAAATGATTTTGTGTGGACAATGTGCCATCCTTTCTAGAAACTCTTTTTTTTTAATTAGTTTTTATTGATGCTTTGTGCATTTCATACATTTTTCCAATTCAGTTCAGGCTTATTTCCCTTTCCCTCCCCCCCACCCCCACCCCATCCCAGTTCATGCATTCTGCCATCTTTTTTAAGTTAGGTAAGTTATAGAAGAAACAGAGAAAAAAGTAAAGCTCAACCATGCTCATTTGAAAATAGAATATTATATAATTTATAATCTTATTGATCTGATTAAATAATTTGCTACTCTTCTATTATTATTTCTAACTTAATGATGTAGGAAAATATCAGAACTCTCCATTTGGTTAACTCTTATCTTTTGGAAATTTCAACTCTAGCAGACACAACTATTTTGAATATGATGCTCTTTTTCATTACTGAAGTCAAAATGATCCTGTTACTGTAGGATGCTTAGAATTATTCGTTCATGCAGGAAGCTTGTTTTGTTTTGAGAAATGCTCTCCCTGTAGCCTCAACTGACCTAGAACTTGCTATGAAGACCAGGTTGGCCTGAATCTAACAGAGATTTGCCTGCCTCTGGCATTTGCCACCACACCTGAGCCAAAATTGTAGTGTTGGAGCTTAGAATTAACAGTTTACAACTGCCACCTCAGACAGCAGCTTTGGTTTCATTCAACTACAGTGGAGACATTAATATTTCGTGAATTCTTAATTGTTGAAACTTAATCCAGAGCATGGCACAGACTTGAGATTATAACAGGATATAGGAAATTGATGCATGAACAATAAAAAGTCAAACACTAAAAACACAAACACAAAACTCATGGACATGGTCTTAATTAGGAGTGTCATGAGTTTTACAAGACAAGTTAATGAAAAATGGAACCTATCGGTTGTTCTAGTAGATATGCACTATGATGACAAAACACCACCTACTAGATGACATAAACAACAGTTTATTTCCTCACAGTTCAGATGTTCCAAGTCCAGGGTCCAGATCCTGATGAACTTGTTTTCTTCTCAGGTGTGTCTGCTTTGTGCTGGGTCCACACACAGCCTACCCCAGGTACCTTCCATATTTCTTCTTATGAGGGCAGTCAGATTAGATTAGGGCTCTCCATTTTAGCATTGCTCACAGGTCCTCAGCAAACACAGACATGTTCTAGGCATTGGGATTTAAGGCTCCAACATTTTGGTCACTGATGATGTTTTTTTCTCATTTTTAAGATACTATATTGCCAAGTCTCACATGTCTTCAAAAATAAGTTATAAAATAAAATTTAGTCCTAATTTTCAATAGTATCATGGATTCATATTTTCAAGTGGATGTCATAGTCTTTATGAACTTTCATAAGCTGAAACATTTTTTTAATAATTGGTAGAATTAATACAAATTTTACTATATATTATTTATTTCCTAATACACAACTGAGCCCCCTCCTCTCCTTTAGTAGCACTCTTCAGTCAGAATTCTTCAAAAGAATAAAAAATTAATTTACATGTTACTTTGATGTTATTTTTTCAATATTTTAATTAATCTTTGCCATGGATATTTCAACTTTATTCTTAGAAATGATGTGCATAGAGCCATGATGCAACTTTTATCGTTTTCTATTATTTTTCTTATTTTTTAAATCAAAGACTTCTGTTTATTATTTATACCTTTACTAATACTCATGCAGTTCAATCTGCAGGATTGTGTATATAGACAACATTAAATACATTGGTTGCTTCATATTGGTATGGCAGTAGAATATGGGTTGAAATGAAGACAGCATTTCCCATTTCCTCTGTTAAAACAGCAGTGGTGTTCATGATTCCAGTATATGGTCCAAGCCACCAGTAAGTGGACCAGGCTAACGGGGTCTGTTCAAGAAGGAAGAGGAACAAAGCAGAAGTACAGCTAAATTAGAGAAGGACGCAGATTATCATTGCAGCCTAACCCATGTAAGTTAAACTATCTAGAGGAGGAAGCATTTGTGTAAGCAGTTGGTGGACAGGAACTATACACAGGAAAGAAGGTGGTAGAGTTGTTAGAATGATTTTGATGAGATGGCCCATGCCCATCAGTCATGGGGGAAAACCTACAGATGCCACTAGTTTCGTCTCCAAAACTCAACACAAGGAAGGCTACAGAAGAAGACCTTATTGGAATAAATCATATTATGGACTCTGAGCAACTTCTGTTTAGATCAAAGGGGGTCTTGGACTTGATTGGTGGATGAGAGTCAGAGGCTGTGACAGAAAAGATTACCAAGAAGTCAAAATTCAACTTTTACCCCCCTCGCAATATAACCCTGGCAAAATTGCTTTCTCTTCCTGTGCCACATAAATTGATAAGTGTAGTCAAAGATATTAGTGGGCCAAGAAGTGCATTAATTTCTTTTTTTTTTTTTTTTTTTTAATTTTTTTTTTTATTTATTTTCCGTATGTTATGAATGTATTGTTGCAGCGAAGTCTGTGCACCCGTGACGTGCAACGCCGCGGAGGTCAGAAAGGGCGTGGGACTCCCTGGAACTGGATTTTCTCCTGGATTGGAGTTTCAGACGGCTCTCGGCCGCCATGTGGATGCTGGGGATCGAACCCGGGTCCTCTGCAAGAGCGGTCGGCGCTCTTAACCGCTAGGCCATCGCTCCAGCCCAAGAAGTGATAATTTCTGAGTAGAGTGTGAGACCTGGTGGTTGAACAACTAGGAAAACAGGATTCAGTTTGCCCATGCCCCACCCTGAAATCCTTACATCAAGAAAAAAATGGAATCCTACACATTCCATGACAAAATGAAATGAAGATTAGTTAATATGTTGCTTACATGTGACGTGTAAAGTTTGAAAATATATTGCTGAAAAGGCATATGCCACGGGGAAAGAACAGGAACAAATTTAATATCTGAAATACAGACTTGAAAACAAAATCATATGAGACAAAAATGAGGGGTTTACACTTTAGTTCTAAATTTATAATGTTACAACGTGCAGTGTAGTGGATTGATTCATTATATAAATATAAATGTAAATATAAATAAGAGCAGATTTGTTCATAAAACCATATGGTGAGCTGGATACCAGATGGCTTAAAGATCTAAATAGGAAAAGTGAAATTAAAAGTGAAGTGAAAATTGTAGAGTCTTTTTAAAATATATTATCAAAATAAAGTATAAAATATAATACTTTATGTATCAACTACATTAAAATGAAGAATTTCTACTTCATAGATCATACAAAAGCCAAACTAGTCATATGGCAATGTCCTGCACATATCCTTTAATAATCTGTTGAAATGTGAGGCTGGAGAGATGGCCTAGCGGTTAAGAGCGCCAACCTGCTCTTGCAGAGGACCCAGGTTTGATCCCCACATGGTGGTCAAATGGGGGCCGAGAACCGTCTTTAAACTCTCCAGTTCCAGTGGATACGATGCCTCTTCTGACCCTCCACGGCCTTGCACGACACGGGGCACAAACCTACATGCAGCAGTACATTCCTACACATACGAAATTAATCGGGAAATAAATAAAATTAAAAAAAAATTATAAAAAAATAAAATAAATAAATACATAAAAATTAAAAAAAAAAAAAAAGAAGGCAGCCTTACCGGTTTTACAAGAGATCACCTCTACAACAGTTGGCTCCAATCCACAGCTGGAGAACGACCTCATCATCATCATATTTCTCCTTATTCTATGGCGGGGGGCAGGGGGAGTTAAGAAAAGTCCTTGTATTAAAACCTTTGTGGCACCTAGAAGGTAAGCTTCGTTAGGACTCATTAAAAATTACTAGTAGGATCCACAGAGGGGCCGATGTCTGCAGCAATTGAGGCTTTTCTTCCCTTCAATGCCAGAGGAGTCAATCCTTTGCTGGCACTTTCTGGTACATCCTACTCACTGCAAAGCTGTATTTTCTTTCTCAGCCACTAAATTGGTGACATTCTGGCCTGTTGGAACATACAGATCCCTTCCCGTAGCTAGTTCCAAGATTTGAATTGCAAGGTTTATTGACAAAAAAGTTTTCACATCTATCTGTATTCCCCTTTTTTATTTTAGGTTTTTGTTTTTTGACCCATGAGTCTCAAAAAAGCAGCCATATTACACATACCTATAGGGTGGAATCAAGGCACAGATTTCATCAAACTCACCCATGCTGTTTTGGGTGACTGCATGTGACCAACTTGGGAAGCAAACCCAGCTTCTAAGTTAAATCATCCTACAGGTGAAAGAGATTGCCACAAGGTAATACCGTACAACAGCAAAATTATAGAGAACATTTGTTTATGCCAATCCCAAAGTTACTGTTATACAGATTTTAATTAAAACAAATGTGGACAACAGCAATTTATATCTCCAATTAACTCAGATACATTACTGTTTTTATCAGAGCCTTTAAACCAACGTTGTTTAATATACACATATTTACTTTTACTAAGGAGGACACCATATTTTGGTCTTTGTGAGACAGGGTCTCCTTTCAGTCCCAGCTGGCCTGGAACTCACTCTGTAGACCAGGCTGGCCTTGAATTCGCAGAGATCAACCTGCCTGTGCATCCTGAGTGTCTGCATCCTGAGTGCTAGGATTAAAGGCGTGAACCACCGTGCCTTGCTAGGACACAATTTTATATGAGACCACATGAGCAGATTTCACTGGAGCCATGTTGTGCTGGTAGACCAAATTTGGACATTCTAGATCGTTAGCATGTGGTAAGTTGACTTACAGAGATGGATTTTTTTTTTAATTTATTTCTGTATGTGTATGAATGTACTGTCTGCATGCAGGTTTGTGCACCCGTGTCGTGCAACGCCGCGGAGGTCAGAAGAGGTATCGGATTCCCCTGGAGCTGGAGTTCTCCTGGAATTGGAGTTTCAGACGGTTTTCGGCCGCCATGTGGGTGCTGGGGATCGAACCCGGGTCCTCTGTAAGAGCGGTCCGCGCTCTTAACCGCTAGGCCATCTCTCCAGCCCCCTCTTTGTGGAAATAATGCATTAAATTGCTATCTTTTTAGTCTCAGTACATTTATAATGCAGATATTAAGTAAAACGTGCAGAAAATTTTGACGACTAATATAAATGGATTATTAAGGTGAGTAAAACATCCTTTATCTGTGCAAATATAATGCAGCACTGGCATATCCTGAGTCTTCACTTCTCTCTGAATTGTTTCTTATTATCATCTAAATATGCTTACAGGAGCTGGGTATGGTGTTGCACACTTTTAGTCCCAGCTCTCAGAAGGTAGAGTCAGGCAGATCTTTGGGAGACCTAGGCCAGCCTGCTCTACATAGTGAGTCCTAGGCCAGCTGGAATTAAAAGGAAATCTTATCTTTAAAAAAAAGCCATGTATGAAACAAAAATATAGTTAAATAAATAAATGTGATTATTGAATAATAGACTTATTTATTCCATTATTTTATGTTAATCCCCATGTATTTAAAATAGATGCTTTTTTTCCTAATTAAAGTTCCTTTTATATTGACATATTTGTACCAGAGAAGACTAAGAAAACTAGAATCATGAAAGTTTTCATCTAATCTCATTAGAAAGATTTGATTTTTGAGAGGTTTTCAATGAATAGATCAATTATATGAAAGCCTGTGACTTTTTTTGTTTTTAATAGTTTTTTTGAACCCATCTATCAGCAAATATAACATTGTAATTAATTCCAAGAACATTTTAATTTACAGGCTTAGATTCTATATCTTGTATTCCAATTTTAAAACCTAATATACCAATTTATATTAATGAAGTTTCTAGGGACTAAAATATATCCTTATGCTTTTGTTAAATATAAGGCATTGACATTTTCTTCTCTGTGTTCATCTCAGTCTCAAAATGGCTTCTGAAAGACAAATTAGTCCATTTCCATTGCCATTAGAAATGATTTTCTTGCTTCTTATTTTGGATAATCTTCTGATCTATTGTCAGTTCTGTACCAACAGATTAAAAAAGAATGTGAACTATCATGACAGACCTTGGGACTGTTTTATAGGTAGCCTTTCTTTTAAAAAAATCAAACTGAGAAAATAGCCATCATTTTTTTTTTTCCTCTTACCTGTGGCTGTTCATTCAAAAAAACATCCAGCTGTATTAACTTAATGGACTTTTAGAAACTGAAATAAATGGTTTTTAGTGGCTTGGGGTTACACATGGGGCAGGAGCAGGGCTGTTGTAACTGCTGCTGGCCACGGCATAACAAGGTGCAGGCAAGCACACGACACCTGCTCTGCTTACACCTATGCTGCTGAACCTCCTTCCACCTTTACTCTTTATTTGAAGCTCCTCAAGTCCCTTGGCCTATTTATCTCTCTAACTCTCCCTGGCTCCCCCTCCTTCCTTCCTTCTTTCCTTCCTTCCTTCCTTCCTTCCTTCCTTCCTTCCTTCCTTCCTTTCTTCCTCCCTTCCTTCCTTCCTTTCTTCCTCCCTCCCTCCCTCGCTCCCTCTTTCTCTCTCTCCTTTCTTTCTCTTTCCTTCTTTTCTCCCATTTTTTCACTGAACTTATCTCTCTCCTCTCCCTCTTCTCTCTCTCTTTCTCCTTCCTTCCTTCCTTCCTTCCTTCCTTCCTTCTTTTGTTCTTTCTGTTTCTTTGCTTATGATTATATTTATAAGAATGCATATATAGCCAGGTGTGGTGGCCCACACCTATAATCCCAGCACTCAGAAGGTAGAGGCAGGCAGATTTCTGTGAGTTCAAGGCCAGCCTGGTCTACAAAGTAAGCTCCAGGCCAGCTGGGACTAAAGGGAGACCCTGTCTCAGAAAGTCCAAAAGAATAAAAAAGAGCGCATATATAAATTTATAAACTATGCTTTTATATTCTTAATCTTTCATCTACCCTTAAATGACTTGTCTCTTACCTAATAAACATCACAACAAAAAGCATTCACTTTTAATGTGTGGACCACTGAAGACTGCTCTACCAGCCTCCACCTCAACTCACTTCCCCAGTAACCAGGTAAGCAGTTCCTTCTTTCCAACTAAGTTAATTATGTGCTGTACAACAATCTCATAGAGACAAAAAAATACAGATTTGGAGAAATTATACTTATATTTTCTCTTACTTTATTATTATAAAATGTATTGTGTATATATTATTTCACAATTCAACAGATATAAAACAATTTCGATGCTGCTTTGTCAGTGGGTGTATGTGATTACCTGAGGAACAGAGTCAATATGGAAAGTGTGCTAAACGATATAATTTAAAAATATCCTAGAGAAATTTTGGATAATATTCATACACATATGCACACATGTGTGCATGCCCAAATGATGGCACGACATGACCTGAGGTTTCTTTGGCAAAGTGATGTTGGATACCACGGGGGGCAAGGAGGCTGAGAGCCAGCTGCATCTCTGGATCTTTCCTGTTTAGTTCTATACAACTCCAAGAGAAATCCTGTTAAAATTCCCATGAGGCATCACGTCCATTGCCCCTAACTTCTCTGACGTGATTCCATCCACGGGTGCCCCTTTCCTTCATATTGCCTTGACAACTCTGCACGTTACACATGCTCTCACTCAGGGCCTGTCCAGAGGCTCGTCCCAGCGCCCTTGAACTTCCATGCCCTTATCTGTGCTTCCCTCACCCCCGGCATACTATATGAAAATATAGGCAACATACTGGATTTTCTTTCCTAAATATTATTTTGAGTCTTCTGTAGTGAGACATAACCTCCAAGATTTTTTGTGTTTCCCCAAGAAATTACGAAAAATACCCTGTTCCTCATGATTTACTTTGCCAAATTTTCTTTCTTTTTTTTTTTTTAATGTGTGTGAGTGTCCTGTCTGCATGTAGGTTGTCTTGCAATGCTGTGGAGGTCAGAAGAGGACATCAGATTCCCCTGGAGCTGGAGTTAAAGATGGTTTTTAGCCACCATGTGGGTTCTGAGAATCAAACCCGGGTCCTCTGCAAGAGCATTCAGTGCTCTTAACCGCTAGGCAATCTCTCCGGCCCCGCCAAAATTTCTAATTGCTTATTTTGCTATAAAACTTTACCTTCCACATAAATACTTTCTCAGCCCCTAGACATGATCATGAAGACTTAAGTTTTCACCTAAAATTTGGTATCCATAAAATATGCTATAAGGCAAAAAATAGTTTCTGCACACAAAATAATCTTCTCTGTCTCCATAGAAATGTGGCCTGCATTTAGTTATTGGTTCTTTTAAGTATGATGCAAAAATTATGTACAGCAATCTACTCGTGATTTTATTTTCCAATGACTTCGGTCTGTTTTACTGGGTGCAGGCCATACTGATGTCTTGAGAAAATCAAGGGAGTTTTAACAGAGAGCTCATTTGAACCACTAACAAGTTGAAAACTGTAAAATAAAGGTGGTTTGTGAGTAATGCATACTCTTCAAAAGGAATGGTGATACCCTCTTAAGACCTAGAAATAAGAGTTGTGTTTTCTTAGCTTTAGAAACTCTATACATTAAAACCAACCTTCCATATCTGAATGTAAATCATTTGTTTGCCAAAAAAATACAATCACTTAGGAAAAACAGATCTACTTTAAATTCTTCTCAGTTTTTTTTTCCTGTTTGCAAATTATACCTCTTCTTTATGCCTTGGAAAATGTTGTTTTCCTATATTGAGCTTGATAATATCTCCCAAGGACATAGGAAACAAACTCTGGCACTACAAAGCTAGAAAAAATGGCTTGTATCCAGAGTCATCTCTGGAGACTGAGCAGAAATCTAATTTTCAGAAACTTTGAAGGACTCCTATGAATTAAGTCATTTTTAAGAGATTCCCTTTCTGAATGGATTAGAACTACCAATAAGAATGGAAGTTGTGAGTACCTGGGATCTCAAATATAACCACTTTGGGTTCTTACAATGTGAAAAGTGTGTATGCGTGTGTGCGTGCGCGCGTGTGTGTGTGTGTGTGTGTGTGTGTGTGTGTATGTGTGTGCATGTGTTGCATACACATGAGACATGTGGATAAAGTTTACCATTATCAGATGCTGACAAATTATGTTGATTTTACTAATCAATAATTATTATCAATAATAATTATTAACCAATAATGAATTATCAATAATACAAACATTAGAAATCTACAACTAACTTATTTTTATTTTACTTCTAAAATTCTGGTAACTCTGTATGAACACATTTTAGCTCAGAGAGTTTCTCTTTTCCTAATGCGTCATCTCACTCCAGATGTAGGAAATAGACTTGATACCAAATTTTATCTTTGTTTTTCCCCTTTAGACCTATGTAGATGTTAACCACTTTAATTTTGCAGTAAGAATTTTTTTTCCTGAATTGAAAACCTAAAACAATCTAAATATCTCTTCTCTTCTTTGGAAACTAATCAGATAAATTATTGTACATCCATATATTTGAATAAAATAAAAACAATTTTTGAGAAAGACATGAATCTTTAGTAAAATATAATCCTTGGTAAAATATAATCAGTGATATGGAATCTTGTTTGTTAGAAATATTTCCACTAGGTGGCTAGGCTGTGAATGAAATTTGTGGGTGTTTTCTTTGTATTTTCAAAATTTCTACAGTTAATGTCCATTTTTCATATAAGGATAATATAATAGTTTTCCAATGAAAATGTGCATGAATCAGTCATAAGCATTCATTCATATGATATGCCTAGTGCAGATACGTATTTTTCTAAAGAGTTGTGAGTTCTTCAAGGATATAGCAGAAAATTATTTCCAGCAGCAATCAGAGATCCAGTCTATCAGAAGCTTTTTATTATTAGAATCATTTAATTTAATTTAATTTTATCTTATTTTTATGTGTATGATATGAGTGTACTGTCTGCATGTAGATTGGTGCACCCGTGTCATGCAATGCCACAGAGGTCAGAAGAGGGCGTCAGATTTCCCTGGAACTGGAGTTAAAGACAGTTCTTAGCTGCCATGTGGGTGCTGGGGATCAAACAGGGGTCTTCTGCAAGAGCAGTCAGCGCTCTTAACCACTGAGCCATCTCTCTAGCCCCTAGAATCATTTTATTTTTAAACTGTGTGTGTGTGTGTGTGTGTGTGTGTGTGTGTGTGTGTGTGTAGGGATATGTTGACATAAGCGTGTGTGCCTTCCGTAGACAGAAGAGGGCATTGGATCCCTTGGAACTGAAGTTACAGAAGGTTGTTAGCTTCCCAGCTTCGGTTTTGGAAATCAGATAACAGTCTTCACTTAGAACAGTAAGTCCTTTTAACCAATGTGCCATCTCTTCAGCCTCTTCTTCAAAAATCCCTGAACAGTCTTCTTTGTTGCATTAAATACTGTCTCTGTGGTCATTCATTTGGTCTCAGGAAATGTTACACACAATCCCCCATCACATTTACACCTCAGAAATTTTATATTGAAATATGGTTTAAAGATAGAGATAATATTGTATTAGATTATAAGAGAAATAATAAAGAATTAGAATGTAAATAATAAATAATGGTTGCAAATTACCTCACTACCCTCAAAGTACCAGCCACATAATGAGCAGAATCATTTTCCATTAACACATATGGGAAAGATCTCATTTTTATGCTTCAGAAAGAGTTTTGTTTATATCACATTGGCTAGTAGGACGAGGAAGTCGCTGAGTGTGGGCTTCAGGGCAGCTGCATCTTCGTGGATGCACTCCAGAAAGGCCCCAGCAGGACAGGAACACCTCCCACTCAGCTTAGCGTCAACCCCCCAACTCAACCCTCGGTTTCTAGGATGCCCATGGATAAGCTTCCTCATCAACTTCCTCTCAATATGAGTGCTTGAGAGCTCATGCAGCACATATCTGCAACAGAAGGACGTGTCAGAACTTCTTCGCAGGGCAGATTCAGATGAGTCGTGGTCAGCAGGAGCTCATGGTGACAATTTTGGAAACTGTCACTTCCTCGGATGAGTATTTTGTCATAATAATAGCTACAGGTTCCCTACAAATTTTCAGTTATCGTTGTTGGGGGAATTCTAGACATGTAAAATGTGCTTTATTTATTTATTCTTCTTTTTGCAGAGCACAAATTTGCTCACTGTGGCAGAAATACATACTTTTCCTCTAAACTTTTAAAGCCTTTTATATTTTTTAATTTTTACTTATTATTTTTATTACTTTATGTCTATGAATGCATTGCCTGCATGTATATAAGTGCACTAGTGTCATGTAAATACCTGAGGACTTCAGAAGAGGGCATTGAATCCCCTGGAACTGAAGTTACAGACACCTGTTAACTGCCATGTGGGTGCTGGGAACACAACTGGGGTCCTCTGGAGCACTCTAATTAACTACTGAGCCATGTCTCCAGCCCATAACCCACCCACAATATGACACAGCCTGAATTTTAAGTGAGAGGTACAGGTTACATGTTTCAATCTCTTTTGGGACAAGACAAGGTTCTAGGACTAAATTCTGAGAACAGAATATAATTGTGATATAATTGGATTCGATAGGTCTTTAATTAAAGGCGTATTTATTTCTTCTGATATAGGTGGTGGTGGTTGTTGTTGTGAAAATGACAGTATAGGGCCTGGGACTGATGCTGCTATCTTAGATCAAGGGGTCCAACTGTGGCTTGAGGATTAAGCAACACAGAAGGAGAGAGGGGCACTGGTTCTCATGCAGGTATCATGCCAACTGAGCATTGACCATGTCACCTTTTCATGTTAACAAGCTAAATACCCTCAGTATCAAATTTAAGCCTAAAAATGCAATAATTTCTGTGTGGTTATGTATTCATAATCTAAACTTGAATTGGCAGCATTGGTCTATGGTGAAGGTGCTTGCATCCAACCCTCATAACCTGATTTGACCCCCAAGACTCACTCAGTGGAAGGAGACAGCAGTCTCTAGCAAGCTGCTCTCTGATCTCCAAAAATATACCCTGACATGCCCTCTACCCCCACTAATAGATTAATTTAATTTTAAAAATTTAAAAGGGGGACTGGAGAGATGGCCTAGCGGTTAAGAGCGCCGACCGTTCTTACAGAGGACCCGGGTTCGATCCCCAGCACCCAGATGGCGGCCGAGAACCGTCTGAAACTCCAATTCCAGGAGAACTCCAGTTCCAGGGGAATCCGAGACCCTCTTCTGACCTCCGCGGCATTGCACGACACGGGTGCACAGACTTGCATGCAGACAGTACATTCATACACATACAGAAATAAATAAAATTAATAAAAAAAATTAAAAAAATAAAAATAAAAAAATAAAAATAAAAATTTAAAAGGAATCAAAGCTGTCTTGCAGCATTATCTCAAAGATACCAGGAGTAAAGTCTAAAATGAGTTTGGAAATACAATATATTCATATCAAATGTACAAGGTGTATATGGCTGAAGAAAACATCTCAGGGGCAGAACACTTGCTGAGGACACAGGAGGACCCCACCATGAGCCCTAGCACTACAAAACTATGCATAAATAAGTAAATAAAGACATACATGTATTTGCAATTAAATACTTAGTATTACCTAATAAGCATTTCCACTGAATAATGTTCTCTTATGAATAATGATTTAAAGTCATATCATATAGGCTTAAAAATATTAAACAATTCATCTGGCTTTTAAAATTTCTTCAGAAACAAGAATTAAACACTTTAAAATTAATCCAAATACATGACATATATTAGGGGAGTTCCCTGATTGTGGAAACAAATATTTTCCAAATAACAAATTATATTTTCAAAGCTTAGAAGTAAAGATTCAAATTTCCTCTTGAGCTTGGGCCAGTTTAGTATTTACACATGGCAAAACACTCAAGTATGTAAAACATTGACCTCATTTCCCCATCTTTCTACAATGTGTGAAAAATCAAGCTGGCAAGAAGAGGTTTTGTGACTGTGGGAACAGCCTGGTTGCCCACGTATGGTCACTCTTTTCCTGAACAGAATAAATGCATTTTAAATTTCTAAGAACTTGTATAATAGAGAAAAATATTTATTTTCTTACCAAAGGATGGCACATCACTGTCATTGATCTCTAGACTGCTGTGGAGCTGGACCTAGTAGAATAAAACTGTAATCTCAAATAAGACTCAGTTTCTACTAATGTCAACAAAATAATTTTTATGGCATGATTCGCTGGCATACCATAAATGGGATCCAAGCTCATATTTTGCTGATAATGTATTGGAAAGGCTTTTTGCACAGTTCATCACTTTGCTTATACAATTATTTATCAACTAATAGAGAAAAGCCCCATTGTAAAGCACATTTTGGAAAAACTAAAGTAAATGAATTTGAATGACACAGAGTTTTGTTAAAGATTTAACAATATTACTAGCAATCCTGGGTTTCACAATTATGGGCCCATAATCCTTTCTTTCTGCCTTCCTTGTTTATTTGAAATCTGAGATAATTTCAAAAGGTTTCTGTGTGTATATGTGATGTGTGCATGTTGCATGTTGTATGTTTGTGTGTCAGAGAGTGTAAGAAGGGACGGAAGGGAGAAGGGAAATATATATATATATATATATATATATATATATATATATACAGAGAGAGAGAGAGAGACAGAGACAGAGACAGAGACAGAGACAGAGAGACAGAGAGAGTGAGACCTCGTGAGTCTAAAAGGGTACCCCTTTCTGATTCGTCACAGAACTTGGTGAAAGATTCTTTGTACTTCTAATCAAACCTACATGATTCTCATTTGATGCCTCAATATTCATAAATGTATAAATAAATGCAGCTGGATTGCAAGCACTCATAAAATGTTATATTTAAAAGTACTTTAAAAGCATGATTTTACTTCATTTGGATGATGCTGGCCCTGTACATAAAAGAATGAGTTTAATCTGCTTGTGCGCAGTTTGGGGAGAGAAAAGATGGAGACAGACGTCTCTTCCAAATAGGTCATGGAAAGCAAGGGGCCAGGACCATTAAGGAGATACCAGCCCTTCTGAAACCAACCTGACGATTTCCGAGGTTTGTGAGCAATAAACCAAACATGAGAGAAGTGTGTGGATGTCTCTAGTGACCAGAGCAAATACCACTGAATTGCTTAAATATACAATAAATGCTCCAATATTAGGCTCTAATGTGTACCTTGTGTCGTTTCTGTTTTTTTTTTTTTTTTTCCTGCTTTTGAATTTAAAGAGAAAACTGTGAGCAAACAACCATTTTCTTTAGGGCAGCCCTGAGTGGAGATAATCACCATTTGCTTTATCATTGTGTAATCCTGGGCTGCTGTTAATTTAGGATAAATTAAAGAGTATCTTGTTCCACATTTAAAATGCTTTTCACATTTAGTTCCCTCCAACTGGCTTTTTAAGCCCTCAAGGATTATTGTGTTTTATTTTTAAGGAAGGGGTCCATTAACTTCTTAAGAAGTATTCACAGAAACTTCTGGCTGACCTTGATTATTGTCTCTGAAGTTACAATGCAAAATGGAGATGGACTGGACAACCCTCTTATCACCATAATAGTTCCTGGTAGATATAGTTAAAATATGCAAAAATGTCAAGAAAGTAATTAAAAAAAAAACCTGAAACAGTAAGGAATTGGAGAAAGAAAGGAAGAGAAGGAATCTTAGAGAGAACATGTGTTAAGAGGCATGTGTTACTAAGGAAGAAATGGGTAAAATGGGGGTATTCAAATGAGAGTGGGGGGATTATACAGGAATAGGGATAAGAGAAAAAGAAGGAACTCATGAGACACAGGAACATAGGAGACTGGTATTATTAAGGGAGAAATGCGGGGGGGGGGCTGGAGAAATAGCCTACTGCTCTTGCAGAGGACCTGGGTTCGATCCCCAGCACCCACATGGTGGCTGAGAACCATCTAACTCCAATTGCAGGAGAACTCCAGTTTCAGGGGAATCTGACACCCTCTTCTGACCTCGAAGACATTGCACGACACGGGTGCACAAACCTACATGAAGACAGTACACTCATACACATACAAAAATAACAAAAATTTTAAAAAAGAGAGAGAAATGGGGAAAATGGGGACACTTTAAATGGGGAGGACATAGAAAGAGGGAGGGAGGAGAGAGAGAGAGAGAGAGAGAGAGAGAGAGAGAGAGAGAGAGAGAAATAATGCCTAGCTAGTATAAAATAACAGAGGGAATCTTACTAGTCTAATAACCTAATGACAAATTAAACATCCAATATTTCCACCTGTATAGATGGAGGCTCAGTAACGAGAAACAGCGCCAGACAGGGGAAAACCTTCCTTTGATTAGTTGGCCAGGATAGTCAAAGAAACTCCCCAAATGACACAGACTATTGCCACAGCCCTTGATTGCCTCCCAGAACCAGAAGGTAAAACCCTCTTGCTGAAAACAGGATGTACTTCAGAGACCTGATTTGTAGTAATGGGGCTGGAGCTGACCTGGAAGCCACTTTCCCGGAAGGCTAGCTCTTATAGCTTTGGAGATAACTATGCAAGCTGCTAAAGGTCTACAAAAATCGATGGTTCAACACCAGCTTTAAGACAAATAACTACATCAATGATCAACACAGCATATGACATTGGTGCAGTAGTGGCACTTTTATCTTGGGAGCAATCAATGGTTAACTAATTGGACTTAAAGCCCACTCAGTGGAAGGAAACTCATGTGTAGTAATATAAACATAGCAAAATACACATGGATTGAGAGGTCATAGATCTTAGAATAATCCCCAAGCCTGCCACAGCCATAGACTAATGTAGCTTATTACTATGAGCAAAATATGTATATCCTTATATTTACAGAGAAGTATCCCAGTCACTGTTCATCAAAGCAGCTTCTTTTGCACCAAACAGAGATTATTACAGAGTACTACATCTGGTCAATCAATCAGATCATACCCAATTTGTCCCCATCACTCTGCTTTGGGATTAACAGTGTTAGTTCTGATCCAAGGCTCATATGTATCCTTCTTAGCTGCTCTTAATTAACCCAGTTGATCCCCATCTTCTTGCCTTGGGCTTAAGAATTTTATGCTGACAGAGAGCCCCTGATGAAGACTTACTGGAACCATCTCATCTCTCCAATAAAAAGAAAGCAAGACAAGATCAGGCACGTTCAGGGTGGTATGGCCATAGACAAGGCATGGTGGCACAGGCCTTTAATCCCAGCACTCAGGAGGCAGAGGCAGGCAGATCTTTGTGCGTTCAAGGCCAGCCTTGTGAGTTCACGGCCACTCCACAGAGTGAATTTCAGGACAGCTAGGGCTCCAGGAAGACCCTGTCACAAAAAGATCAAAAAAAAAAAAAAAAAAAGAGAGAGAGAACATAAAATGCACACCAATGAAATATTCTAAGCTGAACAGAAAACAACCAAGCAACACAGCAATAAAAATAGAACAAAATTTCATCTATAAAAATGTAGTCTAGAATTTCTCTTTTTTGAACAAGTTTTATTGAATATTTTTCCAAAGCAAATAATAACATTAAAACTATATATGGGGCTGGAGGGATGGCTTAGCGGTTAAGAGCGCCAAACACTCTTGCAGAGGACCCGGGTTCGATCCCCAGCACCCACATGGCGGCTGAGAACCGTCTGTGACTCCAGTTCCAAGAGAACTCTAGTTCCAGGGGAATCCGAGACCCTCTTCTGACCTCCGCGGCATCGCACGACACGGGTGCGCAGACCTGCATGCAGACAATACATTCATACACATAAAAATAAATAAATAAAAAAATTAAAAAAAAACTATATATGGATAGTTGTCATTCAAGCTAATTATGATTTCTAAATTTTCCTTGAACATTACATCATCATATATCAGCCTATTGTTCCTTAAAGCACTGCAAAGGTGAGTTCTGAGGTCTCTGGTCACAAACTCTTCATCAATCAATCAACCAGTCAATCAATCAACCAATCACTATATAAGTTTATTGCCATTTTCTTTCCTTTTTAGTGAAAGCATTTAAAATCAACACTGTTAAAATCATTCAAGTATACACTACAAAATTCTTCATTATGACTACCATGTTGTACATTAGATTCTCAGGGTTTACTCATTTTATGCAACTAAAATTCTGTAGCTTTTATGAATAATTTCTCATTTCCTGTTTCTACTGTACAAAGGCATACCCATACAGCCTCACTTTATGTATGCTTTGTTATAAAAAAACACCATATCCTTATTCAGTACATTGTGACTTCAATAGCATCAAATTCATGGCTAAGAGCTTATAATTTATTCTTTGAACATAGCTTATAAAGCAATGCACTTTCTATTTGCAGCATGTCACAGTCTTCTTGCACTCCAGTACTCTAAGCAACACTTCAACTCTGCTTTGGGAGCATCTATCCCAGCCTTTGATGTTCATGATTCTACTCTTAGCTTTTTTTTTTTTTTTCACACTCTATACATATAGCAAATTTACAAAGTCTCAAATCCAATGTAGGTTAAATGCAAACATATTAAAGTATTCACAGTTTAACCGTAAGCTTGTATATAGGTAAAAAATATATTCTAGGGGCTGGAGAGATGGTCTAGCGGTTAAGAGCGCCAACTGCTCTTGCGGAGGACCCAGGTTCAATCCCCAGCACTCTCATGGCGGCTGAGATCCGCCAGTTCCAGTGGAATCCGACACCCACTTCTGACCTCTGCAGCATTGCACGACATGGGTGCACAAACTTACATGCAGACAGTACATTCATACACATAAAAATAATAAATAAAATTAAAAAATATATATATATATTCTAGAATTTCATATCAGATACAAAACCAAAAATGTTGATATTAATAGGACACAATTCACAAACACAAGCAATATGACAAACTAAATTAATATGTTCTCACCAAATGCCATCGATTATATGGAAGTGCTCTACAATGAGAATTGCCCAGAGGATCCTGAAGACAGAACTTAACAGAGTAGTCATAAATATGATCAATAATTCATGGATTTAAAAGGACACATAAACTACTAAAATAACTCAAGGAGGATAGAAATAATCTCCTCACTGAAGCTCAGGAAAATATTAGAATACCACAAGAATGAGATGATAAAAACAATTCAGGATTTGAAAAGTGAAGAAAACTCAAAGTGAAATGAAAATTAAATTGAAAACTCAGTAAGCCAACTTGAAATGACAGGAAAAAGTGAAATGACAAGGAAAAGTAGAATGAATCAACTGGAAAACAATACCAATAAAGTTGAAGAATTGGACTGGTCAAGCAAAGAATATGCAAAAATTAAAGGAATGGAATATCCAGGAAATTTGGAGTATCATTAAAAGTCCAAACTGACACATAGGCATAGAGGAAGGAGATGAATCTCAGGTCATTGGAATCTACCAGATCTTCCTCAGTATTGTAGAGGAAATTTCCCCTAAATTGAAGAAATACGTACCCATATTGCTATGAGTAGGACATGGGACAGCAGATGGACAGAAAAAAGAACAAAAACTCCCCATGGAACATCATAGTAAAGACAGTAAGTGTACAGAACACAGAGAGGATTCTGAAATCTGCAAAACAAGTATGTTACATATAAAGGAAAACTCATCATAATTATAGCTGACTTTTCAATGCAAAGTATAAAAGCCAGAGGATACCAGAGCTATGTTGTATTCCATGTTATAGGGGACCTAATTATCATAGGTGCCAATTCAAGATGGTTTGCCCAGAAAAACTGTCCATCATAGTTGAAGGAGAAAGGAAAACCTGCCATGCTACAAATAGACTGAAAGAATTTATGTCCACCAAACTTACCTACAGAGAGTACTCTAAGCAATAAACAAAGGGACCAATAAAGGAGAAACCATACCCAAGTGTCCACAGAAGGAAAAGCAATGATGGTATAATGATGAAACCACAAAATGGGACTAAGAACAAAAGCAGAAAATAAAAGAACTGTAATGAATACATATCCAGAAATAATAACATTACATATCAATGGCCTCGAACTTCTATTCAAAAGACACAGGATCCTTGAATTGATTAAGAATCAAAATTTCATCTTTTTCTTGTCCATAAAAAGCCTCATCTTCCAAGATAGGTACCAACTTTGGGGGAAACACAGAAAAAAAAATCTGCACAAATGACACCAAGAATCAAGAACGCTTTGCTATTCTAATATCTGACAAAATAAAATTGATAAAAGAGATAAAGAAGGACATTTCATTCTAATCAAGAGAACAATCAACAAAGAAGACATTACAATTATGAACATATATGCACTAAACTCTGATGTATCCATTTTCATAAAAAGTACTATTGGATATGACACTAATTAATCTCAACTTAGTAATAGCAATTGACTTCAATACCCCACTTTCCCCAGATCACAGAATCTGGACAAAGTCTAATCACAGAAACATCTTAATTAAATGATGTATTTGATCAAATTGACTCTAACAGACTTCTAACAAATATTTCCACCCAACATCAAAGAATATATTTTCTATTCAGCAGTACAAGGAAGTTTCTCTAAAAATAGACATCATCATACAGCATAAAATAATCCTCATCAGGGTTGGAGAGATATCCTAGTGGTTAAAAGGACCCACTGCTCTTGCAGAGGACCTGGGTTCAATCCCCAGCACCCACATGGCGGCTGAAAACTGTCTATAACTCCAATTCCAGGAGAACTCCAGTTCCAGAGGAATCCAACACCCTCTTCTGACCTCCACGGTATTGTATGACCCGGGTGCACAAAGCCACATGCAGACACTACATTCATATGCATAAAAAATAAATAAATGAAAAAAATAATCCTCATCAACTAAAAATATTGATATAATTTCATATATTCTAATGGACAACAACCTTAAAATCAATAGCAAAAGAAGCTCTAGTAACTACATGAACTGATAAAAATTAAATAATACACTCCTGAATGATTAATGGGTCAAAGAAGAAATCATGAAAGAAATACAAATACTCCAGGATTAAATCAAAATGATAACACAACATACTAAAATCTCTGGGACACATTAAAAGGAGCTCTAAGATGGAAGCTTAAGGTCTAAGCATCTACATGAAAAAATGAGAAGAGCAAAAATAAATGACTTAATGGGACAACATAAGAATACGGAAAACAAAAACAAAACAAACCTAGCAGATAAGAAGAAATAATGAAATTCAGAGCAGAAATCATTGAAACAGAAATAAAAATAACACAAGGTATCAATGAATTTAAGAGCCAGTTCTTTGAAAAAATATACAATTCTGTCTTCTGCCACAGGCAAGGCTGGTTAAAAAGCTGGCCCACCTGGCTGGGAGTTCCTGTCTTCAGGGACACTGAGGCAGCAGCCAGCAGCATGTCAGCTTCCAGCTACCTCTGAAGGCAATGTAAGAGTAGGCCCACTCTGCTGGGAGCTTGGGTCTTCAGGGACACTGAGGCAGCAGTCAGCTACCTCTCCACTTCCACCACAGGCGAGGTAAGACCCAGCCCAACTTTCTGGGAACCCAGATATTTAGGCACAATGAGGCCACAGCCAGGTTGGTGGCACATGGGCCAAATCAGCACCCCCCCCCACGCACCCCAATCAAACTAAAGGAACAGACCTACTTTGCACCTAAGAAACGCATGAATTTCACATCAGATTACAAACAAAATGAATCAAATCCACATGCCAAAAGCACACAGAAAAATCAACAACGTGGGAAAAGCAAATAAAAAATCTCCATCAAACTCTATCAGTCTTATAGAGTACTCCAACGATGATATCTCCCTGGAGGTAACCCAGGACACAGATCTTAAAAGAACAAACAGAGATATACTCAAAGAAATACAATGACCTAAAGGGAGAGAATGACCAACTCTGGAAGGAAATGGAAATGCTGAAAAAATCTCAGGCTGATATGAAAAAGTAAACTGAAAGATTAAAGGAGAGAATGGTCAACTCCAGAAGGAAATGGAAATACTGAAGGAATCTCAGGCTGAAATGAAAAGGGAAATGGAACACTCATCCAGTCAACAGTAAAAGGCAAGAGAAAGACTCAGTAACAGAATGGATAAAGCAGAAAATAGAATATCAACCCTAGAAGATAATGTGGAAGAACTGAAGAGCTCAAGCAAAGACTATGAACAATTTAAAAACACACAAGAGTGGAATAATGAGAAGATGTGGGACACCATGAAGAGACCAAACCTCTGAATCAGAGGTGTAGAGGAAGGAGAAGAACCCCAGGATAATGGTGTGGACCAGATCTGCAACAGAAGTATAAAAGAAAATTTCCCCAAATTGAAAAAAAGATATACCCATACAAATATAAGATGCACATAGAAAACCAAATAGAAAAGATGAGAAAAGAAACTATCCATGCAATATCATAATCAAAACTCTAGATATTCAAGCAAAGACAGAATACTGAATGGCACAAGAGAAAACAGCGAGTTGCATATAAAGGTAAACCCATCAGAAATACAGTTGACTTCTCAACGCAAGCTATGAAAGCCAGAAGAACATGGTCCAAGGTATTTCCAGTACTAAATGACTACAGATGCCAAACCAGGTTACTCTACCCAGCAAAAAGTTCAAATCTAATCAAAGGAGAAAGGGAAATATTCCTAACATAAATAAGATGAAAAATACATGTCTGGAAAATCAACCCTCCAGAAAATACTCAAAGAAGTTCAGAGGACAGAGGAAAGGAGCAGCTATCCTCAAGTGGCAACATTTGCTTGAAATATTTTTTTCCATACTTTCACCTTAAGATGGTATCTATCCTTGAAGATAAGGTGTGTTTCTTGTAGACAGCAGAAAGATGGATACAGTTTCTTTATCCAGTCTCCCAATCTGTGTCTCTTGTTTGGGGAGTTTAGACCATTAGTATTTAGGGTTAATATTGAGAGAGATATATTGCTTCCCTTAAGTTTAATTTTTTTTTTTTGCATTTTTGGTCTATGTTTGTATTTCCGGGTTTATAGCTTCATTTGGTGCACCAAATTTCATAAACACAATCCTGAAGGACTTCAAGACCCAGATCAATCCCAGCCCACTGTACAGGTCAACTGGATACAGAATAAACAGAGAGACATCTGAACTGAACAATATGATACACCAAATGGACCTAACAGGAATCTACCAAATATTACGCCCAAACAACAAAGAATATATTTTCTCAGCACCACATAGAACTTTCTCCAAAATTGACCATATACTGGGACACAGAGCAAACTTCAGCAAATACAAAAAAATTTAAATAATTTCATGCATCTTATCAGACCACAGTGCAATAAAGCTTAATATCAACACCAGAAAGAGCCCTACTAGCTCCAAGAACACATAGAGGCTAAACAGCACACTACTGAATAATGAATGGGTCAAAAGAGAAAGAAAGAAATAAAAAAAAAGCACTCCTGGCACTAAATGAAAGGGATGATACAACACAGCAAAACCTATGGGACATCTTAAATGCAGTCCTGAGAGGGAAATTCATAGCCCTAACTGCTTACATTAAGAAAACAGAGAGAGCACAAATAAATGACTTAACAGTACAACTAAAAACCCATGAGAAGCAGCAACAAATTAATCCTAAACCCAAAAGAGAGGAAGAAATAACAAAAAAATCAGACCAGAAATTAATGGATTAAAAACAAAAAAAAATACAAAAAGTCCTATTTCATTAATGAATATAGATGCAAAAATTTTCAACAAAATACTTGCAAACTGCATACAGGCACTTATCAAAATGATCATCCACCATGACCAAGTTGGATTCATACCAGAGATTCAGGGATGGTTCAATATACATAAATTAATAAAACACATAAATGTACTGAAAGACAAAAACACACAGTCATCTCAATCAATGCTGTAAAGGCCTTTGACAAAATTCAGCATGCCTTCATGTTTAAAGTCCTGGAGGGAATTTGACTGGAAGGAACATTCCTTAACATAATTAAAGCCATATACAACAAAACTACAGCCAGCATTATCTTAAATGGGAAAAACTAGAAGGGTTCCCCTTAAAGTAGGAACCTGGCAAGGCTGCCCCCTATCCCCACTCATTTTCAATATAATGATTGAAATGCTTACAAGAACAATAAGACAAGAAAAGGAAATTAGAAGAGTGCTAATCAGGAAAGGGGAAGTCAAACTATCCCTTTTTGCAGATGACATGGTAGTTTAACTAAGGAATGCCAAAAACTCCACCAGAAATCTAGAAACCATCAACAGATTCAGTAAATGGCAGGATACAAAATTAACTTTGAAAAATTGGTAGCCTTTCTTTATGCCAATAACAAGCAATTGGAGAAGGAATACAAGGAGACTTTCCCACTCACAGTAGCCTCTAAAAAGTAAATTATCTAGGAACAAACCTGACCAAACACACTAAAAATCTCTACAAATAAAATTGCAAATCCTTCAAGAATGAGACTGAGGAAGATACTAGAAGGTGGAAGTACCTCCCATGCTCATGGATTGGAAGAATCAATATAGTAAAAAAGACCATCCTGCCCAAAGTAATATACAGATTCAATGGATCCCAATTACAATCTCTACAAGCTTCTTCACGGACCTAGATAAAACATCTAAAGTTCATATGGAGAAACAAAAGACCCCAGATAGCCAAAGCAACCCTGATCAAAAAGAATAATACAGGGCGGATTGCCATACCAGACTTCAAACTATATTACAGGCCATAGTCATAAAACAGCATGGTATTGGCACAGAAACAAACCCATAGATCAATGGAAGAAAACTGAGGATCCAAAATTGAGCACATCCAATTTCAGCCACATCATATTTGACAAAGGGGCCAAGAAGACTCAATGGAGGAAAGGCAGCATCTTCAGCAAATGGAGTTAGCATAACTGGATCACCACTTGAAGAAGAATAAAACTAAACCCTTACCTCTCAAAATGTACAATAATCAACTCCAAAAGGATCAAACACCTCAATGTGAAACCTGAAACTCTGAAAATGATAGAAGAAAATGTTGGTAGTAACCTGCAAGACATAGGTTAAAGAAAAAACTTTCTAAATTAGACAGCAGCTGCACCAAAAATAAGGTCAACAGTTGACAAATGGGACCTTATTAAACTCAAGACCTTCTGTACAGTGAAAGAAACAATCAAAGAAGTGAAGAGAAAACCCAGAGTGGGAGGAACACTTCATCAGTGATACATATGATATAGCATTAACATCCAGAGTGTGCAAACTACTCAAAAAACTAAGGAGGAAGAAAGCAAATGACCCACTCAAATGATGGAGTAAAGAGATGAATAGAGACTTCACAAACAAGAAGTAAAGATGCCTGAGAAACATCTTAAAAAGTGTTCAGCAGGGGCTGGAAAGATGGCCTAGTGGTTAAGAGTGCTGACTGCTCTTGCAGAGGACCCAGGTTCGATCCCCAGCACCCACATGGTGGCTGAGAACCATCTTTAACTCCAGTTCCAGGGGAATCTGACGNTGTCCCATGATCAATTTGACTATGAAACTGTGTTCATAGTGGTTTAAGTCACCACTTAAACCACAGAGTTCTGGGCTGGAGAGATGGCTTAGCGGTTAAGAGTGCCGACTGCTCTTGCAGAGGACATGGGTTCGATCCCCAGCACCCACATGGTGGCTGAGAACCATCTTTAACTCCAGTTCCAGGGGAATCTGACGCCCTCTTCTGACCTCCACGGCATTGCACAACATGGGTACACAAACCTGCATTCAGACTGTACGTTCATACACATAAAAATAAATGAATAAAATTAAAAAAAAGAAAAGTGTTCAGCATCACTAATAATTAAGGAAATGTAAATTAAAACCACCTTAAGTTTTCATTTTACTCTGATAAAACTAGCTACGATCCAGAAAACAAAGGGTACTAAATGCTGGAGAGGTTGTAGGGAAAGGGGAACACTCACCCACTGCTGGTGGGAATGAAAACTCCTGCAACCACTATGGAAATCAGTGTGGAGAACTCTTAAGAAATTGAAAATGAGCCCACCCCCTGACCCAGTCATACCACTTCCGGGTATATGCCCACAAGTCTCATCCTATTGCAAAGATACATGCACATCTATGTTTATTTCAGCTCTCTTCACAACAGCAAAAAGCTGAAAGCAACCCAGGTGTCCCTCATCAATGAGTGGACAGAGAAAATGTGGTACATCTACGCAGTGGAATTCTATGCAGCGGTAAATAAAAATAACACCATGAACTATGCAGGTAAATGGATGGAACTCAAAGCCATTATTCTAATTGAAGTAACACAGCCCCAGAAAAACAACTGAGGAATGGTATCCCTCATTTGTGGATGCTAGCACCAAATCCCTAGTTGAAAGGCAAGCTGAGCAATGTTAATGTTATATTTATTTTTATCTGAAGGCATCTGTGTTATTATAATGTGAATCCCTTAATGGGCTCTGGAATTAACTTACCACTTACTTTCAGACTTTGTAATTGTGGTATATGGGTGGAGGGTAAGTATTCATATTTTAGAGTAACATAAAATTAAAGGGAAAATGTGAACTCCTAACCTTATTTTGGAATTAGCATACAGTTTATTTTCAGAGGTCATAATTTTGCATGATGTATATATAGGCGTATTGTGGAGCAATAGAAATGGGAGGGAACAACAATGACAAAAAGACAGGGTCAAAGAACTGACTACAGAAGTTAACTGAAACAGTTAACTTCTGCCCCAATAAAAAACCCTTGCAGAGAAAAACTTTAAAAAGACTGAGGAATAGGGCTGGAGAGATGGCCTAGCGGTTGAGAGCGCCGACCGCTCTTGCAGAGGACCCGGGTTCGATCCCCGGCACCCACATGGCGGCTGAGAACCGTCTGAAACTCCAATTCCAGGAGAATTCCAGTTCCGGGGGAATCCGAGACCCGCTTCTGACCTCCGCGGCATTGCACGACACGGTGCACAGACCTGCATGCAGACAGTACATTCATACACATACAGAAATAAATAAAATTAATAAAAAAAAAAAGACTGAGGAATAGATGCAAGACATCTATGGCAGAATGCATGAACTGGGGTGGGGTGGGGGATATGGAAGAGGGAATGTATCTAAATTGGACTGAGGAATGATGTATGAATACAAAAAACACCAATAATATATTTTATAAAAAACAAAAATTTTAAGCAAATTTTATGTAAAACAATAGAAGAATTTGACATATTATACAGAAGAAAAAGGGCGACATTTCAGACTACAAAATAATTTAATAAAAATATTAATTTTTAAGTGGAAAAGTGTTAAACAGCTAATCATGTCCAACTTCCAGTGCACTAATGATCAGGAGACTTATAATAAATTTAAATACCATTTCAAAAATAATTGTGATAAGCAATATGTTAATATGAGGAAAAATTTACAAAATATATTTGTATTACATTTGTATATTTTATACACTAACGAAGTAAAGTATAATTATTGGTTATTTGAAAAAAAAAAAAGAAAAATGCACAAGACAGACCTTTAGCCCAGCTAACCAAAAGAAATAATGAGCAAATCTAAATCAATAAAATCTGAAATGAAAAAGGAAACATGTAACAGACACCAAAGAGATCCAGAACATTATAATGGAATACTTTTAAAATCTCTACTTGACTGAATAAGAAAATCTAAAGGAAATTGATAAAAATACTAGAGGGAATATATGTTACCATAATTAAGGCTATATACAATAAACTCACAGCCTCCGTCATTATAAATAGTGAAAAGCCTGAAGCATCCCCGTTAAAATCAGAAACCAGACAAGTGGCTGTCCACTATCTCCACTCCTTTGAAACTCTATCTAGAGCAATAAGACATGAGGAGGAAATAAAATGTTTACTAATTTGAAGGGATTAAACTATTTCCATTTCCAGATGATATTATACATAAGAGAGTCCAAATATTTCACCAGAAAATTTGTAATGATAAATATTTTAGCAAACTGAGCAAAAAGTTTATAGAAATAACTAGCTTCCATGCATATCAATAATGTGAAATCATAGAATGTGTTAATGAAAATACTCTCATTCACAATAGCCTCAAACATATCTAGGAATAAACTCAGTCAAAGATGTTAACAAACAATACAATGAAAATTCCCAATCTCTGAAGAAAGAGATTGAAGAAGACACTAGAAGAAGGAAAACACCTCCCATGAACATATGTTTGTAGAACTAATGTTATGAAAATGAGTATCCTATCATAGCAATCTTTAGATTCAGTTCAATCCCAATCAAAATCTTCATGACATTCTTCGTTGAAAAAGAAGAGCATAAAATTCATATGGAATCACAAAAATCACTCTCAGTAAAGCTGTCCTGAACAATGCTGGGGGATTAACATATTGAATTTCCAACTGTATTAAAAAGCTATAGCCACACAACGAGCCTGGTATTGGTCCAAAGAGAGAGGTAGATCAATGGAACAAAATAGAAGACCCAAAAATGGTACACACATTTCAGCCACCTGATCTTTGATAAAGGAGCCAAGAACACACATTAGAGGAAAGACATCATCTTTAAAAACTGTTGGTGGGAAAACGAATGTACAAGAAACTAAATCCATATCTTGCACC
This sequence comes from Rhizomys pruinosus, assembly GCA_009823505.1. Lineage (NCBI taxonomy): Eukaryota > Metazoa > Chordata > Mammalia > Rodentia > Spalacidae > Rhizomys > Rhizomys pruinosus. The sequence goes on from VZQC01004335.1 coordinate 645,008, forward strand.
CTGCTCATAAGTCAACTCCAAATGGGTCAAAGATGTCAATATGAAGCCTGAAATGCTGAAAATGTTAGAATACTACATAGTCAGTGCCCTACAATATTTAGGAGCAGGGAAGGCTTTCTAAATCATATATGAGTCATTCAGGAATTAATATCAACGGTTGATATATGGAACCTCATTAAACTTGGAAACTCTGTCCAGTAAAGGAAATAAGCAATTGAGTGAAGAGGAGCCCACAGAGTAGGAGAAAAGCTTCACCAGTTACACATTTGACAAAGGATTAATATCCAGAATATACAAACAACTTACAAAACAGAGAACCAAGAAAATAATGACCCAATAAAAAATCTGTGCCTGGCGTGGTGGTGCACACCTTTAATCCTAGCACTCGGGAGGCAGAGTGAGGCGGATCTTTGTGAGTTCAAGGCCAGCCTGGTCTACAAAGTGAGTTCCAGGACAGCTGGGGCTACAGGGAGACCCTGTCTCGAAAAGACCATAAAAAATGATCTGAACAAAGATCTCTCAAGAGAAGAAATTAGAATAGAGAAAAAGACCTTAAAATTCTTCAACATCTTTCAGAATTGGGAAACACAATCAAACTTTTTTCAGATTTCTTTATACCCCCAGTCATAATGTCTAAGATAGAATAAAATGATACCAAATGCTGGCAAGGATGCAGGAAATGGAGAACATTCATTCACTTTGTTTAGGTTATGAATTGGTACAATCGATGTGTAAATCATTGTGAAGAATTCTTTTGTTACTTTTTGTGTGTTTTTATTGATTTTTTGTGTATTTCATACGTAGCATGTCAATCAGACTTAATTACCTTTATACTGCCCTCTCCATTGGCAACCTCCCACAGATCAGCCCCAACCCCACTGGAATACAAACATTCTGCACCCAATTAATTTCTTGGCTCTTCCTTAGTGCAACTGTTCCTCCACAGAGCTCTATTCACCCTGTCCAGATTTCCTTACTTTAAGAAGACCAGGTCTTCCTCACCTAACAGTAATCAGGTGCCAATATTTCTTCAGCTAAGATTGGGTTCTGCTGCCTATTTAATCTTCCATCTAATCCAGTTACAACACTCCTCGGCATATAGTCAAAGGACTCAAATCCTATTGCAGATATATTTGCTTAGCTATGTTTGTTGGTGCTCTCTTCACAATAACTAGAAAACTGAAGAAACCCAAATGTCCCTTAGCGCATGAATACATGATGATGTTTGCACTTACACAACGGAGTTCTAATTAGTAAAGAAAATGGAATCACAAAATTTTCATGTTGGATATAGAAATTACTGTATGAAGTGAAGTAACAGATTCAGGAAAACAAGCAACCTACATTCTGTCTTTTTGATGGATCAGATCTTAGCCGCATATCCTTAGATATAAGCATATGCCTTAATGTAACTTCAGGAAATGAGAAAATTAAAGGAAACTATGAGAAAAATGGGAACAAGAGTATGATATAGTGGACAGGTGTCATCAATAGGGAAAATATGTGTTACATTAACTGGCCCCAAATGTAATTACTTTATGCGTCCCTCCACTAGTGCCCAGGTAATTATCCACAATCACACTCCTAAAGAAAGCTGACTGTCTGTTCCCAGCATCTGTTGTTTGCCAGTAGTTCTTCAGGTTATTGAGGTTTCTTACAACTGCAGTGTTATCTATGCTGGGATTTTTTCTGGCTTGAGGATACCTGTTATTTTCCCATGCTGTCAACCCGTTGTGAGTTCATAGGAGTAACTTCCCAGCTATCTTGAAACCTCTCCCATCTCTAGCTCATAGCTCATACAATCTTTCCCACACACATCTGAATTCATTGCTTTTAAGTTGCTTTATTTATTTATTATTATTTTTATTTTATATTATTCCAAAATACACATATATACACTCCACACATGAGCCAAAAATACAAATTCTGAAAATAAACTTTAGGTTGATTCCTAAGAGATTCACATTTTAACAGTAAATTTGCATGCAGGTATAAAGATGTGTAACTTTACATTGTTCTTTTTTAAATGTGACTACATATCTTCCATCCATATATGGTAATTACAATGTGTGAATATAAGTGGTAGGACATTTCAAGAGCCCATTTAGAGATTCACATTGCAATAGCACAGTTGTTTTCAGATACAATGAAATATAATAATAAAGTTGCTCAGTTTGCCTGCCAACTGGGGATTTGGTGTTAGCATCCACAAATGAGGGAAAACATTTGCCTTTTTTTTCCTGGGACTGTGTTACTTCACTTAGCATAATGCTTCAAGTTCCATCCATTTACCAGCAAAGCTCATGATGTCATCTTTCTTTACCAATGCATAGAACTCCATCATGTAGATGTAACACATTTTTTTACCCAGTCATCAGTTGAGGGGCATTTGACTTGATTCCAGGTCTTTGCTATTGTGAAGAGAACTGTAATAAACATAGCTGTGCAACTATCTTTGCAGTAGAATGTGTCTTGTGGGTATATACCCAGGAGTGGTAAGGCTGGGTCAGATGGTAGGCTCATATTGAGATTTTTAAGGATTCTTCACACTGTTTTCCACAGTGGTTGTACCAGGTTATATTCCCACCAGCAGTGGATGAGTGTTCCTCTTTCCCCACAACCTCTCCAACATTTGGTGTCTTTTATTTTCTTGATCTTGGCTAGTCTTATTGAAGCGAGATGATACCTTAGTTTGGTTTTAATTTGCATTTCCTTAGTTACTAATGATGTTGAGCACTTTTTAAGATGTTTCTCAGCCATCCTTACTTCCTTACTGGTGAAGTCTCTGTTCAGCTCTTTACTCCATCTTTTGAGTAGTTCATTTGATTTCTTACTTCTTTGTTTTTGTAAGTAGCTTATATATTCTGGATGTTAATGCTCTGTCATATTTATCAGTGATGGAGGTTTCCTCCCACTCTGTGGGTTTTCTCTTCACTTCCTTGATTGTTTCTTTTGCTGTACAAAAGCTTTTGAGTGTGTTAAGTTCCCACTTATCCGCTGTTGTCCTTATTTCCTGTGCAGCTGCTGTTTGATTTAGAAAGTATTTTCCTAGGCCTATGTCTTGTAGGTTGCTGCTGACTTTTTCTTCCAACACCTTCAGGGTTTCAGGTTTTAGGTTGAGATCTTTGACCCTCTTGGAGTTTATTTTCGTACAGGGCAAGAAGAAGGGGTTTAATTTTGTTCTACAAATGGTGATCCAGTTTTGCAAACACCTTTTGCTGAAGCTGCTATCTTTTGTCCATTGAGCTTTTTGGCCCCTTTGCCAAATATGAGGTGGCTGAAATTATATGAGCTCAAGTTTGGATCTTCAATTTTGTTCCATTGGTCAATGGTTCTTTTTACGCCAGTACCAGGCTGTCTTTATGACTATAGCCCTGTAATATAGCTTGATGTCTGGTAAAGTAATCCCCCCTCAGTATTGCATTTTTCACTGAGGGTTGCTTTAGATATTCAGGGTCTTTTGTTTTCCCATATGAATTTAAGGATTTTTTTTTCTAACTCTGTGAAAAAGCTCATGGGGATGTTGATTGGGATTGCATTGAATCTGTATATTAATTTGGGTAGAATGGACATTTTACTATATTATTTTTTCCAATCCATGAGCATGGGAGATCTTTCCATCTTTTGATATCATTTTCAATCTCCTTCTTCAGGGTTTTAAATTTTTGTTGTATAGGTATTTGGTGTCTTTGGTTAGGTTTATTCCTAGGTATTTTTTTGAGGCTATTGTGATTGGGAAGGTCTCCTTATATTCTTTCTCCTGTTGCTTATTGTTGGTGTAAAGGAAGGCTGATTTTTCTAGGTTTATTTTGTATCCTGCCACTTTACTGAAAATTTTAACCATTTCTAAGAGTTTTCTGGTGGAGTTTTTAGCATCCCTTAGGTAAACTATCATATCATCTCCAAAAAGGAATAGTTTTACTTCCTCTTTTCCAATTAGTATTCCTTTAATTTCCCTTTCTCACCTTATTGCCCTAGCAAGCATTTCAAGCACTATATTGAAGAGATGTGGCGATAGTGGACAGCCATGCTGTGTTCCTGCCTTTAAGGAGAATGCTTCCAACTTTTCTCCATTTAGTATGATGTTGGCTCTGGGTTTCTTGTATATGGCCTTGATTACATTGAGGAATGATCCCTTCAGTCCAATTCCTTCTATGACTTTAAGTACGAAGGGATGCTGGATTTTATCGAAAGCTTTTTCTGCATCAATTGAGATGACTGTGTGGTTTTTGTCTTTAAGTCAATTTATGTGTTTTATGATATTTATTGATTTATGTATTTTTAAACATCCGTGTATCTCTGTTATGAATCCAACCTGGTCATGATGGATGATCTTTTGGATGTGGGTCTGTGTGTGATTTGCAAGTATTTTGTTGAGAATTTTTGCATCTGTATTCATTAATGATATGGGTCTATAGTTTTCTTCCTTGTTTTTGTCTTTGCATGGTTTGGTATTAGAGTGATGCTGGCTTCATAGAAGGAATTTGGGTTATTTCCCTCTGTATCCTTCTGAAAATTTGAGTAGTAATGGTTGAGCCTGGGCCTTTTTTAGTTGGGAGGCTTTTTATTACATCTTCAATTTTTTCAAGTATTAAGGGTCTGTTTAAGCTGTCAAACTCTTCTTGGTTAAGCTTCAGTGACTCCCAGGATTTCAGGTATTCATACATTTCTCTTAGGTTTTCACATATCATAGAGCATAGATTTTGAAGTATTCTCATAGGATTGTCTGGATCTTTTCTTTATCTGTTGTGATGTTTCCCCTTTCATCACTAATGCTATTGATATGGAGTTACTCTTTCTTTCTTTTGGTTAATTGGGATAGAAGTCTGTCTATTTTGTTTATCTTTTCAAAGAACCAGGTTTTGGATACATTGATTTTTTTTGTATTGTTTTCTGTGTTTCTATTTTGTTGATTTCTGCTCTGATTTTTGTTAGTTATTCCTGTCTGTTGGGTTTAGGGTTCATTTGTTGTTGTCTCTCAAGTGTTTTTAGCTGCAGTGTTAGATCGTTTATTTGTTCTATTTCTGGGGTTTTTTTGCCTCAAATGGTAATTTTATTTTATTTTATTTTTCCCAATTTTTAGTTTTATTTTTTTATGGTATATAAGTTTATTTGAAAATCCCCACTGATCACTTGGGAAGCAGAGGCAGACAGATCTCTGTGAGAGCAAAGCTAGCATGGGATGATCTACAGGGAGAACCAGTCTCAACAAACAAACAACAACAACAACAAAAAGCCCCAACTGACTACTGTTGTGTTTTTTTTTTTTTGCTCTTGTATTTACTTTATTTTTTCATTTTATTTATTTATTTATTATTTTTATCAAATCTAGACCCATGTGCCCCACCCTATCCCCCCACCCAACCAGAGCTCATGCATTCTGCCAAATATGCTTTTAATCTCTTTCTCAGTCTTTCTCAATATTCTCCATGTGAAAGTTGACCGTTTTGAGCAGAAGTTCACTATTTCAGTCAGTTCTTTGATGCAGTCCTTTCTGTTGTTGTTGTGGTGGTGGTTGTTGTTGTTGTTTCCAATATGCATCACTCCTAACTGCTTTGGACAAAAGCTCAAGGGGCCATACACAAGAAATACTTAAACTAGGTAATTGGCACTAGCATCCACAGATGAGGGATACCATTCATCGTTTGTTTTTCTGGGACTGTGTTACTTCACTTAGCATGGTGTCCTCTAGCTCCAGCCATTTTTATACTCTGGAAATCAATGCTTCATCAGATGTATCTGCAGTGAAGGTTTTCTCCTGCTCTGTGGATTTTCTCTTCACTTCCTTTATTGTTTCTTTTGATGTACAGGAGCTTTTGAGTTTAAGGAGGTCCTATTTGTCAACTGTTTATCTTATTTCTTGTGCAGCTGCTGTCTGATTTAGGATTTTTCCTACACATATGTCTTGTAGTCTGCTGCCAAGTTTTTCTTCTATCGCCTCCAGAGTTTGGGTTTCACGTTGAGGTCTTTGATCCATCTGGAAGTGATTTTGTACAGGGCGAGAGGTAGGGGATCAATTTCATTCTTCTACAGGTGGTGATCCAGTTTTGCCAACACCACTTGCTGAAGATGCTGTCTTTCCTCCATTGTGTCTTCTTGGCCACCTTGTTGAATATGAGGTGGCTGAAATTATATGTTCTTAGGTTTGGATCTTCAGTTTTGTTCCATTAGCCAACTGGTCTGTATTTGTACCAAGACCAAGCTGTTTTTATGACTATAGTCCTGTAGTAAAGTTTGAAGTCTGGTATTGAGATCCCCTGTTTATTGCTCTTTTCACTCAGGGTTGTTTTGGCTATTTGGGGTCTTTTGTTTTTCCAAATGAAATTAAGGATTCTTTTTTCCAATCCTGTGAAGAAACTCTTGGGGGATTTTAATTGGGATTGCACTAGATCTGTACAAGTGTTTGGGTAGAATGGACATTTTTACTATGTTTATTTTCCCAAGCCATGAGCATGGGAGGTCTTTCCATCTTCTGATGTCTTCTTCAATTTCCTTCTTCAGGGGTTTAAAATTTTTGTTGTAGAGATCCTTGGTGTCTTTGGTTAGGTTTGTTCCTAGGTTTTTTATTGTTTTTGAGGTTATTTTGAGTGGGAAGGTCTCCTTGTATTCCTTCTTCAGTTGTTTGTTGTTGGTGTAAGGAAAGGCTACTGATTTTTCTAGATTTATTTTGTATCCTGTCACTTTCCAGAAGCCCTTAATTGTTTCTAGGAGTTTTCTGGTGGAGTTCTTAGTATCCCTTAAGTAAATGATCTTATCATCAGCAAAAAAGCGATAGCTTGACTTCCTTTTTTCCAATTAGAACTCCTTTAATTTCCTTTTCTTGCCTTATTATCCCAGCAAGTGTTTCAGGCACTATATTGAAAAGGAGTGGTGACAGGGGGCAACCTTGCCGAGTTCCTACCTTAAGGGGAATGCTTCTGTCATTTCCCCATTTAGGATGATATTGGCTGTGGGTTTCCTGTATATGGCTTTGATTACATTGAGGAATGATACTTCCAATCCAATTCCCTCTAGGATTTTAAGCATGAAGTGATGCTGGATTTTGTAAAAGGCTTTTTCTGTGTCAATTGAGATAATTGTATGTTTTTTGTCTTTTAGTTCATTTATACATTTGATGACATTTATTGATTTTCATGTATTGAGTCATCCCTGCATTTCTGTAAAGAATCCAACTTGGTCATGGTGGATTATCTTCTTGATGTGGATCTGTATATGATTTGCAAGTATTTTATTTAGAATTTTTGCATCTGTGTTCATTAAGGAGATGGGTCTATAGTTCTCCTTTTTGGTGGTATCTTTGCCTGGTTTTGGTAATAGAGTGATGCTGGCTTCATAGAAGGATTCTGGGAGAACTCCCTTTGTTTGTATTTTTCTAAACAACTTGAGTAGTAATGGTTGTAAGTCTTTTTGAAATATTTTATAGAATTCTGCCATGAAACCATCTGGGCCTGGGTTTTCTTGGTTGGGAGGCTTCTTATTGAATCTTCAATTTCTTCATATATTATTTGTCTATTTATGATGTCAATCTCTTCTTAGTTGAACTTTGGTTATTCCCAGGATTTCAGATATTCATCCATTTCTTCTAGGTTTTCAAACTTAGTAGAGTATAGGTTTTTGAAGTATTCCCATATGATTGTCTGGATCTTTGCATTGTCTGTTGTGATATTTCCCCTTTCATCACAGATTCTATTGATTTGGAGGTGTTCCTTCTTTCTTTTGGTTAACTGGGCTAGAGGTCTGTCTATCTTGTTTATTCTCTCAAAGAACCAACTTTTGGATTCATTGATTTTTTTTGTATAGTGTTTTGTTTCTATTTCATTGATCTTTGCTCTGATTTTTGTTATTTTTTCTTGTCTGCTGCGTTTAGGGTTCATTTGTTTTTGTCTATCAAGTATTTTTAGCTGCAGTGTTAGATCATTCACTTGTGTTCTTTCTGGCTTTTTGATGTAAGCACTTTAGCCTATAAACTTCCCTCTTAGAACTGCTTTTAAAGTGTCCCATAGGTTTTGTTGTGTTGTATTATCATTGTCATTCAGTTCCAGGAATGGTTTTATTTCTTTCTTTATTTCTTCCTTGACCCATTCATTATTCAGGAGAGTGTTGTTGAGTCTCCATGTGTTCTTGTAGGTTGTAGGGCTTACCCTGGTTTGATATTGAGTTTTATTGCACTGTGGTCTGATAGAATGCATAAGATTATTTCAATCTTTTTGTATTTGTTGAGTTTTTTCCTGTGTCCAAGTATGTGGTCTATTTTGGACAATGTTCCATGGGGTGTATGTAGAAAGTGTATTCTCTGGTGTTTGGGTGAAATATTGGATAGATGTCTGTGAGGTCCATTTGGTGTATTGTATCATTCAGTTCAGATGTCTCTCTATTTATCCTTTGTCCTGTTGATCTGTCTAAAGGACTTATTGGATTATTGAAGTCCCCTACTATTAGTGTACAGGGGTTAATCTGTGCCTTGAGATCCTGAAGAATTGTCTTTATAAAGTTTGGTGCACTGGAGTTTGGTGCATATATATTCATGGTTGTGAAATCTTCATCACCAATTGTTCCTTTAATAAAGATATAATGGCCCTCTTTGTCTCTTTTGATTTCTTTTCCTTTGAAGTCTATTTTGTCTGACATTAAAATAGCAACACCTGCTTTCTTTTTTGTACCATTTGCTTGGAATATTTTCTTCTATCCCTTTACTTTAAGTTGGTGCCTATGCTTGAAATTGAGATGGGTTTCTTATAGACAGCATATAGATGGATTTTGTTTCCTAATCCATTTTCCTAGTCTATGTCTTTTTATTGGGGAGTTTAGTCCATTAATATTTAAGGTTATAATTGGAAGATGGATGTTGCTTCCTTTCACTTTATCATCCATTTGGATTTTTAGTCTCCGATTCTACTCATATGGTTATGGTGTTTTTAGTTTCTTTTCCTAGGTGCTTGGGGATACTTGCTCCTCTCTTCTGCCCTTTGAATTGCTTCAAGTATTTTCTGAAGAGTTGGTTTTCCGGACATGTAGTCTATCATCTTGTTTATGTCATGGAAGATTTTTCTCTCTCCTTCAACTATAATTGACATTTTTGCTGGATATAATATTCTGAGTTGGCATCCATAGTCCTTTAACACAGGAAATGCTTTGCTCCATGTTCTTCTTGCTTTCATGGTTTGTGTTGAGAATTCAGTTGTAATTCTGATGGGTTTCCCTTTGTATGTTACTTGTTTTTCTTTTGTAGCTTTCAGAATTTTGTCTTTGTTTTGGGCATCTAGCATTTTAACTATGATATGGCATGGGGATTTTCTTTTCTGATCTTGTCTATTTCGAGTCCTACGTGCTTGTTGTACTTGTATGGGTTTGCCTAGTTTTAGTTTGGGGAAATTTTCATCTATTATTCTGTTAAACATCTGATCAATGCTATTCTCTTGAGATTCTTCTCCTTCCTCTATTACTATGATGTGGAGGTTTGATCTTTTCATATTGTCCCATATTTCCTGGTTGTTTCACTTTTGTGTATTTTTAAAGTTTTCATAATCTTTATTTGAGGTTTTTACTTGCTCTGTGTTGTCTTCCAGGTCTCATATTCTTTGTTCTGCTTCCTACATTCTATTTCTGAGGCTTTTTCTTTTCATTTCTTCTTGATTGAATGAGTGTTTTATTTCCTTTTTCATTTCATCCTGTCATTTCTTTAGTATTTCCATTTCCTTTTTGAGATTCTCAATCTCTTCTTGGTGTTCCTTACTTTGTTGGTTTGCTTCCTTTTTCAGTGTTTCTACTTCCTTTTGGAGTTTGTTTTTTTCTCCCTCTAGTTCTTTCTGTAGTTTGTCATTCTCTTCCTTTAGTTCTTTCTGAAGTTTGTCATTCTATCCCTCTAGGTCCTTTTTGAGTTTTTCATTCTCTCTCCTTAGTTCTCTGACTTCTTTATTTTCTTTAATTTCTCTGCATAGGTCTGCAATTATTCCTCTAAGATCTGTTTCTTGGGTCACCTCCAGGGGGATCCCACTGTAGCTATCTCCTACAGGGTTGGTAGAGATTGATGCTGAATTATCCTGCACCTTTCCCGTGTTATCCCTTCACCATGTCCCTGGCTTGAGAGTTTCCTTTTTTTTTTTTTTTTCTTTTTTGCCTGTATTCCGATGCCAATCACTATGTTAGAGGCTGGTTTTGCTTGCCTCCTTCCACTGCATTTTTTTCCTCCTCGTTTATGGAGTATTGACTTGTCTAGGTTTCAGGCTTTCAGTTTTGTTTATATATTGGATACTGGAAGTCTAAGTCACTCTTCCCTTCCTGTTCTGAAGGTTCCCCTGCAAAATCCACTTGGATACTCTCTCATCAGTTCCAGTTGGGGGGGGAATACCTGTCTGGAGCGAGTTCTGAGCTCCTGTGCTTCAGGTGGTCTTAGCAAGACCCAAACCTGAGCACCCGGCACAAAGACACAATGACTGTGTCAGACCCACTGGGCACTGACTGCAAAGATAAAGGGCGGCTCTGCCCATACAGCCACCCCCTACAAGGGGTTAGGTTTTAGACCTTTATCTAGAAACCCAAGAGTCAAGCTACCCAAAATTCTACCTGTCTGGAGTGAGTTCTGGACTCCTGTGCTTCAGGTGGTCTTAGCAGGACCCAAATTTGAGCACCCTGCACAAAGACAAAATGGCAGCGCCAGACCCCTGTTTTGTTTTGTTTTGTTTTTTTAATGTGGCCACTTAGGGCTATACATTTCCCTCTTAGGACTGACTTTAATGTATCCCACAGGTTTTGTTGTGTTGTGTTGTCATTTTCATTTAGTTCCAGCAATGCTTTTATTTCATTCTTTATTTTTTCTCTGACCCATTCATTTTTCATGATTGTTTTGTTTAGTCTCTGTGATGGTTAATCCTGGGTGTCAACTTGACTTAACTAAGGAGCAAATAAGAGAAAAAGGATCTTTGGATTGGACTCAAACCAGATGGTCCACCCAAATGTGGGCGCTACCTTCTGCTGGCAGGCAGTATTAAAGGCCATGGCAGAGGGAGCTGGTCCCTTTTTTCCTTCAGCTTGTCTCTCTCTCACTGGTGAGTTTGTCTTGCTGCTATGATCAACCCTTTGCATCCCAGCATGTACTGAGACCAGCAGATCTCCTGGAATCCATCGGACCTTCAGCACCAGGTTGGGACTACTGAGACATCCAGCATTGTGGACTGAGCAGTTCCCTGGATTCTCAGCCTCTCCAGTGTCGTGCGGCTACTGTTGGACTCCTTGAACTCTGTCACGTGAGCAAATCAATAAATGATATATAGCTACATATTCGTCCTGTTGCTTCTGCTTCTTTAGAGAACCCTGACTAACACAGATTTGGGTACCGGAAGTGGGGTGTTCTTATAGTTAATAGGGCTAACCCTGCTGTTAATGCTGAGCTTTTATTGCACTGTGGTCTGATAGAATGCATGGAATAATTTCAATCCTTTTGTATTTGTTGATATTACTTTGTGTCCCTGTTTGGAGAATGTTCTGTGAGGCACTGAGTGGAAAGTATATTCTCTGGTGTTTGGGTGGAATATTCTGTAGATATCTATGAGGTCCATTTGGTGTATTGTATTGTTCAGTTCTGATGTCTCTCTATTTTTTGTCCAGTTGGCCTATCCAGGTGGCTCAGTTGGGTATTGAAGTCTCCCCAGTATTAACACGCTGAGATTAATCTGTGTCTTGAGGCCCTGAAGGATTGTATTTATAACGTTTGTTGCACCAGAGTTTGGTGCATAAATATTTAAGATTCTGAAATCTTCCTGGTTAATTGTTCCATTAATAAAGATATAATGGCCCTCTTTGTCTTTTCTGATTAATTTTATTCTGAGGTCTATTTTGTCTGATATTAGAATTGCCACCCCTGCTTCCGTTTTGGTACCATTTGCTTGGAATATTTTTTCCCATCCTTTCACTCTAAGGTGCTATCTCTCCTTGAGGGTGAGATGGGTTTCTTGGAGACAGCATCTAGATGGACTCTGTTTCCTAATACATTCTTCCATTCTTTGTCTTTTGATTGGTGAGTTTAGTCCATTAATATTTAAGGTTATTATTGACAAATGTGTGTTGTTTCCTTTCAACTTATTTTTCGTTTGAATTCTTGGTCTAGGTATTTATTTACTCTGTTATGCTTTTGTTAATTTCTCTCGGGTTGCTTAAGGACAGTTGCTCCTTTCCTCTGTTCTTTGAATTGCTTCAAGTATTTTCTGAAGTGTTGGTTTTTTTTGACATGTGTTCTTTCATTTTGTTTATGTCATGAAATATTTTTCTTTCTCCTTCAACTATGATTGACATTTTTGCTGGATGTAGTAATCTGGGTTGGCATCTAATGTCATTTAGCACTGGGTTCTTCTGGCTTTCATAGTTTGAACTGAGAAGTCAGGTATGATTCTGATGGGTTTCCCCTTATATGTAACTTGTTTTTCTCTTCTGGCTTTCAGTACTTTTTCCTTATTTTGAGTATCTAGTGTTTTAACTATGATATGGTGTGGGGAATTTCTTTTCTGGTCTTATCTATTTGGTGTTCTTTGTGCTTCCTGTATTTGTATGGGTTTGTCTTTTTTCAGTTTGGGGTAGTTTTCTTCTATTATTCTGTTGAAGATCTGGTCAATACCATTCTTTTGGTATTCCTCTCCTTCCTCTATCCCTATGATGTGGAGGTTTGCTCTTTTCATAGTGTCCTGCATTTCCTGGTTGTTCCACTCTTGTGTTTTTTTAACTTTTTTCATAATCTTTACTTGAGTTTTCTAGCTGCGCTGTATCCTGTAGGTGTGATATTCTTTTCTCTGCTTCACCCATTCTGCTTCTGAGGCTTTTTCCCATCCTGTCCTGATGATTGGATGAATGTTCAATTTCCTTTTTTGCTTTATCCTGTAGGTGTGATATTCTTTTTTCTGCTTCACCCATTCTGCTTCTGAGGCTTTTTCCCATCCTGTCCTGATGATTGGATGAATGTTCAATTTCCTTTTTTACTTCATCCTGTGATTAGTTCAATATTTCCACTTCCTTTTGGAGCTTTTCATTCTCTTCTTGTAGCTCCTTGCTTCGCTGGTCAGTTTCTTTTTTCCTTTCAGACTGAGATCTTTTCAATGTTTCCACTTCCTTCCGGAGTTTCTCATTCTCTCCTTCTAGTTCTTTTTGGAGTTTGTGTTTCTCTTCCTCTAGTTCTTTTAGGAGTTTGTATTTCTCTTCCTCTAGTCCTTTTCTGAGTTTGTCAATCTCTCCTTTTAGTTCTTTCCAGAGTTTATCATTCTTTCCTTCTAGTTCCTTCATGAGTTTTTCGTTCTATCCCTTCAGTTCTCTGATTTGTTCTTTATATTCTTTAAACATGTCTACAATTGTTCTCCTAAGGTCAGTGTCTTGGTTTCCTTCCAGGTAGATCTCGTTGTTGGGATCTTCTACTGGACTGGTTGAGTTCAGTTGGGATTTATTTTGAGCTTTTCCCATATTGTTGTTTTCTGTTGTGTTTTTGGCATGTGTAATTTGTTGTTGTTATTTACCCCTTTGTTTATTTGTTTGCCTTCTGTTGCTACTCTCAAATGTTAATATGGAGGACTTATTGGTCATTCAGTTTGCTTCCTGCTGGTTTCTTCCTCAGTTTAGGCTGTGCAGCCTCAAATCACTGACACTCCCAACAACAGTAAACCACAGAAGCAGCAGTTTATACTTTCCACCTCAGTATCAGTAGCTTGAACCATGTGTGTCGGGGGACCACACACTGGACCCCACCTGGAAAGCTGTGCACTGTGCATGGAGTGTGTGAGCCCCTGGCTGTCCTTCTATCCACACATGCAGTTCCTCTCTATGGTCACATTGCTTCTTATCTTGAGATGCTGTTTCCTTTTCTAATCATTTGAACATTGGAATTTTTGTTTCCTCTCTGTGAAGAATATCATTAGAATTTTGATGAAGATTGCATTGAAATTGTAGATCATGTTTTATAATAAAGCGATTTCTTTGGTCTTTTTGAGACAGGGTCTCCCTGAAGCCCCAGTTGTCCTAGAACTCTCTATATAGACCAGGCTGGCCTTAAACTCACAGATATCTTCCTGCCACCATGTCTGGTATAATATAACCATTTTTATTAAAGTCTTTTACAGAGTGAGTTCCAGGACAGCTAGGACTACAGGGAGACCCTGTCTCGAAAAAAACAACAACAAAAAGTCTTTTATGCATTTATTCAAATGATTATGCAGTTTTTGCCTTTGGTCCCACTTTTTACTGCATTACCACTTTTGCTGTGCTCCAAACATGAACTGAACTTGCTCACTTTGCATGATCCTTTAAATGTACTTTGTAATGTTGTTTACACCAATTTTATTGAAGATTCTTACATCTGTGCTCATCAAGTTTATACTTCCATTTTCTTTTGCCTTTATCCATTTTTGGCATCAAAGGCACCCTGGCTTCGTGGGACATGTCTTTGAATATTCTGTCTCTTTCTATCTTATATAACTTTCATAAATATTGCTGTTCTTCTTTAGGACTGGTAGAATTCCAGTGTAAAGTTAACAACTCTTGTAGTTTACTTTATTCAAAGGTTCTTTGCTAATACTTTATCAATTCTCTTTGAAAGTGTTTCATTTTTCCCACCTCTAAGTTATTTTGAATATTTCATAGTGAATTAAGACAGTGTTCATAGCCAGGTGTGGTGGCACATGCTTTTAATCCTAGCACTCAGGAGGCAGAGGCGGGCTGATCTTTATGACTTCCAGGCTAGCCTGGTCTACAAAGCAAGTTCTAGGACAGCTTGGGCTATAGGGAGACCCTGTCTCAAAAAAGACCCCCCCCCAAATAAGTAAATAAGTAAATAAATAAATAAAATTAATCTTTAAAAAAAGAGAGGGTTCATAATTCTTGGAGATCCTGATTTTAATTATTTGGGGGGCATTTTTAGAGATATATGATAATTTTATGTTCTAGTTTTCTCTTTGATTGCTGTGACAAAACACTGACCACTACCAACTTGGGGAGGAAAGGATTTATTCAGCTCACATCTTCTGGGATATAATTCAGCACTCTGGGAACACAAGGTAAGAACTCAGGGCAGGAACCTGGAGGCAGGAGCTGAAGAATAAGCCATGGAGGAATGCTGTTTACTGGCTTGATTCTCTGGCCCATGTCCAGCCTGCTTTCTTATACCATACACAACAACCTGCCCAGGGGTGGCACCACCCATAGTGGGCTGGGCCCTCCCACATTGCTCAACAATCAAGACAGTACTCCACGGATGTGGACACAGGCCAGTCCAGTGGAGCCAATTCCCCTGTTGAGGCTTCCTCAACCCATGTGTGTCAACTTGACAAAAAAGGTATCCAGCACATGTATTGTATGCAAGCTTATACGGTTTTTCATGCCACTTTACCATTTTACATTCCCACTATTATAAGTACTCAAGTTTCTTTGCCTCCTCTCAAAAATTCTGCATTTTTTGATACTATCTCATGGATAGTACCAATAGATATGATAGCTCATTGTGGGTGAGATTTTCTTTCCCTGGGATTAGTGTTATTGTCTTTCCTATCCCTTAAGAATGGGTATGCTCAAATATGATGTTATTTTGAACTAAGTCCTTTATGAAGTAATCAGATCATGAAGGTATAGTCCCATGAATAGGGTCAATGTATTTAAAGGTGTAACTCAGAAATTTAGCTTGCCCTCTGGTCTACTTGTATGAAAAGACAGTTAGTTGTTTAACTGCCCCAAGAAGTCATACAATGTACCATGTCAGATATATGGTGGTTTGCATACTCTACTCCATTCTTTAAAGTTCCTTTTCAGTTGGCTAAATGTTCTGATGGTAGATTATTTATAAACATATTTATTCGTTTTTGCATGAGAATATATTACAGGAGTAAAACAATGCCAAAATAGCTAACTCTGTTACATAATGAGTAAAAAGTGTCTGATTAGTAGAAGGAAGCACTGAGAAGTACATAACTCTAACAATTACAAATTAACACAAATAAAATATATTGGTATAAATACTATTTTATCTCAAAATGCAAATTAAAGAAATTTATAATAAAATATATGTTCCAGCTTCTGCCTTTCTAATATTAAAGTTCCTTTGTAGTGGGTATATTTTGATTCAGATAATTTATCAAGAAATATGAAAAGCTTAAGCATAAATAAATGTTTGTGTGATTTCAGCACTTGATGAATGCAACTACACTTTATATATCATAAACCAAAATATTGAAAAAATGATCCTTTTGGAAGTTAAAAAAGTACCTATTTCTCACAATTAAATCTTAATTCACATACTGCATATATGTAAATGCTCTAAGTCTAGAATTACTTACTAAACATATTGAATTGGCTAATACACTAAATCTATATTTAATGAAAAATAACATTGAAGTATAATTTCTTTTAATTTCACAAACTAATCAAGATAGCTCATTCATAACTAAGAGTTGACTGGGTTAATAATTAAATAGAGAAATTCCTGCCACTCAGTTTGCCTTTGTGCACAAAAGTAGAAATATTACTTGGCTACACTTTGCAATAACTCAATTCAGCTGGGCGTGATGGTGCACGCCTTTAATCCCAGCACTTGGGAGGCAGAGGCAGGCAGATCTCTGTGAGTTCAAGGCCAGCCTGGATTACATATTAAGTTCCCAGGCAGCTGGGGCTACAGGGAAACCCTGTCTCCCCCCCCCGCCCCAAATAAATAAGAAATAACTGAATTCAATTTTTTCCTCTTAGATTTTGGTCAGGAAAGATTATTCTGGTAGATATAGAACAGATATGAGAAAAACTTATGGAATGCCAGTCCTGTCACCCATGACAACTTTTCTTTTAAAGAGTTTCTCCCTTTTCTCTTCTGTCGCTGTCACAAATTATTTGTTTCACAATAAATTAGGAGTGATAGCTCTGTCAGGTGAGTGATTTCTGTTGTCCCATTTGGCAGAAACCCATAAACAGCAAAGATAAATTATTGTTTTCCATTAAAACTTTAGAAATCTTTTAAACTTCTTTAATGGCAATTGGAAAGATCTGTTTATGTACTTTAAATATACCTCAATGACATCCAAACAAGTGGTTTTCCATTTCATACTCTCTTTTAGAGCTGAAACCAAACAAAGTTGCAATTATACACAACTCCCATCCAAGGGACAGTAGCACACATCAATGCCATTTGAGCTACAAACACAACAGCAAAGACATTTCCAATACTAAGATGAAGTCACAAAGGAATCTAATTCTACAATTTTAGATTCAATAGGACTCGTGTATTGCTCAGATTTTCTAGACAGTCTTTCCCAAAAGGCAGCTGTCATTTCAATCTAAAATGCACTCTGATCTAGCTCTCAATTTGGAGTTCCCTTTGCTCATTTTTCTTTCAGCATCTTGCAAATCTCCAAGATGGGCCATTGTCTGTCTTGGCTTTAGTCATGATCTAGTCATACTAAGCAAGCCTCAGAAGGTAGTGGGAATTAAGCAGCGTCATGCCTTTATAATATTTTATTTTTATTATTTACTTTATAATCGATTAATTTGGTGGTTCTACAAGCTTGGGGCTTACAGATGTTAAATAAAAGTTCTACTAATAACTCTCATCCCTAACCAATATACGTGTGATTTTACAAGTGAATTTGACATTAGTTTTATGGAATTTTATTTTATTGAGAACTTTTAAAACTATAGGTATTTGCTAATAAGGAAGAAATAAAAATAATCCCATCCTGGAAACTTTCCTCTATCAGTAAATTTCTTGAGTTCTTGATAACTATTTGTACATAATATTTTAGTATATTGACTACCTAATTGTAAAAATCAGAGGTCACAATATTAAATGGCAAAAGAAAGACAAAGAAAGAAACAAAATGCCTCATTAATTTGAATTAGCAGAAAACAGGTAATTTCACATACATAGATACACCTTTGCCTTTAATTAGAAATACTTAGCTTTTTCATGAGCAAAGATTATTGTAGTCAAATACATTGCAGTGCAAGATACAAACTGGAATAAATAAATTACAACTAAATGATCACTTTAAGAATGTTGGTGTGCAGAGGCAGGTAGATATCTGTGAGTTCAATGCCAGGCTGGTCTACATTCATAGTGAGCTCCAGATCAGCTGGGACTAAAGGGAGACTGTCTCAAAAAGGTCAAAAAACATGTTGGTGTAACCTGAACTTTATTGTTTTACTTTTCTCCAACTTTAGATATGATATTTCATTAGACAAATAAAGACTTGGTATTCTCCAGAAACAAAAGTTCTACTAGATTTATTCCCTATTTTAAGTAACTATAATATTTTATACATTCTCAACTATAATATTTCATACATGTAAACAAGGTATTTGCTCATATTTCCCCATCTTCCCTCTGACTCCTTTCAGATGTCTCCTACCAAACTCGGATTCCCATCTAACATCATAAGAGCTGCCGGTGTATGTGGGGCCGTACACTGGGGCATAAGAAACAGTCTTGTGAACCATATACCTGAATAAAACTGACTTTCATTAGCCCAGCAGTATATTAAGTGCCAATAGCTTCCAGGCAGGATGGGGTGTCATGAAGCCCTCCTCATCCAAATGGGAAATTTGGCAATGCTGGGTCCTGTACAGGCAGCCTCATCTTGGGTGAGCCCATGAGCACAGTGGTCTTGCCATGTTTACTAGACACCGTTTGGCAAAAGTCTTCCCTGGCCTCTGCTCTTACAATCATTGTAGCTCTTCTGTGAGATTTTTTGAACCTGGGTGGAAGGACATGACCTAATGCCCAGGTCCAGATGTGTGTTCCCTGGTCATTCCTGGTATTTTGATCTAGTATGTTTTAGCTTTCATCCAGCATCTGTGATGAGAGTTCAGAGTTTCACCACAAGTCATATAAATTAAACTAAAAATTAAGAATTTATAAGGCATTTTATTTTTTTATTTATTTTATTTGTTTTTTGGTCTTTTTGAGACAGGGTCTCCCTGTAGTCCCAGCTGTCCTGGAACTCCCTCTGTAGACCAGGCTGGCCTTGAACTCACAAAGATCTGCCTGCCTCTGCCTCCTAAGTGCTAAGATTAAATGCACTTAGCAAAAATAATGACAGTAAGTTTTTCCCTACAGCCTATAGTCCCCAGAACAGAGTTTCCTAGATAAGTTTCCACTAACAGGCTTGAGTTCCCTCCTGTGGAAAGGACCTTATATTCAGCCAGAAAGCTGGTAGTTGTCCCCATAAGTCAAGCCACTGATTTTCAAAGTTGTAGACATATATAATCATATAAATTATATATTTCTTTGTATGTATAAAAAACTCAATAATGGAGATAAACATTTTATTACACATAATAAATAGGAAATGATCTTGATTATGTCTTTCCACTATATGCTACAAAACTTTCAAGAATATGTCAAAAATGAAGTATGAAAATAAATAAGTAGTACCTTTTATGTTAGAAGTGTTTCTTCTTTTCCAGTGACCACATATGGTTCAAACTAGATAGTTTTTCAATGTTAAAGATAATAAGGAAATACTTAGTTTTTATTTATATGCTAGGGAAGATGAGTAATCTGTGAATTAAAATAATGAAAATAAAGTGAGGCATGGTAGCACACACCATTAATTCCAGCACTTGGGAGACAGAGGCAGACAGGTCTCTGTAGGACTGAGGCCAGTCTGGTGTATCTGGTGTATGTAGTGAGATCCAGGTCAGTTAGAGCTACAGGGAGATCTGATCTCAAAATAAATAAACACACAAAATGTAAATGGCAACATGGAAAGTAATGGATAATACTGCGGTTATTAATCTCAATTGTCGACTTAATGGAATTTGAAATAACTAAGAGATAAACCTCTGGGTGAGTCTGTGAGAGTATTTCCACTGAGGGGAACATTAAGGAGGACAGCACTCTTTAATAGATACACCAGATATCAAGTTGCCTGGCAGCCTGCACCTCACCATGGAGAGTGTCCAACCTTGCTGCTGATACCATCTCTACCATCAGATTCTAGCTGCTTCAGAGGCCAACATGGACTAAAGACCACCAACTCCACAAAAGTCCACCTGCCTTCAGGACCATGTTCATACTGTTAAGATTTTCTCTTTCCATAGGGTGCCAGTTTCTGTGTCTCTTCAGATACCCATTGCCTGATGGGCTGCCCACCTAGTGATTTCCCTGTACAAACTACAATCAATATAAATGAAGAAAAAGTTAAGATTTACTTGAAATTAAAATCTTCAATGGATACTATAGTAGCAAGAGAAAATCGTGTGTGTGTGTGTGTGTGTGTGTGTGTGTGTGTGTTTGTGTGTGTGTGTGTCTGTGTGTGCGTGTGTGGTGTGATGTACGTGGTGTGTATGTGTGATCTATGTTGTTTGTGTGTATGGTATGATGTGTGTGGTATGTGTCTGATGTGTGGTGTCTGTGTATGGTGCAAAAGAAAAATATTAGCATTATGTTAGGATCTTCTATATTTAGTGGAGATTCAGATTATAATACTCTTGTTTTATGTTTATCTTTCTTGTTGATTTAAAGATGATCCTGAAACACTGGATCTTCCTCCACCTCCACCTCCCAAGTGCCTGGATAACAGGCATGTGCCAAAATACCCTACTCATAATCCTCTTTCCCTGTGCAACAAAGTCCTTGATAGACTGCAATTACTTGAATGCATGACTGGCAAAAAGATATTTTCATGAAGGTGCGCTCTTGGTATCACATGCTGGCCAATGAAGACTGGGCCAGCTATGCTTGGTCCAGCTCCTGTGGAAACCGCAAGGGAGCCACATGCAGAACAGCATGATCTGAAGTAGGAAATAAAAAATGTAAAAGGAGGGCTGGAGAGATGGCCTAGCGGTTAAGAGCGCCAATACCTCTTACAGAGGACCCGGGTTCCATCCCCAGCACCCACATGGTGGCTGAGAACCATCTGAAACTCAAATTCCAGGAGAACCCCAGTTCCAGGGGAATCCGACACCCTCTTCTGACCTCCGTGGCATTGCATGACACAGGTGCACACACCTGCATGCAGACAGTACATTCATTACACATACCAAAATAAATAAAATTAAAAAATTAAAAAATATTTATTTAAAAAATGTAAAAGGAAAGAGGCTAAATTAATAGTGTATTCTTAATTTTATTATTTTATCTGTTTCGGCTGCATCATGAGTATGTTTTTTTCTTTATCTCTCTTATTTTCTAATTTTATCTGGTGTGGAATTCACTCTTCATTAGCTATGTAACAGTCACAGAATCGTAGCTTATTATTTAGTTTTCAAAAAGTTTTCTTTTCAAGACTGGAGAGATGGCTCAGTGGTTAAGAGCACCGACTCCTCTTGCAGAGGATCCGGGTTCTATTCCCAGCACCCACATGTCAGCTAATAACCATCTTTAACTCCAGTTCCAGGGAAATCCTATGCCCTCTTCTGACCTCCATGGCATTGCATGACATGGATGAACCAACCTACATGCAGATGAAGACAGTACACTCATACACACACACACACACACACACACACACACACACACACACGCACACACACACAAAGACCCCAAAAAGTTTTCTTTTCAGGAATTCTTTATTCCTTTATATCTTTGTCTGAAGACATCTTCAAAGTCATCTTATTTAGAAATGATTTTTGATATAGGTGTTGTGTACATGTGTCATGTGTATCGTAGTCCCTATCTGATGTTCTTGTGGCTGTGTTGTACTCTAGGTACTTTATTCTTGATTGCTTTGGCCACGTTCTTTTACTGTGGTATGATGTCATTCTTTCTATGGGTTGCAGCCTAATGTTACTATATTAGTGAATTTGTGAAGCACATGCCTTTCTTTAGACAAAGGCATGCTTCCTTATTTTAAGTGTGAGGTGTCCCTTCCTTATCAGAACAATTTCATTCCAGCATCTTGGATTAGGACTCTGAAACTACTCTGGCTTGCCTTGTCGAAAAACTTCTGAGGAACTCTTTCCTTTTAACTTGGTGCTTTGGATTTTTAGTTAGTTTTTTAGTTTCACCCTTGTCAAGCTAATTCCAGCCTGCTATTGGGCAGAGCGGGTTTGTCTCTGTTTTCCGTTACAAGAATGGTTTAAGCCTGCAAAGACTCAGCTTGATGATCTATGTCTACATCGACATCCTGACATCCTTCCACTTGGAGAAGCTCATAATTCATTTTCCTATCTTGTGCTATGGAATACCTACTATCAAAATCAACATTAACATTGTGTTTTGGGTTAGTTAGCTATTCTGCATAAAAGGCTTCTTGATTCACTTTGCTTTAATTTTCAGTCTTCTCTTAGTTACTGGCTTCTGAATCTCATAGTATGTAGTGCCTTGTTACTTAGTCATGTGAAATATAAATAATTTGTGATACCTGCATTTTTACTGGGTTTTGTGGAGACCATGATCAAAACACCCTCTTACTCTTTTGATGAAGCTACGAGTTTAACAGAAGTCCTTACATCTGTGGATATGAGAAGAATCATTCAAATACAGTGGAAAACTGCTGTATCTTACTCTATAATTTCAAATGGATTCTATGACTAAACAATTTCTCAGATGCATTTGTGCAAAAATACATGAGACTGCATAGGAATACTATACCTCAGTTGCCTTAGTTCAAGAGGAGATATTAAATTTTGCAACATTCTGAGAGATGGCTCAGTAGTTAACAGCACTGAATGCTCTTTCAGAGGACCTAAGTTCAATTCCCAGCACCCTCATTGCAGCTAAAACCTGTCGGTAACTCCAAGTCCAGGGAATCTGGGGCCCTCTAACCTCTGTGGGCATTGTACAACATGAGTGTACTTATATCCTGGCAATGCACTCATGCACACTCATAAAATAATAAATAGAATATTTTTAAATGTTTGAGGTTGCATAGTAATATTACACCTTGGTTGTTTTACAAGAAGAGTTATTAAATTTTGCAAAATTCCAAGGTTGGAATATTAGAAAGTAATCAAAACAGGCAAATTATCAGTGTATGAGAAAATAGTGAAATCCCAGAAGTATGCTTCTGACTGAGTCTCAGTAGACTAAGTAGGTGGTTCTTATTATCCTTTTTACAATGCTCATAATAAAATAAATAAAAAATTAAGATTAATATTCATAAGTTAAAAACATTAAAAGCAGTAATGATAATCACAAAGAGAGAATATTGATTTCTTACAAAAGAAAAGACAAAGAAGAATTATTACCCAGGTAGCTTCAATCTCCAAATTTAGCCAAATGTATTTAGGATTTTCATATCTATATTTCTGTACAGTCTGAACGGGCATTATATATCTCCAAACACGTTATAGTTGAGCTGACTAGACAAAAATAGAAATCAATGTAAAATGTCTACATTTTATGTTATTTTAGTCAAATTTATACATTGGTAAACATTTTCAGCAGTGTTGGCTGCTTTGCAACTCATTCTATCACCTTACTTAGGTAGCCAATTCTCTTTTGAGAGCGAACAACTCTTCTAAAATGGATCCCTAAATTGAATTGGTGTGGGATACTTAACTCTCCAAGCTGCCTTTGAAAATCGGTCTCCAGGGTAGCACGATGCTGCTCTATCACCAATTGAAAAATTCCAATTTACTTTCCTTTTTAGATCTGCACAGAGAGTAAGTCCACATCAAATTGTTATGATTGAGGAAGATATTGCTTTTAGCAGTCTTTACAAGTTTAGAAATGACTTCGTTGTGTTTGGAAATAGTATGTCCATCAAAAATAAAAGAGGAGGAGGGGCCCAAATGCCTGGAAATGAATCTGTTGTGACCTGGACCATAACTGTTGAAATGAATAAAAGTGGTAAATAAAAACAAAGAACGATGTGTGTGTGTGTGTGTGTGTGTGTGTGTGTGTGTGTACATGGTAAAATAAATTTTGTTTACATGATTGGCTTTTCAGAAAACTGTATTTTAGAATGCATTTCGTTGGGTTAATTTCTCCTGGAGGGATGAGAACAAACATCTTTTTTTTTATTTTATTTTATTTATTTTCGTATGTGTATAAATGTACTGTCAGCACACAAGTTTGTGCACCCGTGTCGTGCAATGCCGCGGAGGTCAGAAGAGGGTGTCGGATTCCCCTGTTACTGGAGTTCTCCTGGAATTGGAGTTTCAGACGGTTCTCGGCTGCCATGTGGGTGCTGGGGATCGAACCCGGGTCCTCTGTAAGAGCGGTCGGCGCTCTTAACCGCTAGGCCATCTCTCCAGCCTGAGAACAAACATCTTTTTACACCAATAACAGACCAAAGTATGATTCCACCAAAATCCAACTTGGCAAGTCAAGGAATTTATTTAGACTCACAAAGCAAAGTAAAGGGTTTCCTAGTGGAACAGCTACGTCACTCCAAAGCCTCTCTAGGAAGCCACATCACAGAATCAACTTTCCATTTATCTTTCATTGTTTTATGATCTAACATCTCCCCAGGTCACTTGCACCTGACAAAAGGGAAGCATGAGATTTTAATCGTTGAAATCTCCAGCAGGGATCATGTGATTCTCCCCACTTCTTTCTGTGTATAGATGAAAGAAGTGGGATTTCTTGAGAGTGGCGGTTTTCTTCCTTCAGATGGGCAACAGCTGGGTAGGCTAGAGTATGGTAATACAGCAAGTTCCAACACTACCCCAGGTCAGTGACATCTTGACCCCTTTCTCATGAAGGCAAAGAATAAATTTCACACAAAATGCAGAAGGTAAGTTTTTAAGAAAAGTTTATTATAGGCTACTAGGTGGGAGTTCTAGAGTTAGAAAGCAAACTGAGATCCTATATTGCAAGAGCAGTCCTAAAGACCAGCTACCTTACAGGGTTGCTTCTTGGGGTTTAGGCTTTTCTGGTTTGGAGTATGTGCAGAAGAGCTGTTCAGTCCAGCTTTTGGACCCTCAGGGTAACATGTGTCTCAGTTCTGGCCTCTCATGTTTAGCTTCAAGGCAATAGTGCCCTTTATTGTGTAAAATAAGAAAAGATACCAAAAGCTGGATAAGAATCTTGGCCCTAAACACTTTTGGAATTTCTGGCTTTCAGCCAGGAAATCAGATTTTTCTGCCTTCTGCCCAAGGAGAAGAATCAGTTACTCATTTCTAAAGACCCTGTATGTAAACATGTTAGTTTACTAAATTAGTTCCTGCAACTTCTTCATATCATTGGCTAGGTAGCTAGCCCCTTTCCCATTCCCATAGACCACCATAGTGCTACTCAGTTTCCATGGCTACCTGGCTAAGATACTCTCTACTCCAAGATGAGGTTGTGATGAACAGGTTACTTATGGAAGGAAAAAGGCCATACTACAACACTTTTACTGAGAATTACCTTTTTTTTTTTTGAGACAGGGTCTCCTTGTAGCTCCAGCTGTCCTGGAACTCACTATGTACATCAGGCAGGTCTTGAACTCATAGAGATCCACCTGCCTCTGCCTCCCAGCTCACCCTTGTTTTTAAAGTACATGAACATAGTGCCAAATCCGAAGTTCATTCATTTTAATGAAGTAATATTTAATTTGGATAAATAACAATGTTGATAGAGTTACTTTTACTTCGATTCAATCTCTCTTGATCATTTTCACCAGAATCATTACACAAAAACCATAAAAGTACATGGCTTGTTTTTGATGAATGATAACGGCGGTTTTAATATTCCACATAACAGGAGCAAGGTGAACGGCTTCTCTCAAATCTAGGTTCTTACCCTCCCTTTCCTGAGAACACATACTTAAAAAATTGATGTTATTTCTCCGATTCTTTGAAATATAATTTTTCTTCAAACAATGGATCTATTTTTCAAGGACCCAGGAGCCATTTTGCAGTGCAGTCATGAAGAAAGTTATTGCCCCCATCTGCAATTCTCTATCAGAGACTAAGACCTTAACTTCCAAAACACTAATTATCAGGCACATGTGGTCTGTATCACTTTGACTAACCTCTTTGTTAGAGGTCTTCAGTCCTTTTTCTTTAGTTTGTTCCAGTTCTTAGAAGACTTCCTGCCATCTTTCAGGGAATTTTAGTTCAGTGTCTCTCCCCTGTTGAAATAACCCTAACCCCTGCTGCAATAACAGTGTGCAAAGTCTTGCTTGTCTCATTTAATAACTTTCTAATGTGATTTTTCTTTATGACTTCATGGGAATTCACTGCAATATCTGCCACAAATAATATTCTCTTAAGGAATGTAGACTCATAAAGAATGAACAATTACATTTTCTTATATTGTTTTGCCATTGGAAACATGTATTTGCAGCATTTTTACATGTTGCAAAATGCTTCCAATGGCATTAATTTTCACAGAAAACTCAGGCAGGTTGGTAAAGATGACAGCAGTGGATTTCCTTTGTAATATTTGAAGCTTGGGTTAACCTTATATGAGATCAAAACACACGGGGATTCTAGAATTGTTCTAGAAGCCAGCATGCTCTAGTAATCCTTCTTTTCTGACAGTCTCGTATCCCATCTTGTAACACTTGTACACACGTCCCTATGTCACAGTCACACATGTTACTGAGGAAATTTGAGATTCCCTCTTTCCATTCTTAGTCAAAGTTGCTAAAAGAATTTTTAAAATAGAGTGGCAAAAATGATTAAGGAAAACTTTATTAGAGTTTGAGTGAAACAACAGTGCAGGCAAATTGGCTATTGCTAGAAGGGAGGGAGGGAAATGGCAAAAACCAAGAAGAAACCCATGCCTTTGTGGGTGCTAAAGTTAGGCACAGTCAGCAATGAGGCGAGTTAAGCATCCACGTGATGGGCAAACAGCCAATGGCAGAAGCAAGTGCCAACTTCAGGGAACAAGTAAAAATCCCAGTGTCAGGAGTGCATTGCTAGAATTTGGGGGAGAAAAAAGAAAAGAAAAAAAAATGGACCCAGAAAGAAGGAATCACAAGTCGTGTTTTTCAGAGTCATGAATAAGAAAAGCAGAGTGGCTATGAGGTACAACAGGATATAAGCTTGGTAGTACCTGCTTGGAGCAAAAGGCCTTCTGAGAAGGACAAAGACTCATTAAGCGGAACTAGTCACTCCCTGCTTTGAGCTTATCTTCTAGTAACTCAAATTTTCTGAGGTCCGGAAAAGACTTCTGTTCAGGAGAATGCTGTGCCAAGGAAGATTAATCCTTAAAAGGAAGAGAGAGAATTATTTAATGTTTGGGGTAGCTTACACTAATAGGTCTCTGCTTTATACCAGCGACAGGATTTTGATTTTATTTTTTATTTTTTATGATGAAGAGGAAGCAGCTTTGCCTTAAAGTCCTAATCAAACCCCAGCACCCATGTCTTTTCCTCTAATAAATTAGATCATACAAGGGCACATTTCCCTTTCTAGTCTTGGATGGGTAAACAAGGACTAGAGCCCACCCTCAATGGTCTCTAAAGGATTTACTCCCTGTAAAAGTAAGAAAATGCCAAACTGTGATTTAACTGAATTTTTTTCTTTAATTTCCTTTTTTCCTTTCTTCTTTTACCTTTGGTTTAGGTTATTATTATTATTATTATTTTGACATGGAATTATGCTGGCCTTGAATTCACTATACATCCAAAGATAACCTTCAAATTCTGATTTTCCTTTTGTTACCTCCCAAGTCCTAAGATTACAGGCACCTACCACTACAACTAGTTTATGTGGTGCTAGAGCTAAAATCAGGGCCTCCTGAATCCTAGGCATACATTTTATGAGCAAACTTACATATAACTGTTAGCTTAAACTCTTTCACATTAATTTGCTTAATCTGTTAATTTAAAAATACTACATTCTATCATTCTGATGTTTATTGGTGCAATGTTAATCCCCTTTGTAAAAATTAAATGTAGTGAATATTTGTTACTAACAGAGTCAAGAGACTGACACAAATTTTAACACAGCAGGCATTCTGTTTCAGGAAGACTATATTAATGAAATCAGAATTTGAGAAAATGATAGTTGTATTCTTTTCAGTTCTAAAATTTTTTATAATATTTCTCATTGCCAGTAAATATAGATTAGTAAAGGAACCAGTGATTCTTCAATTCCTTATTTCCTTTATTATTTATAAGGTAAAAATATTCTCTAAATTCCTTATTTCTTTTATTATTTGTAAAGTAAAAGAAATTCTTTTAAATTCCTGGTCCTGGGGCTACTGCGTAAATGGGAATCCCAGCAACCCTGACCACTGGAGTTCAGTCCTTAGAGCTCAGGGTAGAAGGAGAGAACTGACTCAGAAAAGCTGTCTCTGGTCCCTACACATGCATGTCCACACTGATACACAACACAGACATGCATAAGAATAATAAATTTAATTAACTTAAACAATATAGTCTTTAATATAGTCTTTAAATATAGTCATTCATGCCATCTGTATTAACCTTGTATGATGAGCTTCATGAAAGATATCAGCATGAATATCTTCTGGGTGTTAGAGATAATAACTGACTTTCTAACCTAGAGATGACATGATATCCACACTTAACACCAAAGGGACCTGGAGACGGTTAATAGTACATACAGAAAAACTCACATCATGATTATAAAAATACCTTGCTATATTTCTACAGTTGACAAACTAAGGAATCTATCTAATAGCAATTCTTTGTGTGAACACATACAAGCACATGGAATAAGAGAAAGGGAAAGAGAGAGAAAACATACATTTCCAGGTGTTCCATAGAGGTTCTTACTACCATAAATACTGTAAAAAATGAATTAAATATTATGAAACAGTTCAATACTGTATAGGTTCACTGTATAGGGTCAATCTATAGGCTCAGAGGAATGGAAACTGAAAGTCTTACTGGGAAAACATCAGATGATATCAGGGCAGAAGATGAAAATGTAAAGAAAAGAGATGGAAAATGACATGGTTGAAATATCCAACTCCTATTAAAAAACGAAAATAGCAATAGCAGAATTGAATGCATAATTGAGGTGATAAAGAAAAAAAATGAAAATAAAACCTGAAAGATGCAGGACAGTTATGGCAAAATACATGATCTGGGATGGGGAGGGGGTGGGGGGGGAAGGGAAAGGGAAATATGCCTGATCTGAATTGGAAAATGATGTATGAAATGCACAAACCATCAATAAAAATTAAATTTTAAAAAAATCAAAAAAATAGAAAAGCACTAATCATCCAGGAAACTTGAATTAATAATCGAGAGGAGAATATTTTAAGAAATCCATTAGTGTCTGAAGAAAGGAAAGAGAAATTATCAATTCAATTAAATGTGGTGTGGTTGATGTGCATGAAATACAGATTGTGGAAGTCTTACTTGAGTAAAACTGGTGTCTTCCAAAATAAGTATATGAAAAAGGAAATATATTTAACATAAGTTAAAGAGCAGTATGACTTCAATAAATACACATGTGCTCCTGTAAAAATATACTGTTTTAAAACAGCATAGTATCATCAGCAACCTGTTTCCTATGAGAGAAAGGGAATTTTACTTATAAAAATTGGTTTTAAATTAAAATAAAATACTAGATTATTTATGATGTGTTTACCTAAAAATAAAAACCCTTTAATTTTCCTCTTTGTTTTAATTGGAAATAACTAGTCATCATCATAGAATATTAAAATATTGATAGTATTGGAAAACATGTCATATACAGAGACTGGGTTAAATTCCGCAATGCCCTGTAGAAACTGCTGTTCTAGTAAAGTACCTTTAAGAAAACAGTTTGTTAAATTCAAGTAATTCCTTCGTGCTTTTGTGTTCTAAGGAGGACGCTACAACGCAGCCCTGCTGCAGAAGTCACTGGATGAACTCCTTTCGTCCACCGTGAGCAACTGTGTATTCCCCTGGGAGCCTGCTGATTTCCCACAAGACAGCATTGTATTCTACAAAAGCATGAAGTAGAATAGTGAATGGGAAGTAAGGACAGATGGATGGAAGCACACACAGATGGAAGTGGAAAGAGAAAGTTCTCACCAGATGAACCGAAAAAGTCCATGTCCACATAGTTGGAACTTCACCATTCTCGGTCTTCTTAACTTGGCGTTCTTTGTCTGGTTGGTTGTTAACAATCACACATCTGAGATAACTTCAATCATTTCCAGTCCCTGACTACCATAGAATCTCTGAGACGACCATATAATTCAGCATGCAATGATTGAATTGCTTCTGAAACATCTATCAGAAAGTTTAAATGGCTTATATAGGACATGTTATGGTCCTTTATACTTATTACTTATATGTAAATTTCTTGTTTTGAAACACAGTAGGATTTTATATGGTTTTGCCATTTGAATGATAAATGCAATGTTGTACAATAAAAATTATTGCTTAGAGGTAGGTGAGGTTTAATTAAATTCACTGAGCTTTATGATTCAAAAAACCTCACTCCTAAAAGTCAGAATCACATTTTGGAATCAGTGTCCAATTCCTCTGCTACTTTATATAAACCATGACTGATGACTTGAGAAAAATTTCAAATGTAAAATGTGTTTATTTTGACAATAGTTTCAGAATTCATGATTACTACCAGTACCATAGATTGTTCAGTTCAATATATGGTGAAATATTTATAAGTGAAATATTAACAATAATTCTCAATTTGATACTAACATATTGTATATCTTATCTTTTTATTATTATTTTATGTGTATGAATGTACTGTCTGCATGTAGGTTGGTGCACCCATGTCGTGCAATGCCGTGGAGGTCAGAAGAGGGTGCTGGATTCCCCTGGAACTGGAGTCAAAGATGGTTCTTAGCCACCATGTGCGTGCTGGGAATTGAACCTGGGTCCTCTGCAAGAGCAGACAGTGCTCTTTTTTTTTTTTTTTTAATTTTTATTGATGGTTTGTGCATTTTATACATCATTTTCCAATTCAGATCAGGCATATTTCCCTTTCCCTTCCCCCCCACCCCCACCCCATCCCAGATCATGTATTCTGCCATAACTGTCCTGCATCTTTCAGGTTTTTTTTTTTTCATTTTTTAGCTATAAGTGATAATCCATGAGTATAAGCATCCTTCGTGCAAAACCAATCTATAGACTGTTGTGCCCACACCCCCACAGTCCCACCATTCAGTGGAGGTTGACAGGTTGTTTGTTCAATCAAGTTGATCAAATGAGTGTCCAGACTACATCGCTGTAGTTTCACCATTCACCCCAATCGCAGCCTTTACATTCTACCACGCCCCCTCTTCCGCAGATTGTTCCCTAGGCTTAGAAAAGGGGCACAGGTGGATGAGAAGTAAAACTGTCCTCTCTCTCTGGACCTGTTGACTTGGATTCTGGTCAATTCTGGCTGTTTCCTTTCATGGGCTGACAGTTTGTTCAGGAGTAACCTTTCGATCCTACTAATGAAGCACAAGCAATTAGATATATAGGTATTTAAGCAGCACTAATAGTTATGGTAGGTTACTTTGGCATAGACACATATGTTTGGATGATATGTTAATTCATGAATTACATTTTTACCCCCTGATAAATATAACAGGGTCTTACTGTGGCTTATGACATCTCCTAACCTGTAGAGGATGTAGGCTTGTGGCATCAGCCATGGGTTATTCCTCCAAGGAGAGAGCCAACAGCCAATTAGATTTGGGATATACAGGCACATGGCTGCCTCTGCTGCACAGTATTTCCAGGCAGGTGAAGTGTAGCTGGTGCTGATGGTGGAGTCTTGCTTGACTCAGGGAGACCCGTATTTGCTTTACTGGTTTAGTGGCCTTTGGGAACACTCTCTGGCATTCCAGAGGCCATCTGTACCCTTGCATGTGCGGTCTCAATACATCCCTCCCATGTTAACGTCAGGTCTTCGGCAGCAGGGTCTTATCGCCTCTCCTCCTGCAGGTATCCCAACTTAGGGGCAAGGAGCCCTTACCTTTTGTGGGGCCTTGGATCCCCTGGCCAACATCCCCCTGGTAGAACAATCCATTTGCTCTTAACTACTGAACCATCTCTTCACCCCCTGTATATCCTATCTTATTCTTATTATCAGTATCAATTAAGTGACTAAATGTCCAGGCATAAACTACCCATCTGAGATATATAAGCTTTGTCACTTAGTTGTAGTCTCCTGAAGATTTAAGATATCTTCCTATTTCTTTCTCTGACATGATGCCTATTATAGTATAATTTAGTTGGCATAAGCTTGCTGATTTGTTGATTGATTGATGTCAAATTTCTGCTACTTGTTGAAAATTCCACTGTTTCTTCCTTCAAAGATCCTGAATAATTCTAGAGGAAGCTTCGTTCATGTAGCATTTAGCTGAATGAAAATAGTATATCCAGAGGAGAGGCTTAAGGGAACTGAAGCAATGGAGAAAGAGAAACAACAAAATAAATGTAGCGTGTGTGTATTGTTCACTTAATTTGATGCATTAAATTATCGTCTTACCATCGAAAGTTATCATATTTGCTGAGCCAGAGGGAGGATGGGGCTTTATTACACAGGGCTCCTGGATTGCTCCATATGGACTGTCACAAACATATTTTCTTTCCACTTTTAATATAGTGTTTCAGGCTTCCTGAAGATCATGAAGTAAGTCAGAACCGTGCTAACTGGTGCTACAGTATGATGATGAGAACAGGAGATACAAACTGGCCAAGCAGTCTGGGAGGATGAGCCTCTAGCTGTATCTTGGGTAGGAAGATGCCAATATCCTTGTTTTTGTACAGACCAGAAACCATTGAGGTCAGCTTCCTTAGTGACCACTTCGGATGCCGTGTCCCGTGAAAGGTGAAAGTATCAGGGATTCTGTGGAGTTCCATTTAAGGAGAGTGACTGCCTCCTGGTCAAAAGAATAGAAGCTGAGTTTTCTTTGATCCTGGTTGGAGACAGGACATTCTGATATGCGCCAAAGATTAGAAAATTACATACTACCATCTCTTCCCTTAAGAGTTAATTCAGGGGCTGGAGAGATTAAGAGCACCGACTGCTCTTGCAGAGGACCCGGGTTCAATCCCCAGCACCCACATGGCGGCTGAGAACCTTCTGAAACTCCAATACCAGGACAACTCCAGTTCCAGGGGAATCTGACACCCTCTTCTGACCTCCGCAACATTTCACGACATGGGTGCACAAACCTACATGCAGACAGTACATTCAAATAAGTAAATAAATAAGTAATAAATAAATAAATAAAAAGAGTTAATTCAATTTGTTCTGTCATCACCTGTCCAAGAGACCAGGATACCAAGATTGGAAAAATGGTCCTTAATAAAATAATGCACCTATGCTTTCTCACCCTTGGCACACTGCTCACCGCTGCCCTCATGGAGCCAGACCTATCAGACTTTCTGAGATCGAACTATAAAACACCCAAGCTTTCCTCGTCTTTCTATATGTTTGCTTTAGACTCTGGCCAAAAGCCTGAGCATGCTCGCTCAGCATTCTCACATTCTCTGGAGCTCCCCTCTCCTCTGCCACACAGTAGTTACTTCCTTACCTAGTGTCTGAGCCTGCCTGTATTCTCTGAACTCTACTCAAAAAGGCACTCTGAAAGATTTCTCTCTCCATCTCTCTGTTCTTGGCAGTTTACAGATCTGGCTTGTCTGACCTGGCATTTCTCTTTCAAACTCTAATAAATTTTCCCTTGTGCTTCCTCTGAATCTATTTTAAAATTCTTTTTTAAGCAAGACTAATAACAACGGTTCAACTTCACAATAAGGTACACTTGGAGGGCCTTGAATGACAAGCAGGAATTACAATGAGTGTCTCATTGACCCACAGATTAGACCAGGCATTTATGTTACAGTGGGTGCAACGCTGAAGCCACTGCTTACTAGATTCTCTCACTTCTTTCTAACAGTACAGTTCCCTAGGGACAGGGTGCTATGTTGGAACTTTGATTCTAAAAGGTGAAACTCTTGCATGGTGGAATTTTAGAACGTATTGAACCAGCATCCTCCCCATCATGAATGGATTACTGTCATTATGGGAGTGAGTTTTTTAGGACTTTCAGCTTTTGAGGATGATGCAGAGTGTAAACATGCTTCAGACTCTGGGCCTTTGATTTTGGGCCAGCTTCTAGAACTGTAAGAAGTAAATACCTCACACATTCTGTTATAGTAGCACTAAATACATAAACACAAAAGAAATTTCATTTCCTATATAGTAAGGTTGACCTACTTGAATAGATGAGCAAAATTTACAAATTAAGATTGTTTAGAATATTTTTAACTTATTTGAAACTAAAAATAGTTATGTTAGGTCATTTTGAAAGACTCTTTAAAGGTGCCCTGATATCATTGTTAGGGATGGCTGCTCATCATACACTTTAACAATTGTTATAGTCCTTGTAGATTTTATAAATTGCATCTGCATTTAAAGTTATAGTTTACCTTGGTTGCTATTGTTATCTATGATGAACAGCACAACTATTCAATATATAATCACATATGTGGAACAATAGGCTTTTGGTTGCAGTAAGGCACCTTGTCTTTCTCATGAATGCACAGATTATTTATATTCCTTTTACAAACTCTTCTCTTTTTCCTTTAGTTCCACTTCAATTCTGATTTTGGCACATGGGTTATTATTATTATTCAGTAGATTATAAGAAGTGAATATTTGTGAATTGGAGAAAGAAGCTTTAGAAAAATAGATCAAGGAAAGTTTAGTACAAAGGATTCTTCTTGGTCCTATAGATTTCTGACTGATCCAGTGGTTCTCAGATTACTCTCATTAAAAAAGAATAACAAAAGGATTGGTGGTAAAAGTCCTTCCACCTGTACCTCTCATCCTCTCATTGTGCTTCATTGCAAGTAAAAGAGGTAATTTAATTAGAACTACATAAAGAAATCTTCAGGTTAAACCTTTGCAAACATGTACCAAGTTGTTTTATGTATAGCTCACATAATTTTCTCTTGTATTCTCGTAATAGTTTTATAAACAAGCCCAAAAGTAAAAATATTGAAATATTTGCTATGCCAATATTGACAAATTTTGTATTTAAATTTAAAGCAAAGCCTCTGGTTTGTTCACTTTTGTTCGAATTAAACACTTTGTATGTATAGACATAAGAAATCCCAAGTTTTGTGATTCACCTTGAAGTGTTTCTCTCTGCACCCAGTTTCATATACACAGTAAGTAGAATATTTACTAGGTCTGATTTAAAGGTACATCAGGGATATTCATAATATTTATGACAAAGTTGTAGATGGTTGTGTTATCTAAATTGTGATAAAACACCATAAAACACAATGTTAGAGGCACTACATGCCTAATCTCAAATTTTACTAAAGGCCATTAGTAACCAAACAGTATGGAACTAGCACAGAAGGGACAGGGGAGTGGAGCACCGGACAGAAACCCACACAGCTACATCATCTAATCTTTGACAAAAATGTCAAAAATATCATTGGACAAAAAAAAAAAAAACAAAACAAAACAAAACAACAACAAAAAAAAAACCCACAACTGCTTAACACATGCTGCTCAGACAGATGCATATTCACAGATAAAAGAATGAAACAGCACCCCACCCTGGATAACCTTTAGTTCAAAAGGGGTTAAACAGCCTGGCTTCCAGTTTAGTTCTAGCTCAATTGATCCAATTCCTATGACCAAATATGTCCTGTCTTCGGCAATAGGATCTTACCTCTGAACTCTGGGAGGCAGTCAATGGCTGTGGCAATAGCTCGTGTGATCCCGGGAGTCACTCGGACTACCCTGACCAACAATTCACAGAGAATTTTCTCATGGTTGGCACTGTGATTTTTTTTTTAAACAATTTTTTAAATTTTTTATTTATTTTTGTATGTGTATGAATGTACTGTCTGCATGTGGGTATGTGTACCCGTGTCATGCAAAGCCGAGGAGGTCAGAAGAGGGTGTCGGATTCCCCTGGAACTTGAGTTAAAGACAGTTTTCAGCCGCCATGTGCTGGGTGCCGGGGATCGAACCTGGGTCCTCTGCAAGAGCAGTCGGAGCTCTTAACCTCTAGGCCATCTCTCCAGCCCCCGCACTGTGATTTTTTATTTAGCCTTCAGTTATGCACCTGCCTTTGCACCTCTACTGTACTCATATTCTTCAGTACAACTTTTAACTAATATGTTTTCTTCTGAGCTTTCCTTATCTAAGCTTTATTTATCTCTCCCATCACTCCCCTGGTTTAGCCTTCTCTACTACCTCCACAGCTGAAGTACCCCCATTTTTCCTCTTAAAAGCACATAATTTGGGGCTGGAGAGATGGCCTAGCGGTTAAGAGCACCGACGCTCTTGCAGAGGACCCGGGTTCGATCCCCAGCACCCACATGGCGGCTAAGAACCGTCTGTAACTCCAATTCCAGGAGAACTCCAGTTCCAGGGGAATCCGAGACCCTCTTCTGACCTCCGCGGCATTGCACGACACGGGTGCACAGACCTGCATGCAGACAGTACATTCATACACATACAAAAATAAATAAATGAAAATTAAAAAAAAATCAATGGCCTTTCTTTACACCAAGAACAAGCAACTGGAGAGAGACTTCAAAGAGACCTTCCCACTCACAATAGCCTCAAAAACTATAAAATACCTAGGAACAAACCTAACCAAAGACACCAAGGATCTCTACAACAAAAATTTTAAACCTTTAAAAAAAGAAATTGAGGAAGACATCAGAAGATGGAAAAACCTCCCATGCACATGGATTGGGAAAATTAACATTGTAAAAATGTCCATT